>VYXC01002592.1:213375-421526 GCA_013397175.1 Platysteira castanea | reverse complement strand
CAACTGATTTGTAATATTAATCCGTCCATAACACCAGCAACATCCCACTCCCCTCCATGACTCTTTGTGCCACTCAGATGGAAAGTTGCTGGCCAGCTGGGCGCGCCTGCGCCCTGGGAGTCCTCCCACTACAAAACAGGCAGAGTCAGCAGGAAAACTAAAGGTGGGATGGGACCCCACCAGGCAAATGTGAGTTTGCAAAGCCTTCTGTGGCCAGTGCAGCAGAAGCAAATCTTTTCAGGAGTCCTGGGCTGTGTTTTGTGAACAAGCAGGGGATGAGTGATGCTTTGGAAACTACAGGCCCAGACTGTTGCACAGACATCACCCTGTAGGGAAGAGGCTGAGAAGAAATCAAGTGATAACTACAAAATATGCTGTTCACAGTGCTCTGCAGTACCTTCCCCTCTGCATGCTCCAGGCTTCCTCCCTTCCATCCATCCATCCACCAAAGTACTGAAGTCCTATAAATGGGGATTGCAGACAGCATATTAAGTAATTTTTACATCTGGAAAGAAGTACAGAGTTAACAGATGCTTTTAAAGCACATTCATCTAACCTCGGTGCCTTGGAGACATTTTTGCTCTAGAATTGCACTCAGAGGTTTTTCGTCCTGGAACTTGGGAGACTAAAGACACCACAGAGAAGTCTGATGTCTCTTGCTAACAAATTGGATCAAATTGCCTGGGTGCTCTGCCTGGGGCAGATGCTGCAGTGAAGCAGCAAAACACTTGGGAAAACCTGATTCCCCTCTCTGTGATATCTGCATGATGCTGGGCTGTGAGATGGAGGAAAAGGGGACTTTGCTGGCATTTCTCTGGCGTTACAGAGTTTAATAACTAGTGAGTTATTCCAGCCTTTCTGGGGAAGTTTCACCCAATTTGCTTCCTACCCTGGATCTTAATTAGCTGAGCAGGTTGCCTGCCTGTCTTGTAGCGTGTGAAGTTCAGCACTTAACAAACACAAAAGTGATTTGTTTTCCAAGCCTCTTGAGGACACCAGCTTACTTCTCTCAGCTTCAGACAAGAGGAAGGGGGATGGAGAGCCTTTTCTTTCCTTACAGGTGTTATCCCAGCACTTTATACCTCTGATGAGATCAAGGCTGCTTTGTCCTTAGCACTGTGGCCCAGTGACCAAAGAGATCGTCCCTGTCTTAAAATGGTTACTCAGCATGGAACAGGAGAGATGGGAAAAGGAAAGCCAGGATCAGCAGAGGCTGCCATCACAAGGGAAGCTGGAAATGTGTCTCCTGAGGCACAGGCTGGTTTTTAAGCCCTCAGGGACCACTGTCTCTTAGGCTGTCAGTATCTGCTCACAGCAACACTACAGGTTTCCCCTTCTCAGGAGTGGTGCTGACTGTCAGAGGGTGGGAGAAGGGAAGAGCATCTGGAAATCAATTTACTGTGTCTTGTGGATACTCACATGCAAAACTCACTTTTTTTCCACTGAGATGTAGTAATTTAAAAAATGTTCTCATCAGCTCCCCGAGTAAATATCAAATCAATTGCTAAATTTGGGTTCATAGGGAAGGGGAGAAAATTAATGACTACCCCAAGTGCCAAATGGCAACAGGGCACCTTTGGGGAAAAGCTGTTGTAGTTGATGTTCTAGAGGAGAGAAAGAGGAACGCGGGGGATATTTGGGACTAATTTATGGGTGCAGGGGGAAGCAATTTACAGCTCTGTACCTGAACCCTCTCCTGATTTATCCGATCCCAAACTGGCAGCTTGAGGTTGTGTATTTATGTTCATGAGAATCCAGTGTAAAGCAGAAGTCCAGAAAGGACAGAGCTTGGAAGAGCTCTTCTTTTCCTCACTACAGTAGAATTCAGGCCAATGTACAGAGGGTACCTATATTTCCTTTTCTTTTCTTCCTCTGAATCCTAATCCAGTCTCCAGTTCATGCAGTTCAGGGTACTGCTTTCCATTCCTAGCCTCTGTTCTATAGATCACACTAATCCTATCCATAAATTAGTTCGTTTAATGAATATCAAGCACAAAACAAACAGCATGATGGTGTCTTTACCTGGCCATAATCCTGAATCAATACCATTTCATTCTTCTGTCTAAATCAGCCCTGATGATCTGCACCACATTTAAAGTGCTAATGGTCCATGGTTAAGCGCTTTAAAGATGGGATCTTGATGGGGGATTGGGACATTTTCTGCCTGTATATGTGAGATTACCAGCACTCCAACAGCTCTCCCACACTAATAGACCATGTGTGGCCTGAAAGTCCACATCATTTGGAAACTGAACTTTTCTGTCCTTGCTAATGAAAGCTGAAGGGAAGTGCTTAGGAAAAGCCAGAAACAAATCTTTGTAACTATAGCTGGGTATAACGTTAGAGGTAAATATTTTGGTTACTGTAAAAGTAATTTCAGGGTGCAGGAAGATCTTCACAAATTTGTTTTGACTCCCTCAAATAGCTAATCTGGAAACAAGAGCAAATGAGAGTGATAATATCCCATTTTGGCATTTTAGAAATGAAGAGTCTTTTCAAAAGAAAACAGGGTTTTTCTGTTATCCAAATTGCATTTGTCTTGAGCTTAAGGATTCCCAAAGATGAAAAGAACTTTACGCTTAATGGAAAGCAAAAATTTTCAACTGAGCCGAAGAGAAATTCTGCTTCCCTTCTGTTTTCAGAAGGAATGACTAAGAGGCCAGGGAAATGAATAATCGCTGTTGGTTTGGGTGGATACTCAGCAGTTGTTTTACCCCCCTTGCTTTGCCCAGGAAAGCACAAGAGCAGATTTGCAGAGACACTGCTCCTAAAGGATGCCTCACTGCAAGGAATCAAGGAGTTTTGAGGCATGAGGTTCCATTCTTTTCTCCTTCATCCCTTCACAAACACACTGAAAACAAGCTTCATAAATCAATCAGACACCAAGGACAAAATTGTTTGCCTCGTGCCTCATTTTTGGGGACAAGGCCTTGGTGTTTGTGGTTCCGTCTGGGTGTGACTCGTTCCCAGCAGGGCTGTGGCAGGGAAATCACTTTCCATTTGGGAAGACACTCAGTTAACTACACTCGACAGGAGTGTGAGGACAGAGCTGGTGGCCCTGAGCCACTTGTTAGTCAAAGAAGATCGCAGAATGTCACAGTTTTGTTATGAGCATCAGCAGAGGAAACAAAGGACTGGCAAGTCCTGGAGGCAGAGGAGAGCCCAGGAAGTCATTCCCAGGACGGCAGCTCCTCAGACACTTTGTGAGGAGGGAAATTACAAAGTGGGAAGATATATTTTTGTGCAGGTAAAATACTTCCTTTCTCCTCTGCTCTCTGGTTGTGTTCTCTAGGAAAATTAAGTGTAACATGAGGAGTTAAATTTTAATGAGATCTGGCAAATAATTATGCAAAATTTTAAGCAAAATTGTAGTCACTTGCATTATCCATAATTATTTCTCTTTGCTACCAATCAAACTGTAAATACAGCTACTATGCTCCCACTCCTAAAAAAAAAAAACAAAACCAACCAACCAAAAAAAACAACAAAGTAAATAAAGTATATCAGTGTTTTTTTCACCAAACTTGCTACCAACACTTCTCTCTTAATTTTATGAAGAGTCAGAACAGGAAAAAATGATGTGAGACTGACACACGTACAGTGTTCTATGCTCAGGAGATAGGAACAACACCAGATTTTACTATTCTTAGAGTCTCTTAGACCAATGTACCCATCCCAAGATTCCTGCAAAGCATCCAACACCCTCAGCAGAACTTGATGAAACATTCCCCACCTGCATGCAGTTATGGGTGGGCTCCAGCTGCCAGAAGAAAAGCCCAGGCTCCATAGCCAGGGAATAAACTGGTAAAAAGATGAAAAATACCAAGAAGAAGCTGACATGCAAATCTATGCTGAGCCACTGGTTATTTGGACTCGATTGTGGCTGTCAACCAACTTGGAAAAAGGTAATATTGTAGGAAATTGCAGTAGACACCTCAAGCAGAGTTTTCCTAAGCAAAAATAAATGCACAGTGGGGAAGGAATCCAAGGCTGAGCTGTGATGGGCTGTAGCAAACTCTGCTGGCAGCAATCCTGCGCAATGGATATAAACCACAATGCATGGGGGCAAAAGCACCTCGGTTTGATGTGTTCCCAGAGGCAGGTGAAAGGAAAAACTCAGCCTTCCATCATCATTTCAGAGTCCTCAGCTGGAGTTCCTCACTGGTCTCACCAAGGTGGATCAAAGTTGATTCTGGTCTCCCATCCTTTCTTTTAGGCTCAGGGACATCCTTGACTCCACTGCTCCCTAGAAATGGGTCTCTTGGATATTTGGAAATGGTTTTTGAATACCCCTTCTTGAAAAAGTTTTCAAGTTGGAGATGGAGATGTGGGAAGGAACATAAAGGGCTCCAACTCTATTCAGCTATTACCCATGCTGATTAATTTTCCAGCTAATGACTCTCCAGACATGGTGATGTATAGGGCTCTGTCAGTGACAAAAAAATGGAACCTTTACTAATTAAGTAGAACATCTTCATAGGATGAAAGGTTTTGCTAACGAAAGTAACTCACAAAGAATTATGTTCACTGGAGACTGCAGCTGAGATCCTACAGGGGAGGGAGAGCAGTATAAACTATTCACTACAGCTACCAGGCCAAGATTCAGTCCCAGGTTGTCTCTGCACAGACACCACTCAGTGCCACATTTCCTGGGCTCCAGCCCTGTCTCAGAAGCACCAGGCTGACACTGTGCTGCATCCCTGACTGAATGATGGATGTTGTTCAGTGGAGCAGCCTGGGCCCAGCACCAGCAACATGTGTTATTTGTGGCAGTCTGTGTGTGAGGACACACAGGATGGCACGAGGTCCACAATGGTTCAAGATGTGATTTTTCTGTGTTCCCTTCCTGTGGGTGCCACTGATACCATACAGTGGGTGCAGGGAACAGCTCCCTCACCTGGGCCAGAGAACAACCTCAAACGTAGATCAAGTGTGATCAAATGTAGATCAAGATGAGTGTGAGAACATGGCCTTCATGACAGTGACACACTGAGGACTTCACATCTTAAATTTTGCCTCTGTGCTGGGCACTGGGGAGGCTACACCTCGAGTGCTGTGTCCAGTTCTGGGCCCCTCATGACAAGAAGGACGTTGAGGGGCTGGACCAGGTCCAGAGAAAGGAACGGAGCTGGGGAAGAGGATGGAGAGTGAATCATGTGAGGAGTGGCTGAGGGAGCTGGGAAAGGGGCTCAGCCTGGAGAAGAGGAGGCTCAGGGGGGCCCTGGTGGCTCTGCACAAGTCCCTGACAGGAGGGGGCTCAGGGGGGGTCGGGCTCTGCTCCCAGGGAACAGGGACAGGAGGAGAGGGAACGGCCTCAGGCTGGGCCAGGGGAGGCTCGGGCTGGACATCAGCAGGAATTTCTTCACCTAAAGGGATCTTGTCAGAGGAACACATCCCAGCCAAATCATGCAGGAGGGAACTCTGCTCTGCTGTTACAGAAAGGTGAAGGGTAAAACACCAAACTGGCCTGGTTTTCCCTCCAGAGCAAGCTCTGGAAAGGGGCTCCTGAAATGAGTCAGTGGTGATTTCCACCTGAAGATACTCCACGAGTTCTGCAGCTTTGCCTCTTCCCACTTCCCTCCTCTTTCCAACCAACTCCTCAGCTGCTGCAACGTGTTCCTTTGTAATTCTATTGTCACGCTTTCACAGAGAGATTTGTGGTGTTTTAACCAAGAGCCTACATTAAAATATCAAAACTTGTCATTAAATATTTATTTTCCTCAGCTACTTGTAAAGGCAGGAGGAAATTGGGGAAAAAAACTGTCAGAAAGGAGAACAGTATTCACATTTTTTGAAGAGACTGTTTATGGTTATGTTGCCTGAGGGATCTGCAAAGACAGAATCACAGAGGCCATGGTGTTAGCTTTTCCTCCTTGTGCTCTCTTTTCCTTTCCAGTGGCCTTTTTCTATTCTAGGATTCAGCTTGCTGTGCTCAATTCTACCCTTTCTGTCTCTTGTGTAAATCAAGATTAACTCCATTCCAATCATGCAGCCAAAGACACAGATTCTCAGCTGGATGGAAATATGGAATTGACCTGTGTGCCCCTGGACAGCCCTCCTGTGACTGTCCCTTCTTCTCCCCCCCTGTGATGGAAACCAAGCGCAGCTCTGCTACTAGTACTAAATAAAATTACATAAATGACATTAATAAAAATGACATAAAAAGTGTGACACCAAGGTCTGCACTGTCTGCACAGTCTGCTGCAGCTGCACATGAAGAAAACATGGAGGTGGGGAAAGATGGCAGGAGTTACCTTCAGAGGTAGCAGGCAGCAAATCATCATTAGACAACACTTCCTAGGAGGAAACTACCATGGGATCTCTAGTAACACCAAGTGCTGGGATCTCTGATAATACCAGGAACCATCCAGGAGGCTGCTGGGACTGTAGCTGGGAATATTTTCATAAATTTGCCCTTTACCATGGTTGTAAGGGTTTCCCCTGTAATTCTGGTTTTGTCTATCCACAATAACAACTCCTTCTTCCACAGACCTCCTGCACGACCAGGCTGAGAACTGCAGGCAGATTGTTGCTCTTTAGCCCAAAGAAGATTTTTACAATGAGGGTGGGGAGGCCCTGGCACAGGGTGCCCAGAGAAGCTGTGGCTGCCCCTGGATCCCTGCAAGTGTCCAAGGTCAGGTTGGACAGGGCTTGGAGCAGCCTGGGATAGTGGGAGGTGTCTGGGACTGGATGACCTTTAAATGTCCCTTCCAACCCAAACGTTTCCACGATTCTGAGGTTCCAAGACCTCTGTGTGATGGCACTGTGCATGCAGCACAGACAGACACAGTGTTCCAGGAGCCCTGGCCACTGAACAATTATATTTCCACTTTCAAGGGGATTTGGTCTCCAGTCACAGAAAATAGAACATTTGGCTTTGTTTCTTCACTTCTCTCCCAGACACACTCTCCAGTGTCAAGCCCTCCATTTCTGGGCTGTGTAACAACTTCCTGACTGCAGCCTGCTCTGTGTGCTCACACACATCCCTGGACATGCTGGATTTGCTGTCACCTGAGTTTAAAGGCTTTTCATTCTCAGCTGCAGGTGACAGCACTGAGAGAGCCAAGTTGTGGCCACAAAACTCCAATAACCCAACAGCTTGCTCAGCACCAGCAGCAAGCACAGATCTGCTGGAGCCTGTTCTGCAGGAATTCAGGGGACAGCCTGGCTGTGGGTTAAAGAGCAAGGCTGGAACCCCTGCCTGCTTCACCTATCCCAGGGCACCTGTGCATGAAGGTCAGGGAAATTTTCTGCATGAGGAGCTGGAACAAAAGCAGCAACACTAATATCAGACATTTTGCATTCAGCATCCCAAAATCCAGGCCTTTGAAATTTGGGATTTGCATTCACAAAGGCCATTCAGAGAAAGGAAAGACAACTGATGTGGAGGATGTTGAAGATTCCATACCTAATATTCTATCTTTTTTTTCTGTGTTACCTGGTTAAAAAACTTCCCTCTTATTGAAAAAAATAATACATAGTGCTGACATATGTTAAGTGGTGATCAGAGAAGAAATGGAAAGAGAAGGGAAGAAAAGTCATCCCCAAATCATCTCAGCTGCAGGAGACAAAAAAATCCATTCACAGATGTGAAACTTTTTTGCTCAGCCTTGGAAGCTGCAGCAGTGCCAAGCAAGGGCTGTGCTGCAGTGTGGGATGTAGGGAAAGCACTCCAGGAAAGAGTCTTACAGCAGAGATGGGATTATTTGGATTTTCCACCCCATTACATCAAGTGCCCTTTTCCCTCTCTATCACTCCCTAAAAGGGTTTATAATATGTAATTTGCCTTCAGAAAATTAATCATCTCCTNTTCTTTCCTTCTTTCTTTGCTCAGTTTTGTCACAAAACGAATGAGCACAGAAACTACAATACCAAGCCGACACTCCCTAAGGCATTTCATAATAATAATTAAAGGAATTGTTTTAAGCTGCTCAGCACTTTGATGTGTTTCAGGTGGGTTTTTTTCCCTTGTCTGTCTGGGAAATGGGGAAGACTGTGCCAGGTGCTGGCCCAGGTACAGGGGAAAAAAAGCAAGATTTNATTATTTGGATTTTCCACCCCATTACATCAAGTGCCCTTTTCCCTCTCTATCACTCCCTAAAAGGGTTTATAATATGTAATTTGCCTTCAGAAAATTAATCATCTCCTAGTAATTTTTAAAAATTGCATTCCCACTCAGATATGACTGTATTTTTGGTGGGCAAAATTTAAATATTTCACCCCCAAGCCCAGAGACCTCAGTTTCNCAGGTGGGTTTTTTTCCCTTGTCTGTCTGGGAAATGGGGAAGACTGTGCCAGGTGCTGGCCCAGGTACAGGGGAAAAAAAGCAAGATTTCTTTGAGACACAAATAAGATCCACATTGTGCATGACTCAGCACCTCATGTCAAAATTTGGCCCATATCAAGAGGAACACAAAAGGCTGATCACAATGAGCAATAATCCAAAAATACGCTGGCAGGAGGTGCGTACTGTGGATTTCAGAGCAGGGCATGACAATTAGAGCTGTGCAAGACAGTCACAGGGACAAAAATAGATCCCATTCCAAGTGGAAGGTGCCTTTGAAATGTGGGATTTGCATTTTTTTGTGTGCGTGCTTTCAACTCAAAAATAGCACCTTGGTTCAATAGAACGGGCAAAGTATGAGGATAAACCCAAAAATTATTTATTTTAACAATATTAAAAAGATTATTTTTAAAAATAATAAAAATCTGGGAAAAAACCCATGGGTATCACTTGTGCAAGATTTAACACAAAGGATTGTTCTTTGTTTTGTTTTCCTTTAACAAATCTGTTTCTAATTCTAATCACTGTAAGAGAAATACTCCCATCCTTTCAGCAGTCAAAGACATCTTAGATGAAGAGGATGCCCCGTGATTCAGGAACCCATATGCATTTTCTTGATCTCCACTGACTTCTGGGGTAATTAAATGCCCTCAGTTTTTTGGAGGTAGTTAAGTACTTAGTGGGGCTCTCAGATACACTTCAGAGCCTGGCAGCTGTACATACGATTTTTTGCATGTTTCTCTGTCTCTCTCCGCACCACAGGTGATGGGAATGGCAGGATTTCCTCAACTGCCATGAAAAAGACAGCAAAATCCTTAGATAGTGCACACAGGATTTAAAAATAGGTATAACCAGCAGCTTTGAAAGAGCTTGGTTTAAAAAAACAAATAAAAAATTTTAAAATTCTCTACTTTTTACTCATGACAATCCAATCTTTTGGCTTTGTCCCAACTGACACTTGTGCAGGGAGAGAAAGAGGAGCTTCTTGGAACAGGGTGCCCACCCAAAGTAATTCAAAGATTTTATTTGCAATTCTCATTATTAATATTTCAGTCTGAATTATAAAGATGTTTCCTGCAGCTCCTATTTCAACTCTTTCAGCCCCATTCCTAGTACTGAGATTTTGAAGCCATAAGCCTTTGCCTGCTGGGATGGCCCCGCAGGTTTAGCCCATTAATCAGTTCCCTCTCTTATTTCTCTCACCGGAAGGGCAGGAAATGTCCTTCCCAGTGGCTCTGAGGAGTTGCCCTGTTTGTGGGCAAAGTCCCACCCTGGATGCTGCAGTCCTGGTCTGGCTCTCTCCTTCAACTCTCCAGCACTTTTGAGGTTCTGCCTCAAATAAAAACGTCTTCATGCTCCTGTGTTTATTTATTCTGTTACCTGCCTCTAACAACATTTTCCAAGGTCTCTTAGGTGGCTGTTGCACCATTAGGGTACACAGCTGATGCCTGAAATTCTATCATTTCCCACATTTTGTAAAACAGCTCATTCCCAAAGGGTGTTCCTATGCTGACATTTCTATTGGGAGTTCTTCTCCCACTTTCTCCCAGACCTTCAGGAAAATATTGATTCCTTTTTGGTGCTTTACTACCTCTCACTCCTGGGTTCTTTTCTGCATGGAGGGGGTGAAAGAGAACTTGCTCATAAGTGAAAAAGGAACGAGTTCCCATTGCCCTTGAGACCGTTCCACTTACGTTACACCTTTTCACTGGACTCTGTCAGCCCAGTGATCTCTCCAGCCTTGGGTACAATTAGGTACAAAAATCCTTAAAATAAATCCCAGGAGGGCAGTGAGGAAAGATACACAGACAAATCTTAATGCTGACAACATCCATCACTTTTCCAGCTTTCTGGAGCCCACATATTCCCTCACCTTTCATTAAAAAAGAAATCCCTTCCAGAGTTTGGATTTGATTCCACCCATGGGAGTGTGTGGGAGGCTGGGTCTGGGTCTGATCAAGGCGAACAGCTCTGCTCTCTCCCCACTCCCCTTTGGCTCTTTCATGTTCTGACATTTCTTCGGAGAAATGGGGTCACTCTGGAGTATTTTGGGAAGAAGTAGCTGCCACATTTCACAGTTGAAAGGAAGCTATGTCCAGGGTGATCTTCAGTGGTGATAGATTTTTGAAGAGACAAGAGATCATTACTTAAAATTTGGCCACATGCACGAAGGTCAGCCCATGAAATCTCAGTGTGATGAGCAAACCTGACCTGGGTGTTAATTGATGAGGCCTGCAAACCCATCCCTTTCTAAAATAACAGTTTTCAGGCCAATCAAAGGACAATGCTGCCAAGTTCCAAAGCTTGTCGAGCCTGCTGCAGCCTTGCCTGCCTTGCTGGCTCTAAAACGTCCTCAGAGCTCTGGACAGAGATGAGAGAGGAGAGAAAGGGTGGAACAGAGCCCACGGGGCATCATTGAGCAGCCCAGAGCTGCCTTTTGCCCACATAACCTTCCCATTTTCTCCTCCCCATGTTCCTGTAGTTATGGAAAATGCTCAAAAACAATGTGCTGACCACCCTAATGTAGATGAAGGAGAGTATTCCCAAACTGCCACCTTCAAGGATCCTTGCATTTCATTTAATTAAAGATTGTATCTCATCCATTGCATCAGAAATGCTGCAGACAAGCTCAATCCCATCCCATCCACAATAGAAAATGCAGTCCAGAGAGTTGCTCTGGAAAATGTTTGTCCCATGTGTGTTCTTTGAGAGCATCTCCAATGACAATTTCTAGAAGACATCTCTGACCTGAACAGTCCCTGACCACCACTCCACAGAAACCTTCACCTCTGCCTCTCCATAGCCCATCGACAGAAAGACACATATTTTAACACCTTTTTAAAATGTTTTCTGAGTCACAAATTGCATGAGACAAGCAGAGGAAGGGTGTGGTGGTTGGGGCTCAAATATGAGATAAGAGAAATGTCAGTGCCTATTTTTTACCTCTGCCTCAGACAAAACACATGCCTCAGAGTGGCCATTCACACTTGGGTTTTTTTCCTTTCAGCTGTTTTTGTGGCACTTTGGGAATGCTTAAGTAAAAAGGTGAATTGTCACCACTTTCTACACTTCCACCCTCATCGCTGAACCACTTGGACCTCAGGAAATTCAGCTTTTCAATTTCCATTTCTATGTAACCCTTGAGCAGTTCCGAATATCAGGAAGCTCAGATGACCCAGCTGACCTCTCTTGTAAGTCCGTCTCTGATTTAATTGTCCATACTGAGAAGCTCTGTCCCAAAGGATCCCCAATATTTCAATCACCAGACTCTCTAGGCCAAGGAGCAGTACCTAAATCCTTGTGTATTCCAGTAGTGTGATGGGAATTATGGACTATTTTTTGAAGTAATGAAAGATGTCCATTGATATAGTGAAAGGTAGAACTGGAGTTAATCTGAATTCACTTCGAATTGAGTTATCCAGAATAAACCCAAAGATAAAGCTATCTTTACCTCTGAGCCACCACAATTTTCCTCCCTCTTCCCTTTTCTCTTCCAACTTGACAGAATGGCAGGAAACCAAGATCAAGGAGAAACAAGCCACCACTACCAAACCTCACTTCAGCAAAAGCCAGCCCAAGAAGTTTGTTGCTCTGTCAGCAGGAAAAGCAATATTGAGCTTTGAAAAATTAATATGATGCTCACTTGCTGTCTTGTTCCTCCTCTGTTTGTCAATAATTCTGTTCATTCCACGAATATTAAACCTGTTTGCCAGAGCCCTTAATGTGACAAGAAGCTGATGCCTGAAAGCACGATTACTTTCAACTACACATCATATTTAATTTATTACATAACCTGGTGTTATTGCTTTTATTGATGAACTGTACAGTGTAAAATGATTATTTGTTAAAGATTTCTCAGTAGTAAAGGAAAAAGGGAAAAAAAGGAAAAGAAGAAGAAAAAGGGAAAAATCTTTACTGCTCCAGAAAGCTGCTTGCAAATGCTTTTCTGAAAAGATTCAGGACTGAGAGTTACTGTTATTACCTGATTTTTGGCTCTTTGCACTGCAGAGCAGATCCACCTTCCTCCATCACTGAATTCAATCCCTCACTGACACAGGGACAAGCAGCGGAGGAGCAGAGTGAAGCTTTTCCTCATGGGATGATGTATGTGGAACTCTTCCCTGCTCTGTGCCATGAAACCCGGTACTTTGTTTGGGCAGGAAAATCTAGGTCCCACATCTAAGCTCGAGCTGCATTTTCTCCTTTGTTTTCCTGTAATGTGATAAGAGCTTATTGGTCTCTGTCATTGACACCCAGGGACTGCCTTGGCCCAGCTCTGACGCAAATGTTCTTCTGATGCTGCACGTGGGCAAAATAAGAGATGAGATTCCTGCCTTGAAGAAACATTTACCCTGATTTGGGAAGGTAGGAAATAATGGAATTTGGTTTGTGCACATGAGGAACAAAGGAGCAGAGATACATTGGAATTAGGGCTCATATGGCAACTTAATTTCAATAAAGAGACCGTTTCTTTGGCTTTCAAGATTTCCCGTGGTGTGATTGGTATTTTTATGGATGCTAAAGGAAGCAGATATCTTGGGTGACTACTGTGGGTGCTGATGGTTGAGTCACTGGATCATCCCCACTGTCTATTTTTTATTTTAGGATTCCAGTTCAGAGGCAAAAATTACAATGTGAGAAATGTCTCATTTGGGAAAGTCAGCACTGAGAGCTTGTGGTCCTTCTCCAACACTTCAGCTCCTGAGGATAGGACACTGAATCACCTTCTGGACCTTCCACTGAACCTCTCTGGATCTTGGTTTCCTAATTTTAGGCCCACAGACTGAGAATATCCTAAACAAAACTGATCATGGCAGGAGACTACAGAGGAGCCAAGAGGTACCCAGCAGAGTGTCCCAGGAGAGTATTTTAGTCCTGACACCATCCTCTTCCAAAAATACATGGCTTTAATTTGTTACATGGTGGGGGGTGAAGCTGACTCTTTAAGAAAATGGATTAAAAAAATCAAACCACAAAGGAAATGCACTACTCAGTCTCAAGTTTTAGAAATTAATTATCTGCCGATTCCTGAAATCATGATATTAGCTGGAGTTTTATCTCTGGTTTCACTCAGGTAGCAACACAGCATTTTGAACAGAAGGAATTTTGAAGTCTGTAAACTAAATAGAGATGTCCCTCCCAATTAAAAGGTGCTCTGCATTTCCATAATGTGCTGGGAGAAATGCAGTCTCAGAAGGGTTCTTGGGATGGTTTGATACTGAAACAGATGTAATAAAGAATTCAACCTGCTGCTGAGAGACATTTCTCCAGCAAATTGGTTATAAACAATAACTAGTGATGACATCAATATGAGAAGCAAGAATTAATAAATAAGGATGTCTGGCTTTGGATGCATTTCTACTCATGGCTGATTGCAAATATCAGTTGAGATCTTGTTGCTTGGGCTTTTCTAAAATACCTTTTTCCCCAACAAATTTTTATTTTCTAGTCTTGGACCTCATGCTGCAGCTTCTCTGTTGACCAGGAACTTCTTAGAGGCTCTGATTCCATGCAGCTGTCTGGGTCCGAAAAACAGAAGCAAAAAATGTGATCACTTTCTTTGCAGTGTTTTGACCCAAGCTCTCTTTCCCTGGGTGAAAGCAAATTTCAGGGGTAAAAAAACCCAGAAATACAAACATTTCCCAGAAAGGCTCAAATAATAGGAATGATTCAACTTTGCTGTTTCATTGCCTTCCTGACCCTTGCCATTCTCTGCCTTCCAGAGACCAACAAGATCTTAAACAGGATTCTGGGAAACACAAGAGACCTGCAGCCTCTGATCACATAAAAGGAATAGAACAGGGAAAAGAAAAGAAGGGGAAAGGAGACTAGAAAAAAGCAGATAAGGAGGGGGAAAAAAAAAAAAAAAAGGTGAGCTACACACCTGATAAGATTTTTAGGTGGCCCAGGGAGTTTTGCTCATCCTCAAGACATTGGTGTTTATCTTAATAAGGATCTCCCTTCTCTATCATGTGAGCGCAATTTTCCTTCCTTCCCCTTCCCTGGCTCCATTCTCTCCTTTTCTTTTCCCTTCCATTGCTCTTTAATAGCAAAAATGAGGCCTCCTGCTTTGCAGAGGGCCTACTGAGCCATGCAGGCCACTGCAGTGGATTCTTCCCAGCCAGCTTTGCCAAGCAGGCTTTGGACTGTGACTCGTTTTTCCCCAAATCACTGCTCCTCCTGGCAGCCCAGCCAGTCCCTCCCACACTCCTGCCTGTGCACAAATGCAGGTCCCTGCCTGGCACAGCCATTCATCTTCTGAAGGACGTGAAAGATGCCTCACGGACATCTGCTTTTCTTCTCTCACCTCCCCATCCTTCATTCCAGCCATCCAAACTGAACTCTCAGGTAATTAAAAGGAAAGCAGATATGGGAGGTACAGATTTTTTGGTTTTGTTTTTAAAACTCTCCCTTATCTCTGAGGAATTTACTTAGGAGTTGGTTTCTCAATCCCTTTTTATTCCTTCTCTGGTGACTTGCTCTGTGCTGGGGATGCAGTGCTGACCTCCAGCAGCAGAACTTTCAACTTTCACTTTGTTCCCAGCGCTGTCCATAAGTGCTTTGCAACTCATTGAAAACCCATTAATTCTGTCTGTGCCCTATCAGATTAAAACTTCTCTTCAAGTAACATTTCAAATATCAGCTACTTCGCCTTAATATCTTTCTTCAATAACCTTTCTCCCAGCTCCACACTTACACTCTGCTCCCCTGGGTGCTTCCCTTTTCTGTGAGTATTGTTGATTCTTTAAGAGCACACACTCTCCACTCCCTCTTTCTGCTGATGTTCTCCACTGCATCTTGCTCTCTCCTACTTCATCTCCTCTTTCTCTTGCCCTTATTCCTCTTCTATGAGGAAAAGCAGCAGGTCTCTTCTGCATATCCCAGTCCCAAATTTCAGCCCCATTAGAGACTTGCTGTTAGCAGAAACTTCCCACTTGGGAAAGAACTTACCCAGCTGCTTGTTCATCGAAACAGCAGCCACAGAATTTGCTGGGCCATGGATGTAGAAGCACAAAAATGTTTCTGATTAACCCTGAAACCCATCCCAGTGATTCAACCAAAACATCCCAGTTTCCACTGGACTGAGTTCCAACCTCTTAGGGCCAGGTTTTAGCTCCAGAGAATAGGGAGGCTGTGAGGTGTTTCACACTCCACCAGCCTCACTGACAGGCCTGAGCAATGACTCCACAGCCTCTGTCACAAGGCTTTTGTGGGTGGTAGCTTGTTTTTGTTTCCATCAGTGAGCCCCAGAAGTTATGGATGTAGCATGGAGGCCATGACTCAGTACATCCTCCCCTTCCTTAGCCAACACCTTCCAGATTTGGAACAGCAGAGCTCGGATGTAGGTTCAGTGTCAGCAGGCATGGGCTTGTGTAGGAGACAAAAAGGGATGATAAACACTTGATGCCATTAGAAACTCTCTTCTGACATCACTGAGGACCTTCCAGCCTCTGCCCAGAGGCAGAAATTATCCTAGAGTTTGTCATAGTTTCTCCTTTCTGTGTTAACACTTTGATAAGTGCTCTTTTTAACTTGTCCATTCCCTTAATCCTTCTCCCCTCTCATGCTGCTTGCCTGGCAGAGATCTGTGTCTCTGGGTTGCAGGAGGCTGGGGCAGTGCTGAGGGACAGCCAGACTTCATCCAGGGCAGAAGCCAGCAAGAGGCAGCAGTATGGGCAGGAATAAATGGTGATAACCTGTAATAACCATCTCTCACACAGGAGATCTGTGTGTTTACCCAGGGAAAGACAGTGGGAAATGGGTTGGGAGAAACCAAATGCCACAGGGATGGAAGGGGCAGATCTGGGTGAGATCGTCCCCTTCTTGCAGGTCCCTACCAGCTGGGGATGGGGAGCACCCTTGGCCTCATGACAAGGCTGGGTGGGACAGGGACACCTCGAGCCACCCTGCGGATCTGGTCTGGGGTACCTGAGCAGTGTCAAACAGCGGGGACTCTAAAGCTGCTGCTAAAGAGATCACTCTCAGTTCTCATTCTGATATAGCAACAGCCATAATCCCACAGCCAGACACCTCACCAGACCTTTGGCTTCATTCATGTGCTCAGGATGCTCTTACCCCACGTGAACTCAGAGCTCACCCCCACGCTGATGTCCAGCTGATGTTCCTCCAGTCAAACCACAACAGCTTCCAATCTCTGCTGATTCCACATATTTTAGGATATGGTGCAGCCAAGCATTAACACACAGACAATTTTTTTTCCTGGGTGACTGAGGCAAGGGAGGTTGGTGGGGCAGAATGGTCGTAATGTGGTCTGAAATATTTGAGGGGAATGACACAAATCTCTGCATATATTTCCTTCAGTGCATTTGAGAAGAAGTTGCCCACAGAGAGAAGGAATGCTCCATAAGGATTTCAGCCTGTACAAGGTGGAATGGACTCAGCTGAGTAGTTTGCAATACATAATTTATCAGAGGAGTTTATCTTCTATTTTTGCTCATGGTATTCCTCAGATTGTTGTGGAGGTTTTTTTCCACAAATTATTATCCACAAATTATAGCCCTTCATTATTCAAGCATAGTTGGGTATTTTACATATATATATATATATATATATATATGTATAGATAAAATCTCTAAAGATTTCTCTGAAGAGGTTTTAGTTGGTCTCAGTGTTTCAGTTGCAATGGGTGAGTTGAATCATATGTCCCTGGTCTGATTAGTCACAATAGGAGGAAGTTGCAGTAAACACTGAATAGCCATGCACATTAATTTTGAAATTCATGTTCACCCGGAAAAATTCTGTGGGATGAATGTTTATTGCTGTTGTTGTTATTACAGTTTATTTTATAATAGCAGGAGGAGCTCCATTGTCCCTGGTCTCCTGGTGGATACTGAGGGGTGCAAGACAACTGAAGGAACTTCATTATATGTTTGGAGGATGCATTAATACCAATGTTACCATTATATTCTTTCTGTCTAATATTTTTTCCTGAACTGAATACTTAATTCTTCTTCAAGGACCAGCTTTAGCAGATGCAGGGCCCTGTGTGAAATCAACACAGCATAATCACAGAGGAAAATTATATAGAAGAGAGTATTTGAGGCTGGAATTATGAAAACTATATCTAAAAAAATCCATACCCATGCTGACTCCTTTCTACTTCCAGCCATTTATCTAGACCTGGGCTAGCAGCACAAATAAAGAGCAAATTAGTTGGATTTGCACCATTACAAAGTAATCTTAAAAGAATTTATTTTACAATGTCCTAATCATTCCATCATTGGTAGCTCAGTCCACAGCCAGATTGTGCAATGTGCTTTCATGTGGGTTTGAAAGTTAAAACAGGTAGAAGGATCTTTCACACTAAAACTGCTTCCAGAAGCTAGTGATGGCCTAAAGTGAGGTATTTTAGGGGGAAGGATAGCATCCTTAAACCTATTTTACCTTGTCTCTCACCTCGCAGTGAATCGGACACAGGAAAATCTTTCTCTGTGTTTCCCCTAAAGCCAAGTCCCCTGATTCAGACCATTTTGGGACCAGGGACTAAAATGCTGGCACTGTTCAAAGCAATGGCAAAACTCAGAAAAGTCAATCTCCTAATGATGTCTACAGTTTTGAAAGGAAAAAAAAAAAGAGGGAGGGAAGGCAGAAGGACTACCTGTGATGTTCAAGAATAAAGCAGCTGCAGACTGGAAATGAAGCCTCCTTTAAATGAAAGCTGGAGTCCCCAAAATCTAAGGCATCCTGCTTAATTAGGCTCTTCCGCAAAACACAGGCAACAAATGCTATAGTGGGGCAGCTCCTGGGGTTTATTTCCGTGTTTGTTTGTCTGTTTGTTTCTGAGTAGCCGAAGAAAACTTCTCCAGGGACCTGTTTGATTCTTCTCTGCAGTCTCTTGGCTGGAATATTGATCCTGGAGAAGAGATGGGTGTTTTGTGTCTGTGTGTTGGAGAAGAGATGTGAGTTTTGTGTATATGAACTTTATGTATGTGAGCATGTGCAAGCTTGTAGGAATGCAGAAATGGTGAGAAAGGCTTGGAATTCACCTGACAGCCCCACAATTCACCTGACAGCTCCATCTCCTCCCCAGAGCACCTCTTCTCCTCCTCTCTCCAAGCTCAAGCTCAGAGAAAGTCATGTATTGCCATTGCTTCAAAACCCAGCTCTAATTTTCTGGCTAATGAAAGACATTGTATTGACAAAAGTTGACATTAAGTGGAACTAATTACACTGTAACTGCTAAATAACTAAGAAAAAACTACCCTGTAATTTATGGTGCAGCATGGACTCTGTGCAGCAGCTTTCAGAGCTGCTCTGTCTCTGCTGAGCTCACTGGTGCGTGAGCTGCAGAACTTTTCCCTTGCCGGGAGCATCCTGTGGATGTGAAACTGCCAGCTTTGCAAACACACTTGGCCGTGATTAGAGCACAAACCCAGTCGGGCTTTCCACAGCCCTCCAGAGCAATAGGATATATGACTGCCTCCATTTTATTCCTGGCTTTCATTCGAAGCCCTAATCCCACCTGGGATGCCATCTCTCTCACAAGGACTCCATGCCACCTGCTGCATCAGCTTCCCATTGTGGATACCAAGGGCTGGGATATACAAAGGGGCTGACACAGGATCAGGTTTGCTGCCTGTTGTAATTGTGGCACCAAACTCATTTTTTTACTCAAATAATTTGTTGGAAGAGGCATTAACCATGAGCTGGAAGCAGGGGAAGGCAAGATTCCTTGCTTTCACAAGGAGGATGGCATGTGCCAAGAGACAACTGGAATCTCTCCCATATATCACTGTCAAACAGCAATATCAGCATCCAGCTCAGAAGATAGGTTTAAATGTGCCCTGTTCAATCTGATCAAACTCAGAATTTCTTAGACTTCATCATTAAAGTTGATGAGAAAACAGGCATTTGGTCTCCAGAGAAATCTGGCAACTAAAGTTTTGTTTATGTCTCAGGTAGGACCAAATCACAAAATATGGGTTGAAACATTTCTATTCAGAAGTGCCTTGGGGTGATTTTGTGCTTTATTCCCCAATCGTCTGCTCCATGCCCAGAAGTGGCTGCTGTAGCTTTACGATGGACCCGCAGCGGGGCAGGAAGCCTCGGGCTCCTGCGCGGCCTGGCTCGAACCTTTTCTCGCCTCGCCGTGCTCTGGGTGGCGCGGGCTGGGACGTCACACTGTTCCTTTTGTTGGATTAGTATTTGCTTGTTAAGGCAAGTAGCTTTTTTTTCTTTCCCCACCTTTTTCCCTGGACTCCAGTAGAGATCTTTCAGTTGTTTTATTTTTTTTTTTTTTTTCTTGAACTACTTCAGCTTGGGTTTTTTGGGTTTTTTTTCCCTCCACTCTTGGGAGCCTGCAGGGGTTATGCCGGATGGTCCAGGCCCCAGGAGAGACTGAGCCAGCAAAAGAAAGGACACCAAAACCCCTCCAGCTTTGCCTGCTGTGAGGAGGAGGCTAAAACCAGAAAGGCTCCCATCTATCCTGGCCAAGCGGCTGCGTGAAGTCCTGTTCCTCCCCTTCCCTGAGACAAAGCTGCCATCTGTGCCTCCTGATAGGGGGTGGGGGTTAAGGTTTTGAAATTTCAATATCTAGCATTTATTGAATCCTTTTCCGTGCCTTGTGGGCACCATTTTTTGGTTATTAAACAGTTTGGTTTTGGTGGTTTTTTTTCACTTTCTTTTCACCCACTGGTATTCATTTCTCTCATTGGCAAACAGGATTATTGAAGTGCTTCTCTTTAGAAGAAATGCTCATTCCAGGGCATTTTCTCCTAAAATTTGTCTCTGAATAGAGACAAGAAGTGATGCCACCACCTCCTGAAGTGCTTCATTTTGATATTATTGAAACACAGTTCAGTGCTGCAATACTGGATGGTATATAGATATGTAAGAGAATAACATTAAGATTCTAATTTAGAAGTGAAAACAAGTGGGAAATGGAGCAGAAAAAAAGTTGAAATATTAAAAAATTTAAAATCCATTCTGATTTCAAATTGATTCAATATTTTGCCTTTGAAATATCATTGGAATTAGAGTACTCTAATGAAGCATTCACAATTTAACCTATTACCTAAAGAAGAACAGCCTTTTCCCAGGGGGGAAGTGTTCTGTAGACCAATCTACAGCTGAGTGCAAACCACAAAATTTTTAGCCTGGAAACTGTTCAGTGCAGAAGTCAGAACTTTGTGCTTTGGTGGTACAGCTCCAAGCACAGCAGGACAGATCTCCAGGCACCCCCTCCACTGAAAGCACAAATAATAGAGCTGTTGGCCAGGAGATTTGCTGATGAGCCCCAGAGGAAGTTATAGTGTGCATAAGAAAACCAGAGAATTCGGAGGTAATGAGAGAAAGGAGAGAGAAAAATCACTCTGTGTTGGAGACAGGAAGACAGACAGAGAAAAGAGAGTGAGATTGCAAAGATAGACAGGTGGGGAGAAAGAGAGAGAGGTGCAATTCAGCTCCTGCTCCTGCCTGATTCGTTCCACCTCCATTATCATGCACCAGAACAACTCATTCTTCTTTTTTTCCAGAAAGCGTAATAATGTTCCACAGGTGAAGGAGTTATCTCAGCTTTTCTCTTTTCCAGCAAAGCTAACACTCAGTACATGAAATAAAGGTTATCTTGAAAAATAGACGCTGCAACTCGCATACAAAGGAGCCCTTTCCTGTGACAAGGGAGTCTTTTCTGAAGGGGTCTGTTAGGTTTTGTGCTCAGAAGAAAAAGGGGAAGAAAATGGAATTGACTGCTTAGTCCCCCTGCCAGGTTGCCAAATTGACTTTTGAACAGGATCTGAGAGACTCTTTCCCGTGGCATGAACAGCAGGTTATCCCTAGAAGGATGGAAAGGATGGGGATGAAGAGGAAGGCAATGCTGCTGGGCACGCAGGGGATTAGGACAAACCTAACCTTTCACATCTCTCCCAAATCCATGAGGTCAGGGATGGTCTGAAGGGCAAAACCCCTGTGTGCAGAGTCCCAAATGCAGAAAAAGGAGAAGGAAAAGACAAATCTCACATGGTTTGTGTGTCAGGATGACTGAAGCACAGCACACAGCTGCCTGTGTTGAGGGTAGCAGAGGATGGTGGGTGACCAGCCTGTGTGCTCAGCATCCTTGTGTGCTCAGCATCCCTTTGCCACTGCCTTCACATGCCTCCTGCTGCTCCCTGCCCCTGGCACCCAGCCTGGCAGGGCCATGCCTACAGAGGTGGGAGTCTGTTCACTGCCATTACTGAAACAACCACAGTGTGTGTTTTGATACATTCCCTGTGAGCTGAATATGGGCATCTTTTAAAACAAACCATAAAAGGGTCTCCAAAGAGAGATCATTTAAATTCCCATTTAAATGACTAAATAAAAGGTCTGGCTGCAGTTTTTCATGAAAGGCCAGCATTAACTAATACACTTTGCCTGGTGCCTCGTGAAGATCATTAAATAACTCACTAAGCCATGCAAAGGGTTCCACAGAACATGGCTCAGTGGTGGCTCCTTTTAAGTGTCGCTGTGATGATGAGGATGAACAGGGACAGCTTCTGGGCATCAGCAGCAGGGATCTCAGGTGTGTATTTAGTATTCAGCAGGAATAGATCTGGGTGTGTTCATTCCTAATTTCCTTGCAACAGCTGCCTGTCACTTTTACGTTCTTGGGTACCTATGAAAGCCCTTACAGAAGGGATGTATTTATTTTACGAGCAGCTCCTGTCATTGTGTCAGCACTTGGGTGAAATACGGATTTTTATTCTCATTGAATTTTGTTTTCTTTTTAAATAATTGACAATAATTTTGCGAAGCTCCGGAAGTTTGTCTTTCCTTACATCAAATTGTTGGAAGTGTCTGAATAGCTCTAATGCTCACTGAAACCCTTGAAGTGTTGACATAACTCAGAGTGATATCACATACCTTGGGCTCAGTTGTGCAGCTTAGTCAGTCAAATATTCCCTTGTTTTGAAGGCACTGGACACCAGTGTGGATGTTGGTGACACACTGCCATTCTGGGATTAGGAAATGAGGCTCTTTTAAAATCCTTCCTTCCACCTCTCTGAGGATCCCTTCCCATTGTCTGCAGTGAGCTGCGGTTCAAAGACTGTCAGAGCACATAAACATGACACAGTAACTGAGAACATCAAAGAGTATTATGTTTTCCATACATAAAGAGTGACAAGCTGCCTAACACTTTATATTAAAAATTCAGACAAAAAACAATTCAAGAAAAATCAAAGCGAAGTCTCCAAGAGAGAGTCAGACGCTACACGTTTGTTACACGCTCTTATCTTTTTTGCCTTGCAAAGTGTCCTTTAAACTCTGCTCCTAAAATATATATATCTAAAATCTTATTTTCAGCAGTTATGTTGTTGTCTATAGAGGAAAAGAAAGGTATGTAAGTGTAGGGGGGAGTCAGCTTCTGGAATGAAAACCTCAGCCATTCCAGGAGGCAAAGCTGGAAGGAATCCTTGGAGACAGCAAAGTTCATCACCACAGCCACCATCTGTGTTTAAAACCCTTAAATTTGGATTTAAGGACTCAGTTCTGGTGCTATAAAGAGATGATCCAGGCACCATGGAGAAAAGAAAGGAGAGGTGTAAGGACAGAAGACGAGACCCTCTAAGAGGCAAAATTACTGAATCAATGACAGGTAAAACCAATGTGAGGCAAAGAGGAAAATCTGTTGGGGAAAGGTAGATGAATATTGAAGAGCAGAGGCAGAATAGAGCAGAGGCAGCTGATTCTCTCCCATAGAAGGCTATTGGCATGAGCTGAGTGCCCTTTGAAAAATGATAGAAATATTAAAGGAAACACTTAGTTGCAAAGAACTGAAAATCACAGTGAATTGGGATCAAATTTAGTGAGGAGGTTTGGACCAAAAAAAAAAAAGGAACAGAAAGAATTTTGAAAATCGTGAAACATTTCAAAACTTTCTTAAAAGATTTCTAAGTGTTTTATACTAAGCTTTTCTTTGTTTCACATCAGCATTTAAAAAATCATCTTAAAGTAAAACTAGGTGAAGAGGTTAAATAACTTTGAGAAGAGACCTTCAGGTGTTAAGCAAAAGCAGTACTCCAGATTAAACATGGGCTTGCACTTTCCTTTAAATTCTTTCTTTTCCTTTCATTCCCCTTTCAAATATATTTTCAAACTCTAAATTATTTGAAGTGCATTTTGTCCTTTGACACTTTTCTTTTAGCTTCTTTTGCAAATATATATTAAAAAAATGTTCTTAGTGCTTATCACTGGTAACTGCTGGAAAAATATTGAGTACCAGCTGTTGTTTGTACAGTGCTTGAAAGGGCTTCAATAACACTGTTAACAAAATGGCCAAAGGGACTGGGGAAGACTCAGGGACAAATTCCTACATGAGCTTCCACTGGAGTATTGAAAGTGGTTCATCACACTCCTCAATTCCCTGCCTTCTCTGCACATCCTCCTTCCCAATCCCTTAAATGCCAACACATTTTAATAGCTCCTGCTGCCTCTCTAGGAAAGAAATGAAGCCCCAGGTAATGTTTCTGTGCTCAAAATGACCACCTGGTGATGGCCTCATGCTTATTCCTTGTGCAGCTTGTTCTGCCTCCGAATCCAGAGGTTATTAGGTTTTCTCATACTTTGTACCCTCTAAGCTGTGCCTGGAAAATCAGGGCCTTTTGGGGAGCAATCAAAGCCTGTGCACAGAATATCCCCAGCTAATCCAAACCAGAGGCAACTGAACTGTGATTGGACTTGATTTGATTCTCTTTTTTTGTTCTTCTGCGGATGGTGTTCTCTCTGTTCCTATTTACAAGCCAGGGGTTATTTGAAGTGGGTTATTTATTTATTTATGCACTTCTATTATCACAAGAACCAAATTGCAACCTTAGAGAAAAAAACGTGTTTGTGAAGGGTGGTGGTGGGGGGAGCCAACAAATTAAAGTCAGAGAAAGGGGGCTACATCTTTATCAAAAGACAACATCAAATTAATTTCTCTCTGGTCTCAGGAACTCATGTAAAATTTATAGGCTGTTTGTTAATTTTGCTGTAGTGCCAGCAGCACGGGGTGTTTGAGATTCAGAGGAAAGGCTGGGGTGGGGAGGGAAGGGAGAGGAGAAGCGCAGCGGCCTTGGCTGGGCTGACAGGGATCTGTGCACGGAATGACCTCGCTCTCGTGCCCAGCCTCAGCTGGGACGTGAGCGGGAAGGCAGCAGGATGGATGGCTTTGCATGGGCCCTCTTCCCTCCTTCACCAGGCACAGCCTGGCTGCTTAAAATTCCAGAGGCATGCTCAGCTCTCGGTACAAGGCTGCCCTTTCAACACCAGCACAATGACTCCTCTTACATAACCCAACAGCCAGTTCAGCAGGCTCACAACTCAAAAGAGAAGGAGAATTGGTTTTGTATGAACACACCTTCTTTGCCCTTTCTCCACCCTCCTCTCCCATCTTCTTTATTTTCTGTTGGGTTCTGGAGCACATCCATGGAAGTGTCTGAGGCATTTATGCCTTTTCCATTATCTCAGCAGGACAAGGGGCCACAGTCTTAGGCAGCTTGAAAAAAACAGAGAGGTCTCCCCAGTGACTTAACTGAGGTATGAGAGCACACCCACCAATGCTTTACAATGGCAAGGTCATTTTTATTTTGTTCTCCAAAATCTCTGCTGGAATTAGAGATTTGCAGCTTCCAAGAGCTTTTCTGACTTTAATAAACCCCATGTTTCTGCTGGAACCACGAGGTGCCACAGGAGCAGTAGGATCCTGGGGGTTCACCAGTGGCATGTTCTGATGTCTGACCCTGGCAGAAATTATTTCAGAAACACTGAGAGATATTAAAGGGTCCCACTATCATCGTGTGTGGCTGGTAACTTAGCAAAGGTCAGTAGCTCCCCAGCAATGTTTACAAATGGAAGCCTTAACACCACATTAGCAGCAAAAATTAAACAAACAGAGCTGCTGGAATCAGGTGAATTTCATTTTAATTTCAAACTTTCCAGCTCTCAAAGAAACCTCAGGCATCTAGGTCTTCATTTTAAAGACATCAGCTGGCACTACTGCAAAACTTCCCAGCTGAGTGAGAACACATCACATTAAAACAGGCCTCTAGCACTGATTTAAAGACTCCTACTTCCCTTGTCAGCTGTCCCAACATTTTAAAAGCCTTGCTAAGCAGGTATGGCATTTGTTTTTCTTTCCTTTTCTCCCTCCCTTTCTAGTTTCAGAGTATGTAACCCCAGCTACTGGCCCAGGATGCTGACCTGGAGATGGATATTCCCAGTCCCATATTCTGATTCCCATTTTCCCATTTATTTCCCAGCTAGGTAACAGGTGAGCCAGACCTGTCTTACAGATGTACTGGAAATGATCAAACCAACAGAAGACTGAGATTAGATTAGTATAGAGAAACACATTCTAGAGAATAGTAAGAAATCACACATTGCTCCCAAGTAGACCAGAGATTTTATACCATCTTCTAACATGCTATTTCATTGTTAGCCAGAGAGAAGGAACATCCCTGTGTGGGGTTTAGTGCGGTCCTTCCTCCACTCCTTCCTGCCAGGAGTGGTGTGTTGTCATCCTCACAGAGCCTGGGGAAGGGAGGAAGAGCATTCCTGCCAGCCGGGGATGATTCTCTCCTCCACAGCCACGGAGAGGAACACTGTGCTTCATAAACACACTTCAAAGATGCCACACTATTAAAAATACATGGACATCATGTGGATCTAAGCTAAATACATATGGCCTTTGATTGCTTGGCATTTCCAATTCATACAGGAACATTACTGCGATGCATTATTGATGATCACAAGCATTTCACTGCCTCAGACTAAGGACACCTCTTCCCCTTCTCCCTTCCTCGCATGCAGCACCCTTTGCTAGAGACTGAGCAGTTTAATTAAGCTGTGATTAACTGTACACACACGCCTGACTGTCACCAATTTAGCTCTGGAAATGCCACTGCTGTGAGCTGAGCACTGCGCTGTCGGAGCGGGGCCCCGCTGGCAAGGAAGTGTCCCCTCCGGGTGTCTCAGCTGCTCCCCACGCGTGCCAGCACATCTGGCCAGCTGGGTGTGCCTGGCGGGTACCCTGGCGCAGCCGGAGCTGCTCCCCAGCTCCATTCAGGTAGATGCGGGGGAGAGCAGGGATGGGGAGTGGGGAAAGTGAGGCATTGGTTCATCTTGGAAGGGCTTAGGATGCGGGGATGAGCTGAGCACAGGCTGCTGGCTCAGCCTGGGAGGGGAGCAACGGAAAAACACTCCCCTGGCTCAGCCCCGTGCTGGGGTTGGAACCTCTGTCCCTGTGGGACATCGTCTGCCCTGGGCACTGCCCCGGTCTGCAGCTCGGCTGGGCTCTCCCACACCACACACCTGGGCAAAATCGCATCCCTCCTTTCTTTTCCGCTCTGGGAAATTCAGGCTTCTTCCCTGCTCTCTCCCTGGGCACTCTGCCCACTCATTGCTTTCCTCCCTCCTGGCCAAAAGCACACTGGACACGTCACCCTGATCATGTGGTGTTGATGCACTATGCACAGTGTTCCTAGTGCATCCCTGGCTGCTTTGGGGAAATTCTACACAAATACTTGTGTCTCTCTGGCTGTCGTTTTAGTAGCAGTTCCTCACTGACTCAGTCATATTACCCCTTTTATTCTTTTAAAAAGGAATTATCCAGAAGCAAGAATTTGGGAGGAGGAGAAGGAGATTTGGAAAAAAAAAAAGGAAAATCATTACAGCTGAGAAACAGCTCTTGAAACTTATTAGCTCATGACTCATCTCTCTGAAAGGAGGTAATACCTTAATTTCATATTTCTCTGCTCAAATGGAGACCAAAGCATAAACTGAAATGAAACTTTACACTAATGGCTTCTTAATTACACCCATCTAAAAGCAATTACCTGGGGTTTAACAGATACAGAGTTAGGGTTGACACGGTCAGTAGAAGGGAATGGTGCAGCAGTGTCTGGGAAGAGATGGGCTGTGGGAAGGCAGAGCTGGAAGATATGGCCAGGCTGCCTCTGCTTCCTGCTCTCTTCCGTCTGATGCTGCAGCCCAGCCCTGTTCTTGTGCAATCTCCCTTTAAGCATGTGTGCAGCACCAGCCAGGTACCCAAAGCGAGGGCTATTCCTCAGGAATGTACTTGTTTTTGCAGTACTGGGATAAAAATTCATATCATAAAACTCCAGCATGGAGGACTTGGCAAATGTGGTACCAATAATATTTCCCTCTAGGAAGCCACATCTCCTGCATCGCAACTCCTGCCTGGTAATGCTTCTTCCTTCCACCTCTCCACCTGCAAGGGGAGAACCATTCCTACCAGTCCCAGGGTGCATTTGAAGAATTTCTTAATACTTATTGAAGGTTTTGAAATTATCCTCACTAAGTTACCACAGGAGACCAAAGTGGTGTCACTGCTGTTATTAGAAGTACTATTATTACTACTACTGTGAGTAGATTTCAGCAGTGTTTTGCTCACAGTTTAATGATTTAGCACTAATAAAAGGACTTCAGCAAACCAGTGGAGTCCAGGCAACCACAGTAGTGTAGGTTTCCTGTACAATATCTGGGAGGAATTTGCTTCCAGGAGTGGGATTGAGAACAGGCAGTACATGGTGCTGGGAGCCATGCGTGCTGGGAAGTCGTGGAGGTGGATTTGAATCCCAATTCTCTCTAGAGCTTTACTCCAAGCTGCAAGGAAACAGCTCCCTGCAGTCTCAAAAAGGTCTTGTGCTGGTTGGTGGCTTTGTGAGGAAAAACAGATTTTGGGAGGAATAGCCACTGCTTGAAGGGCTCCCCAAGCCTGCCCAGCCCCACCTCATTTTGTGGAGCCTTGCACCATATCGCACCACTGAACGAGATAATACAATTATTGGCTAATTAGAGTCATCAGAAAGCGTTCTGCAATGGCAGGCTTTTAATTGACTTCCCCATTAACAGATAATGATCAGGCTCTGCCTCCTGCCAGGACGACCCCCCACTCCTCTTCCCCCAGAGACAAGTGGTTGACCTGAAAATGAAATAGCACAGCTGTCCTGAGTTCATTCATGGCTAACACATCCCTCCAGTCTGGTTGGGGAAGCAACGAACTGAGACTGAGAGAAGGGAAAGAGAAGGGAAAGGGAAGGCAATGAGCAGGGAAAGAGAAGGAAAAGAGAAGGCTTCTCTTTGCCTCTCCAGGCCAGGCTCTGGCAGAGCAGGGCTGGCACAGTGGTAGTGAAGTTGCACAGCCCCATTCTTCCCCTGCCAGCTCAGAGCTCTCCCCAGTGCCAGCCCAGGATCCTGCTTGCTTTCCTCCCCTCCAATCTGTTAAGTAAAGCAGTTTAGAGAACACTAATTCAATTTCACAGCTTCTTTCAGGGTGCTAAACACCTGGGGTTTCCTTGCGCTTGAACTAAAGGTGAACATTTCCATCATATTTCACAGGATACAACTGGGCTGAACACTCTTGTTTTGGAAGAAAAGGGTTAAATTATCTTTTTAAGCTTGTTTCTCTGCAGTCAGGTGTGATTTTCTGGCCTCACAAAGTTCATTGGATAGCCTTTTGTTGTTTTGTTGAAACAACACACAGTGTGATGCCTTGGTGTAATGGGATCTTCTTGTGAGAAACATTTAACTCACATACTGAGCCCTCATTTGGGTACTGAACACTTAGGACAAAGGCAGAAGCTCCTATATCCAGGCATAAATCCTGGTGAGAGTTTTAAATGCTCTTGTGATCCATCAAATAAATAAGATTCTCCAGAGGCAGCAGGAAGAAAGCCAAGTTTCCTTTTTGTCCTGTAGCCTGGTAACCCGGATTCCCCACCAGTGACTCAGAAAGACCCCAATTCCTCTTGGCTTTGAAACAGTGCTGGGGCGGGAGGCAGCAGGTTCATTAAGAAAATGGCAGTAGACAGAGCTGGGAATTGCTGAACTCCTGCACAGGTCAAGAGCAGCACCAGTTTCAGACTCTTTTCTCTGCCAGCTCCACCAATCGAGTTGGAGTTTCATTACTCTTTCCTACTGCAGAAAATGTGCTTGAAATTCTAATTTATGAAAAAGTTCTTTGGGAAGGACTGACAGACGAAGAGAGAGAGAAAAAGACTGTGGAAACTTGGTTTCCTTAGGAACCAATTTAAAAATAAACCAACTTTCTGCTAGGTGTGTGGTGCCATCCTCAAGAGTCCAGAGGTTTCTACATCTGCAGTTTTCCTTTGCTGTGGGAAAGGTATGCTGTCCTCACTCACTGGGTTTAACACTAGTAACAACCTGAAGGTGAGGATTTACTGAGATGCAGCAGTGGAGGTACTCGTGCATGGGATGAACTGACAGAAATCAGTGCTGAAACCTGCAGAGCCTGATTTGTGCACTCTGGAGACCTGGGCATCATTGTTTCTGGAGAAAGAGCAAGCCGCCAACCAATGTCTTCTGGTGCACTGATTCCCTGTCCTTTCAGAAACTTACCTGAACTCAATTCAGATGGTTGTAAATGCAGATTTGAAACTTAAGCTAGAAGGCTTGGTGGGAAGGTGCTGGTTATTGTGAATTCCAGAAGAGAGCCTGTCCCTAGGAACAGCCAGGAGGGAGGCGATGCAGGCATGCAGCCAGCGCTCCAAACTGGCACCAACTGGGACCTCCAGACATGCTCAGACTGCACAATTAATCTAACTAAATCAGGTATATTGATGCTTTGCTGACCACAGGACACCACAGGAACACAAAAAGACAATGTTGGCAAAGAAACCTAGAGGTCTGTCATGAAAAAAATATACAGAAGTCTACATTTCTGTTGTGTTCACTGTCTGCTGTGTTCACTGTTAGGGTCTTTTTTCTTGTTGAGAGCTCAGTCACAATCCAGGGGGCCTGGCTGCTCCCTGACAGCCTTGCACAAACACCCTGTGGTGAGAAGGGAAAGAACATGAAGGATTGCCATGATCTGTTTTTTAATTCCCTTTTCCAGGCAAGTGGATAAAGATAGAAATCACCCTAAACTCTGTCTGTCCTAAATGCAGGTCAGCAGATATGTGACCAGTAAAAGCAAAAAGGCCCAGTTAAGCACTAAAGAAAAAAGGAAGTACTGACCAAACTGCGTTTCTCTGGCAAATTATTTTCCTGTCTAGACTGGCTGTCAGATGTTGTTTTGTTGTTCTGTATGCCCAGAGGCCAGACCAAAGCTGGGATCCCCACGTACAGGCAGCTTTGTTTAATGAGAGACAATCCTTGCCCCCAGGGAGCTGTAATCAGAATAGGCAGGACAAACAAATGAAATAAAGTCGAAGTCTTCATCCTGTGAGCACGGATGGAAACAGGACCCCAAAGAGATTAAGTGGCTTGCCTGAGGCCACCCAGAAAACCTGTGGCAATGCCAAGCTAAAAAAATCCCCACCACACAGTCTCAGAATCCTAATATCAGTCTTTGAGACAAATCTGGCTATGTCTCCCTATTTCCAAGAGAATTCAGGGAGATCCCATTTAAGGCACTGCTGCTGTTCTTCTTCAGCTGCATTTCTTCCTGGAAAAATCCAGCTTCTCCTTACTTACAGGACCTACAGATGCTTTATTACCTCCCTGGAGTGGGCGGGAGCTCCATCCCTCTGAAGGCGCTGGGAGGAGACGATGGAGAGGGGTGGAGGGAGGAAGAGTCGCCAGCCTTTCTGATGCTGGAATGTAAATAGTGTTTTGCAAAAGAGCCATTTATCAGTGAAATTACAGAATCCGTTTGAAGATTCCCCTGGAGGACGCACTAAAAAGATGGCTTGTATGGAACTTAACGAGAGCTTTCCTGCAACACGCCCAGGCTTCGTGTAGGCAGAAGCGCTTTGCTGGGAATTAAATCCGCGCTGGAAATGTTAATAAATGCAGACACATGTTCTTGTTTGTAGGACGCGCTGTGCCTCCTTTATTTATTTCCTTCATTTTATTCTTCTGGATGTAGCTACAATGCCAGCCCCTTTGCCTGACATCTCCCTGGGGAAAAAGTTGCCGTTTCTCTTCTTCCCATCCCTCAGCAGCCCCTTAAGCCCATTGTGCTGCTGCCCAGCCTCCAGTCAGGAGCACAAAGGGACCTGCAGGGGACTGCATGGCTTCGTTTCTGGGCAGATATCAGCTTTCATCCAGCACCAAAACGAAGAACAAGTCTCAAGAATAGCTGAGGCAAAACTGTTGCTCTAATCGAGGCTGTGGAAAGGATTCTTCCATCTGCTCTGCCTAGCAGAGGGATGGAAGGGAACCAGGATTGGTTTCCAGAGATATCCACCTGGGCTGACTCTCCCTGTCTCATGGCTGAAGCCCCAGGCACATCCTATATGGAGCAGCTAAGATGATTCTGCTCTCTGGAACAAGCACAGGGTGTTCTCCAGCACAGCAACAATTAGAAAAATAAAGTCAATTTTCTTCCTCACTGTGAAGAAAACCTAAACAGAATCATCATTACATCATGTCCTCATCTTTACAGTGACTCAGACCAGCACCGTGGTCTTTTTGTACCTTCAGATAAACACTGAAATGACCTGAAGCCAGCACTAGAGAGTAGCCTGTCCCTCGCATCTCTTTCTAGGAGATGAACACATCCCAGTGAATTCATCCAAATGCTATGTATTTATTTCCCCCTTTTTTCTTCAGGCAGCTCCCCTAGGAAAGATTTTGGCTGGTTTCTAGAACAGAGGAGGTGCTCAAAGCTCTGCATATCTCTGCTTGAGGTGCTCAGCTTCCTTGAAAAGCAGGTATCTCTATTTAAGATCCCAAATCAAGCACTCACAGGAATCCCTTTGCAGGAAAATTTAAGTGCAACTGAATCAAAGATGCATTTAAGATAAATAGGATAAAAAAACTATGCCTTCATTTCTCCACGGCAGCCTGCCAGGTGTCCCATGTCCCCTCTCCACACAGCAGGGGATGGAGCAAAAGGCTGCAGAACCCTCACCCTGGCCCTTCCCTATATTAGGTTTAGTACCTGCCTGTTCAACTGCCCCTCCTCTGTAACTGCAGCTGGTTCATCTTCCTCCACAGACTGCTAATTTGCTCAGCCCCTTCCCTCTCAATTCCATATTAATTACCTTGTCTGGATAGTTAATGCTCTCCTTCTCCCTTTCCTCCCACCTAGCCCAGAGTACTTCAGCATCCCCTTCCCCACAACCCAGCTTCTAAGGGTGTCTTCAGGAAAGCCCCCTCACATCCCTCCCATGAGGGCATTGCCCGTGAGCTCTACCAGGCTTCAAGCTGAAGCAGGTTTCTCCTCCTCCTGTTTTTCTTCTCCTCTTTGTCGGTTGTATTTATTACAGAAGGAAAAGATGAATTAACCAGACCCTTGTGTCTGTCTGAGGGCAGCTGAGCCAGATTCATGGGCCCAGTAAAATCCAGGAAACCCAATGATTGAAACTCAGCCTTGGATCTAATCTTTTTTTCAGTTCATATTATTCTCCCTTCCTGTAATTTAATTTACAATATAATTTCATATTCTTCCTCTAAAGCAGAATTTCTCTCTTTATATGTACATATATTTTTTTATCCTGCCAGGTTGGATTTGTGTCTGATTTTATTTTATTTTGTTAAACAAGGATGCTGAAGTCACTTTATTTCCTTGAATAGAGCAGGAGGATAAATCATTGTTGGAGATGTGCTGAGGCATCTTTCCAAAATGTGGACCTTAAGAGGGGATGGAAGAAAATGCTTTAACCAGGCGTTTTGACACCTGAGTGAGGGATAGCCCTTTGAATACTGGGTGTGTTATATCCACTGAAGTATATTACACTACATTAAGTATTGATTCTTTGTTCCTTCTAGAGCTGGGAGAAATATTTACAGGTGTATGAAAGTGCTGAAGAGGTCAGAGACCTTTGTTAGTTTATTAACCAGTTCCTTCTAACAAGATTCCAGTTCCCAACTGGAAATCAGAGTCCTCAAAGTACAAACAAGCAGCAGTAACAGTGACTACAAACCAGTGCAAGCAGATGCTGAACAAGGGGTCTTGTAGACCTTCCCAGAAAGTTTTTCCTTGCACTTCCTGGTGTTTTCACAGCCCAAGTAAATTTTGCAAGGAAAAGAGCTGTGAAATCACTAGGTATGGGTTGGATCAATAGTGGCAGTGTCCCGGTTTGAAAGACAGGTGTCTGCTTAAGGAGGGCAGCAGCCTCCCTTGAAATGGAAAATGCAACTCCCCCCCCTCCAATTTTATAATTNCCTGGTCTCAGCAGCTCATGAAAATGGTAAAAGAATACTTTTTGGGGCCTATCTTACACTATAACCTATGACAGGCAGGAATGAGCCAGCCTCCTATTCAACACAATATCAGACAAACCTCCAACTAAAAATAAATCTACTTTTTTTTCTGTATATCACAGTCTCTCTTTGCCTAAAGCTTTGCAATATCTGTTTAATGTTCAAAATTCAGTTTAATTCTTACCAAAAAGAAAGAAATTAAAAGAAATTCTTGTTCTTAAAAACAACAGAGAAGAATCATGACTCTTTCAAAGTGTGGTGGTTTGAACCTTAGTTGATGGACAATCGTTTAGACAATAACGTTTCTCGAAATTTACATATTTAGACCGCGGGGAGACGCGAGGACTTCCCTTTGCTGTTCGAGCCTCCTGTGGGGCCGGGGCTACGGCCCTGCTCCGTTTGGGCCCAGTGGGGGCCGGGGCTACGGCCCTGCTCCGTTTGGGCCCGGCGGGGGCCGGNCTGTCTCAGAGCCGTGGGCAGCTAAGAAACAACTATTAAGCTGCTGCGTAGCCAAGACCACCTGGCACGGCTTTTCTGAGGACTGGTGAGCTTCCTCCCCTCCCCTCCACCCTCCAATGCAGCCCTGCGCCGCAGCCCTGTGCAGATCCCGGCGGGAGCCAATGGATTTTTTCTGCAACCAACATAGCCAGAGTCGAGCTGAGGAACCAGCTGCATAAAGAGAAAGAGGCTTTTTCCCCATCATAAAGCCCAAAGAAAATCATGGCAACTTCAAGGTCAGAGAGGAAGAGAGACTAAATCACAGGAAATGGAGCTGAAGATGGCAACGGGAAACGAGGGCGGAGTCGTGTGCCCAGCACGGAGCTTAAAAATACTTTTTGCAGGCCGTGGTAAAACCTGTAATATCACAAAGTGTTCTTTTTCTCTTTAATCCACTTAAAGATATGGGGGGATGAGAATTTTGTGTGCAGCCTGTGGGAAAAAGAAACGTGTCCATGCCAGGTCACCTCAGAGCTATAAGAGACTTTTAAGAGATTTTGTGAAGAAGAGAGCAGTTGCTTTTGGGCTAGAATTTGCTTATTGTGTAGTCTCCCCAAGACACTTATCCTTAAAAAAGATACACCCCATGTGTGGCCCATTCTGGTAGTTGTGGGAAGACTGCAAGATTTCTGGGAGAGATATTTTGCACGGCAGCAGAAATTCCAGGCGGGTCTGTTGCACTTTGAGCAGTCTGGAAACCACATGAAGCAAAAGAAAACCTTTTTTCCTTACATAGTGGAGAGACTTTTAAGAACTATAATTTTAAGAACGGACCAACATCATAGTTTGTTATCCTTTATGCAAATTGGGTAAAAAGGGGAAGTGCTGGAGGAAAAAGGGGGTTTTGCTTTAATTCTTTGTTATTTCGTTTTACTTTTAATTCTGTTAGTAATAAACTTCTTTATAGTCTTTAAAGTTTGGAACCTGCTTTGCAATTCCTCCTAATTCTTATCTCACAGAAGATAAAAATGCAAACAAACCCACTACACTTAATTGGTGTCTCTGCCCAGTTATGAACTGAACCCACTACACAAAGGAATTTCAAATCAATTCAAACAAGATGGTTCCAGTTACCACCAGCCTTTGGAAAAAGAACCAAGATCACTTTTGTGTAAACATTGAAATACCTACAGTAGGACAATTTTCGTATCATTGAGACCCATAGTACTTTTTTCTTCTCCAGTGTTCTAGAGAATTCTTTGATGAAACATTCACACTCCAAACTGGGTTGAAAGCTTTAAGCATTAGAAATTTTTTCCAACTTTTTTTTCCAACTTTTACAAAATTCTCGCTGCTTGCTAACTTACATCCCAACTGCTGTAACCCATCTTGGAATATAAGAAGAATGTGTTACTGTGCCTGTCAAAGGAAGGGCAGTTTCATTTAATGTCTGGATCATATTTCAATATCCAGATTGGCCATCTTGCCTGGCCACAATAAAGCAGCTCCATTTCTGTGACCATGTAATTTCTGACATCTTTGTGCAAGAGTTCTAAAGGATCCACAAGCTTTCCCACCAGGTTTTATTTGTTGGGCCTTGCTTCAGGTCCTTGCATTAAACTCCAAATGGTAGTTATTATCCTGCCAAGTGGTTTCCATCTCTGTTCCACCATGGAGACAATTGATTCATCTCCGGCCAAGCCAGTGTGACAGGGATATCCATCCATTCGAGGACAATTCCCAGGTAGGATGGGCTGCTAAATGAATGCACCAGATTGCAGCTGACACCCATAATGCTGATTTTCCCCTCTCCTTATAATCATAATGGGATCTCAGCAATAGAGATGGATTTGCTAATTTCCATCTCCTCTCTCCTTTAATCACTGTCAGGCATAAATTAATTTCTCCTTAAAGAGCTTTCAGGTTGAGATGCTGTCATTGCACAGTGTACTTAAAGGTCCTAAATCAGGGTAATCCCAGAACATTTCCTATGCAATCTGAGATTCCAGAGCATGTAAATATGTATCATCCCAGCAGCATCACAGGCCTTTTTCTTGGAGTAGGGGAAAGGAGAAGGAAAGTTGAATTCTTAGTGTGGGACATTGAAAAGCAAGGTGAGAACTGTGCTACAAATCGGCTGAGTTCTGTTTCTTAGATGTTCTCCAGGCCTGTACTTATCTGAACTCTGTCAAATGAGAAACCTAAAAGTGCAGTGCTGTAGCTGAATCCATTGAAGATGGTGAGAGGAGACTGTCCAGAGGGAAGTTCAGCCTCTGCAGGGCCTAAATTGCCCCTTAGAAGAGTTTGTCTTTCTTTACTGCTCTGGGATTGGCTGTGCTTCTACTATCAGGTGCTTTATCAGGTGGATATTTCACTGCAGGTATTTTCAGTGCACCTGAAAACCAACATAGACTGAGGGAAAGCAGGAAGCTTCTAAGAAAACCAGGAGGAGTAAAATCATTAGGCAAAGATATCATTTTTCTTAAAAAAAAAAAAAAGCTAGTGAATAAATTATCATTTCTTTTCATTAAAAATTCAGTGGAGATGAAACTGAGTGTGGTGATAATGAGCAAATGTTTATATTTGCAGAGAAGTGTAACTGCATGGATGGAAAGTTATTGATTTAGCCCCAGCTTTCACATATTTTGTACAGCTCTTTGGATGGATATCTGTCCAGCTGGCTGCACAACTAGCAATGGAAGACTTGTTACATCCTGAAAAATGGCTACAACACATGAAGAATTATTTCCAGGGAAATTTTAACTATTTTTTACAATGCCCTATGGAATTACTCCTTAAGAGAAGACATCTAAAGACAGCATCCCTGTCATTCTCTCTGACCCCCAAGTTTTCAAACCACTGAAAATATAGGAGGGGGAAAAAAGGCTCACAAACCTCTTTTCAGTGTTTCTGTTTCTCTGAAAGTTGCCTTTCCTCAACAGAAATATCAACAGAGTGAAAATTGCTTTCAGACTTCTTAGTTTTTCCATTTTTAAGCTTCTCATAACAGATAGGAAGTTTAAGGGACAGTTTAAGAGTAAATAACCCAGCTGGAATTTGTGGTAATGCAGAAATGCCCAAGATTATTTTCTTTTTTCCTCCCCCCATTCCATCCAGTTGGTGCTTCATGTGTCTCCTTCAGAAGACCTGCTTTTTCCAGCCCAGACATTCTTGGTTTTCTACCCTCTGAATTACTTTCCTTTCCCTTTTTGCTTGCCCATCCTTTTCTTCTCCACCAGTGAGTCTCCGCGGAGTCTCCCATGATCCAGGCTGCCCTCACAGAATTATTCAGGTTGGAAAAGTCCTCCAAGATCACTGAGTCCGACCCTTGTCAACCAGCCCAGAGCACTGAATGCCACATCCGGGTATTCCTTGGACACCTCCAGGGATGGGGACTCCAAACCTCCCTGGGCAGCTCCTTCCAATGCCTGACCACCCTCTCCATGAAGAAATTCCTCCTGATGTCCAACCTGAACCTCCCCTGGCACAGCTTGAGGCTGTTTCCTCTCGTCCTGTCAGATGTGAGAACACTGACCCAGTCTCCCATCCCTGACCAACGCCACTTCCCTCTCCTTTTCCCACCACTGTTGTCTTTAAGTGTTTCCAAACGCCACTGTTTCCAGGCTCCCGGGCAGCCAGTTGGCTCTTTTCCAAACGAGCCACTGAATGGCAAACACAGAGATACACTGGGATAAAATGAGCTCCTCTTATTGATTTTTCCAAACCAATATGGCACTGACGCTGCCTCTTTGTGCCATTTCCCTCCTCTGCCAGGAGGCATTCGCACCTCTTCCATCATTTTAATTAGACATTACACCTGACACAAATGCTGAGTTGATTAACCTTAAAGGAGCTGAATGGGTTGTGGGATCGTTAACACGGGGCCCCTGACACCCCATAACTCACTCCAACATGTGCTGTTGCACAAACTCACAGCTTCTCCAGCTCGCCCGCTGAAGCCACAACGCGAGATAATGGCACCTACAGAGAGCTTTTTATGAGGCTGTCTCACATAATAATGCTATAAAAACCAGATTTAAAAGACGGATTGCCCCGGACTCCACAGACTTCACTTTTTAATGTTTACATAAATGCACCTTTTCCGTGGTTTTTTCAGGTAAGGGCCTTTCCCAAGTCATGGAAGTCAAGGCAACCATTGGCTTTGCCTTCCCCAAAAGCTGCTCTCATCAGGAAGCAGAGTGCTCATGTGGGATTCTCCTGTTGCTGGGTTGGGGGGCAGGCGGCAGGGAGCAACCCACAAACACTCGTTTGCTACAACCATGGCCCTCCCATGAATTCCTCATTTGTAGGAAAAGTCTCTAGTGTGAGCAGAATCCATCCAGCCTTAATATGCCTTTGTTACACCACACTAAAGGAGAAACATTAGGTTTTGGTGCCTCCAGGAGTGTTGCCAGAGGAATTATTTTCCTGCTCAGATGCATTTTCCATCTCAAACTTGAATTTGCCCAAGACTGGAATAAGCCTAAATCAGCCAGTTGCTGACACTACCCCAGTACAACTGAACCAGTCCAGCCTGGAGTAGAGGAACCATAATTTGCATAAATTTCCCTTTGTGCCTGAGAAGGAGAGTAGCTCAGGCTGCTCCAGGGCCAGGATTCCTGGTTCAGCTGTGCCATTTGGTGGCACATGAAGCTTAGCTATGGGTGCAGCATTTTCCAGGGTTTTCCTGCCCTCATGTCAGTCCAATCAGACTCCACTTTTGGAAATAGCAAGAGGACAGCTGATCCTTCTCTGCCAGCAACAAAAGGAGGAGGGCTGAGAGATCATTAATGTATCTGCCTATCTGTGTTGGGGGGAGAATAAAAAAAAAAGTGATTTGGTGTTGCTTAATTGGTCTGGGATGAGGAGATATTCCTCATGCAGCAGGCAGGATTCCACTGAGATTGAGAAATTGCTGAAGATGTATGAGTTCTGACGAGATCCCCTGTTAGCTGGCAGCACTGATTTTGCCATGCCTTCCCCTTCCACTTGTTTGTTTAGCTTGGCCCTGCATTAAAACCTGTCAAGCCTGCAAACAAGACAATGTTTTTTGATTAGACTGCTCAACTGGCAATAAGGCAGAACTGGGAGAATTTCCTGCTCTTCTAAAGCAGAGAGAAGTTGTGCGATTCTATTAGAATACAGCCAAGATACATCCTGAGAAAAGGAATTTTCTGGATTGGTTGGAGATGTCCACAATGCTGCCTTGAGCATCATCTGAAGTCCAAAGTTTCCCATCACCTCTATAGTTCACACAAGCTCAGGGAAGAGCTCTGGAGCCTCACAAAGGTGCCTCTGTCTCCAGTGTGAGCAGTCAGAGCTGTGGATCTCCTGCTGAAGTCCAAGCTTAACAGCATACCATGCACTCATACAGAGACAGCAGTCCCAAGGCAGCCAGGACTGTGCTATTCTTTTGAGGTTTACTGCATTTTGGAAATAGAACAGCTTGGTTCATGCCTGTCAAAACACTGCTGACAGTCCAAACTTGGACATCAGTGTGTAAGATAAGATTAGCTACTGCTGTAAGCCTGGGATGTGCAAGGATGAGGCATCATCAGGATCCCCTCATTGTCTCTCCGGTATTAAAGTCTCTCTGGTATTAAAGGACCATTTTGCACAAGACTGCAGCTACTAAGCAGTGGAGACATGGGCAGAATGTGACAATCTGCTGCTGCTTTCCTATCACTGGCTTATAGAATATCCTCAGTTGGAAGGCACCCACAAGGACCACTGACTCCAACTCCTGGCTCCTCAAGAGTTACCACAGGGTCTGGCCCATTCTAACTCCTGGCAAGGAAGCAATGAATCACACATTTCCAATTTGAAAAAGCCTACTCCCACAGTGCATGGCATCCCAGCAGTGTGGAGGGACAGGGAAAGGACAGCCACAGCTGGGCTGCAGAGCAGCTTTCCTTTGAATTCCTGCTCTTCAGTGCAAAGGCAGCTGTCCTGCCAAGCTGAACAAGCACAAGTGGAAAACAGTGAATGCAAACATATCTGTGCTGGTGTCAGACATGGGAAAATGTTGGTGGTGCAGGATGACAATGTTGTTCAACCCTCTTCCCACTAAGGGTGACAGAGCTACCTCCTCCAGGCATCAGGAAATAAGGGGAAAGAGAAACTGCTCTGCAGCCTGGGACAGCTCAGGCTGTGAATCCCAGCAGGGCTCAGCTGTACCCAGATTTACTCCCTGCATTCCCACCAAACCAGAGCCCTCTGAGCAAATGGGGAAGTTGAGGGATGGACGTGAGCTTGTCAAAATGCTGGGACAGAGACACACCTCTGTGTCATGGGGAGGGATGGGAGGGATTGATGAATAACCAGGCATAAAATTTGCTTGCTTTTGCCCAAGGATCCTTGTGTTAGTTTGTATGAGTGTGCAACACAGGACAGCAGCCAAACCCCAACCACGGATTACTTGTCCTGAAGGGCTCCTGATTTTGCCTTTTCTGGACAGGAGAAAAGTGTGGAAGTGACCACACATCGTTTGTTCAGGCCAGGTATTTTCTTTCATAGAGAATAGCTCCATCTTTCTGTTCTCTCCTCCACTGAGTCTGCTGCAAAAAGCCTCCTTCTTCCCCCTTTGCATAAGTGATGATGCAGCTATCCTAATTATCAAGGGAATCCACTACTCCCCCCTTCTAGCACCTCCCCCCTTTGCTGCTGCTCTTTCCCTGCTGGGTTTTGCTGGCAGATGGAACTGGAGCCTCCTCAACCCACTGGCTCTTCCTTGAAGAAGAACAAAGTGACAGCCCTGCAGGCAGCTGAGCCACGGCAGCGTGACTAATCCATGTTGGGAGCATCCCAAAGGCCAGTGTCAAGGTTGTGCTCCCACAGCTTTGCTGGGGGAAAAAGGGTGCTGAGCATGGGCTGGAGGGGCTGCATTATCCCCTCACAGGGATCAAGTGTGTTCCCCACACTGCTGAGCTCTGCAAGCTGCCTCAAGGCCCTCCTTTTATACTGCAATCCAAGGGCAGGGAAAGGGAGATCTGGAGCATCCAATTTGGGGGGTTACCAGCAAGGAGATGAGCAAGCTCATACATATGGAAGGATGACCTTACCAGCTCCACTCAGCATTCTGCACATCAGATGTGATTTGCAATCAGCCATGGCCATGCTTGTCTCAATTTCCCCCTCAAGTCCTGTTCTTGCTGCACTGCTTACATATGGTTTTACCCATGGTTTTTGATTTATCTGTCCTACTTCTCTGCCCCTAACCCATTATCGCAACGAATTAGCATTTACCCATGATGCCCTTTCAGTCAGACATTTCTGGCTTTGATTGTGTTAGGATTGGGTCTTCCATTAGGATTGGCTCTTCCATGCAAAGGAAGGTATATTTTTTAGTGTTATTTTTCTGCCTATGACAAAGTAGGTGGCAAAGTCCTGGCAGCAAATTTGCAGCCATAGCAAGGCCTGTTTAGCACAGTCCAGTCTGTACATAGCTCATTCTTTATGTACATGGCATCAGATGGGCTACCCACGTGATCCCCTTCTGCTGTGTGCCGGGAAATGCTCCAAAGAGCTGATGAACCAATTGGAATTACAGACAAGAGTTTAGTTATAGTCCCTGGGGGAAAATGAGGCCTGTGTGGAAGGAAGTAGGACAGGGGAGATGAAAATAGTCTATCAGGAAAGCAAGCCAAAAACCTGCCAAGCTCCTCCACCACGCAAACACAAGACAGCCTTCTCCTGTACTCCAAGCCATGAGCTCCTGCATCCCACAGCCATCAGCTGAGCTGTCAGTACACTCAGCACTTCCAGGACATCCATTTCAGGACCTAGAGCTGCAAATTAAGACAGCCAGTTTTGGGGTTGTGCAGCAGAATGGGGGAGGACAGCAACCAGGTCCATGTCAGCAAGGATAGACCGAGCACCTCCTCCTTTGTCCTGGGCAACACTCTGGAGTCCCACAGAGGGATCCTGGTTCTGCTGGGAAAGGCCACCAAGAGAGCAAATCAATCAGCCCCTCTCACAGCAATCTTCTGCAGATGGAAATTGCTGGGCATAAGTCCAGGGCTGAACTGAATCTCGTTAATGCTTTAAGGCTATAGCAGCTTGCACCTCACCCCTCTCTAGAGCCCTGGCTCCTGGATCTGTGCTCAGGGATCACCCTCTGTTCTACCTTCTTGTTAGAGATCTGTTCTGTCATTTTCTACTTGCTCACTTCCTCCTCTCAGCCAGCATCTCAGTTGCATCTGACACACTCCATCTGCAAATATCCCAATCCAGCCTCCCTGGGGTGGCCGCATAAACATTCACAGCTCCAGCCAGGGAGGAGGCAAAATACCTCCTGCAGTTGGATTCCACAAGAGCCTTTCACCAGGCTCTCACACCCCAAACTCTGGCCAGATGGCCTCACCACACGGTGTCCCACCACATTTTGTACATAGCAAAGGTGCCAATTATCTCTTCCTTCCTTGCTTTAAAATCATCATGCTCTCCACAACAGAAACAGTCTTTCAGTTGTCCTGCTTTCCACATTCCAGGTTGGCAATTAGAATCTGCAACCTCTTAGCTTCTCTGCAAACTGATGAGCTGCTAAAAATACAGCCCCTGCAGGCACCCATTCAATGTCTATTTCTGTATTTTTTATTATTTATTTTTTCCCTTTTTTTAAAACCAATTTGAGATGAACAAAGCACTTCAACGAAGGGAAGGAGAAAATGCTGTGATTGTGAAGATGGATTGCTGCCACTTACTTTGTTCATTTTAATTATACAAAGTCATCACTTAGTGGGAAGCCTCGGGATAGGAAAAGGGAGCACAAAGAAGTTACCATATCCCACCTCCTTATTTCACTATGCTTCATTTTAAAGCCTCCTCTGACATCCTGGCAACAATACCTGAACTAGCATTTCCATACTCTTAAATCTTTCCATACGTTACTCACCTGCTGTGCCTTCAACCTGGAAAGCCCAAATAGTCACAGTCCTCCTGGTAAAAATCAGAGTGGACCAGCAGGAACAAACAGCCTCTTCCCAAAACAATCACACCCTCTATAGAAGGCTGGAGAGTTTGTTTAAAAACTTCTCTTAACCAGTCCTAAACTGGTGCCACCTCCTAAACTGTCTTCAGCTGGGAGATGAGGTTGGAAAGCTCCTTCAGGGCAATCAAGAGGTTTAAGTCAGAAAAGTTCCAGTTGGTGCCTGGGTAAGGGCAAGACCCAGGACTGCCTCTTCTTGCCTTTGCTATTAACTCACTTTGCCACCTGGGGCAAATGATACTCCCTTTACTGACTCCCTGTTGGCAGACTAAAGGTCACTTAATTCCCCTGAAGTTAATCTTGTGTTATTCAGCCTGGCATCCCAGCTTGGCTAATGCCAAGCATTTTGGCATTAGGTGTTTTGATGGAACTGAGCCCACAGCTGGACTGTCCCAGGAGGTTGTGCTCTGGGCCAGCACAGGCAGGAGTGGAGTGTTCCCCTCCCAGCCTCTGCGGGTCTCACCTGAGGGACCCATTTCACTCTAATCCAGTGGTTTTGCAGAGGCTGAGGGCAGTCACTGCCCTCCCTGTCCTGCAGTGACAGCTGAGAAATGACAGTGTGCCATTTTCTGAGCAGAGACCCAGCAAACCCCTGTCCTGCTGGACACAGGCTTCCCACCGGGGCAGACCTTCCACTAGTGGCACTTCAGCCCATCTTTGGGCCTTTTCTGTTTGTCTGAACCACTCACAGCAGTAACCACTCACAGCTCGGCTCAGAGAATGAGGACAGCTCCTTTCCCCATCAGAGAATTTATGCAGAAAGCAGTCTCTGTTTCTAGGCTTGTTTCTGATGCCAGAACTCCCAAATCCATGAGCTCTCCTTTACCCTGATATGGTTGCAGCAAACCATCTGGCTTTGGGGACTGAAGGGGATTCTGCCCCTACTGCCTTTGAACCACGAAATGCCATCATTCCTCACAGAAATTCTCCCATTTGTGTTTCCCACATCTGCCCAAGATGTTTCTGGTGGGCCAAAACAACTTCACCATTTTTGCCCAAGCTTTCAGCTCCATCTTCGCCTTCCTAAAAGTTTGGACTTCCCCTAAAGGCCTGATTTGATTGTAACCTTGCAGATCCCGTTAATTTTCACCCAAGGGCTATTTGTAAACACTCTCTGGTTATTGCTGTGAGTTTGCAGCTTTTGCACTGAGTGCTTTTGGTTTTCAGTCTGGGATTTCTCTGCCCATTTTCTGAGTAGTTGAGGCAGTGTTTAGATATTCTCTCCTCACACACCAATTGTTACCTTGTTCTATGTCTGACATAGATTTTTTTCCCCTGTAGTTTTATCTCCAGTAAGCTGTTGCCTTTCTTGTTTAACTCGAGGGCTTACAGGCATTAACTGGGCATCCTTCCCCCTCCACAGCCTGGGGTTTGCATTTCCATTTGCTCCACTGCTTCTGGCATCACTGTGAGCTTTCCCACAGCCACTATCTGGTCCTTATATTGTTTTTTTCCACATTCCTCTATAATATTTTATATATACTCTGAACATTTTGTTCACAAGTTTGTTCCCACAATCCCTTATTAACCCCTTTTTTCGGATTGTGTTCAATAGATAAGACTTTCACTTCTACTGTTGTGGTTGTTCCTATTTGCCTTAAAATATTTACAGAATGTCTTACAAGTTTGTTTTTCCTTTCCTCTTCAATTTTGCATTTACCTTCATAAATAATTTTTTAAAAATAATTCCCCTCATTTTTCCTTCTTTTTTTCATGCACAGGTAGAATTAGATTTGGACAAGAGTCAGAATTTCTATTTCTAACAGAACTCTTGTAATTTTGTTTCAAAGAAAATCTGATTCCTGAAGATATGCCAAAGTTTTGAAACTCTTTACAAAATGACTTCACTAGAGAAAGTTTTTAAACAACCCAAGTGATTTGTTTGGAAAACACTGAAAGTAAATTGACCTCAGAGGCAAACCAAAACATAAAAATTGTCACCATCATGAAAGTTGATCCACTTCGTTGTTAAAAGTAATACCAAGAATGATAGAGCTCTAATTTTAAAATAATGTTGTTAGGAATGAAGGTTATGTGAATGTGACAGGATCCAGCAAGATAACACTGCAGAAAGATGAGAAACACTCAGTGTGGGCAAACAGAGGATGGTAACTGAGTAATAAGTATACTTGCTGTTCCAACAGCAATAATTTTTAAAAGTTAAGAAGGATTATAAGCAAAATTGATTAGAAAAGAAAATGTAGGCAGAGCAAATGCTGATTGCAAATTGGTGATTCTGTAAGAAAATTTTATTAGAAAGTCAAAACCTAAACACTACAATTTCATATGAAATAAGAACACAAGTTTAGCTGAAATCCAAGCCTTGCTCTATTTCAAAAGAAGAAAAGCAATGGAAAATCTCTATCCTTACACAAGGATTACATATGAAAATTCAAGGTGGGAAATTGAAAACTTGCACCAAGAGCCTTTGAAGAACTAGCTGAAATCCCTTTTGGTCTGCTGCCTTTAATTTCTAATATCTATTCTTTACTTACACAACTGCAGCACTGCCTCCACTATCCAGAGGCATGCCATCCACAGAGATGTCTCTCTGCTTTTCACCTGAATGACTTCTCTGAACCTGTCCTGGTCCAAAGTGATCAGTTACTAGGGAGCAATGGGAAGAAATATAAGTTGGACTCAATGATCTCAAAGGTCTTTTCCAACCTAGTTAATTCCGTAGTTAATTCTGTGAAATTAACCCCTGCAAAAAGAGATGGAAATGTGTTTGTATCCAGGGAGCAGCCCAGCCCCCTGGGAACAAGGTTGTCTCCCTCTGACTTGCTGAAAATTCTCACTGGCTGACACAGATCAGCTGAGATCCCGGGGATCTTTACTCAAGAACAAACTCCCAAACACAGCAGTTGTAGCTACCTCACACAGCAGATGTGGGAAAAGCTGTGTTTGTGCCAAGCAACCAAAAAATGACTGAAAGGAAGTGTTAAGGGCCATTCATTCATTCATTCATTCATTCAGTTACTCTGTGTGATGGACCTTAGACAAGGATCTATATCCCAGCTTTCAGAACAGGAGGGAGTGTGTGTTCAGCACACCCCCATGCTCACCTGTGGCTCAGCATGCTCCTCTCACTTCAAAGCCATCAGCTGCAGTGTCCACACCAGCTTGCTGTCCTGGTGATCCTGCAGCTCCCTGCCCAGGCAGCACGGAGAACGAGGTACAAGGTGTGGCAGTCAGGAGGGAATGGCAGCAGCACCTGGTGAGCAGCTCCAGGTCAGGACACACCACTCTGATCCTCAGCTCTGCTGAGGGGAGGCTGAGCCAGCTTTGGCAGCTCCGTGCCTCAATTCCCCTACCTGCACTAAGGAGAATACCACTGACCTCCACTGAGAAATGCTCCTTTCCAGTACTATCCTGCTGTACTTTTAAAGGTTATGCACAGGTTTGTCTTTTCCCTCCTATTCCTTAGAGCTGGCAGCAGCATTTGTGTTGTTTCTCATCACTCAGAGCTATTATTAACACCCTTCTGGAGACATGAAATGTATCTACACACACCTCTGGTAATTAGACTAAAAATCCTGCTAGTGCTGATGCAGCTCTTGCAGAATATATTGGGAGTAAAGCCAGCACCAAAAAGTTTTCTGGAACTCAATAATCACACCTGAGATCAGAATTAGATGATTTTTTGCTGCACAGAAGGTGAGCAGGGAAGGGTGGGAGTGAGGAGCACTGTGTGAGAACTCAGCCTGGTTTCCTGTGTGGCTGTGGCAGTCACAGATGCCCAGTGTCCCCTCGCCAGCACAGCCAGCCTGGCTCTGGCACAGCTGAGCTGCTCTGCAGGACCACGGGCACGTCCTTGCTGTGAGCAGCCTGCTGTCACAGGCAGTGCCTGCTCTTCTCACACCTAGAGCTGCCTCTGCTGGGAAATAAAGTCTGAAAAGAGCCACATCCCCTCCACGGCTGCCAAAACTGTGTGTGAGCCATCCTGGCAGGTTAACTTCGCTTTCCTGACCTCTGAAATTCAGGCGCAAGTGGTCAAGCCTTGTACATTTGAGGGAGGTGGGGGGAGACAGAGCTGGCTCTGCGCCTCTCTTTTGTGGCACATCCCTCTTGCCTCTCCCCAAGTGTCTCAGACATGGCTGTTCTTAGATCTATTGAACCTGTGGGGTCAGGGTAGGATTCAGACAGTGGGACTGGGGTGCTGGGAGGGACAACCCATGTCCCTTGCTCACAGGTCTGCATCCATTTTCTTGCATCCTACCCCCATGAAGGTCTGGGCAGTGGAGGTGAGGAACAGGTCTGTTGGGAGAAATAATTAGGGAGGAAAGCATGGAGAGTGGCTGTGGTGATCCCCCTTTTCCTGTGGCCATCCATCAGAGCATCACGAGGGTGCTAATGAGTTTGGGGATCTCTGAATGCTCCCCCTTCCCCCCCCAGCCCGGCTGTGGCACCACATGTACCAAGCAGCCAGGACCTGGCAGGCCAGAATCCTTGGGAGGGAGGTTATGTGGAGGAAGATGACATCTCTAAGTGAAGAGCAGCACTTCACTGCTTTTCAATCCTTCTGCTGATGTCAGTTCACAGCCTGCAGCAGAGTCCAGAATACACCTAAAAATGAAACGACACCTGGGCCCTGTGCTGCTGTAGAGAACAGGGTTTGCAATCAGTGGTGCTGGTGGGAGTGCTCTGAGCGCAGGGCAGCAGGCAGAGAGTCAGCCCCAAGCCCTCTGCTCCTGGCACTGACTGCAAACATGTCAGGATCTCCTCCAGAGTGTGTTTTCCTGCTGCTCCAGCCGACACGTTCTGGTGCGGAATGACACACAAAGAAGAGGAAGCTCATGTTATTCCTGGGAGAATGATGTTTTTCTCAGTGCCAGGGCATTTCTGGCGTCTTCTGGGTGCACGGTCTGTTGGAGCAGTGTCACATGAACAGCAAAACAAGTCAGAGTCCACAGTGCCATGCTAGCAGGATGGGATACATTTCTGATCCCCAGGGAGAGGGGAGTCACTGGGACACGTGCTCCGATTGATACCTCAGGCAAGGGACTCCCAAATTTGGGGTCACGATGCTCAGTGCTGCAAGACACTCATGAGGGTTTCTCTCATGCTCTGTCTGTGATGTCATGGCTCAGAGGCAGGAAGCAGGTTGGAAACCACCTTTAGTGAAAACATCAGCATTAGCAAGGACTTAGTGATTGTGGGGCTGAGTGACAGAGAAAGGGAGATCAGGGAGACTTCCTTACACCAAAAAATCTCTTCATGGCAATAGCAGTGAGCATAATATTCTCCAAAAATAGGAGAAAGGGAGAAGGGGAGAAGGGGAAAAGAGGAGAAAGGGAGAAAGAGAGAAGGGGAAAAGAAGAGTAAGGAAGAAATAGAGAAAGGGAGAAGGGGAGAGGAGTGGAAGGAGAGAAATGGAGAAAGAGAGAAGGGGAGAAGGGGAGAAAGAGAGATCTATCTGAAGTCAATAGGAATTTTTTTCCACCTCCAGTGGATCACTGTTTACACCAAAGCAAACAAATGGTGCCCACAAAATTTATACTGAGGAAATCAATTTCTAGGAAGCCAAGATTGAACTAAATAATGATGTAGCAGGTTGATCAGCTACTTAGACACTACTAGACAGAGAGTCTGTTTGAGGCTGTATTTTTACAAGTGCGTGTGAAATCAGATTTCTGAGACCTCTGAGATATCGTTTGCCAAAATGCCCATGTGAAAGGGAATAAAATATTTTGTTTCAAAAGATCACAGAATAATGGGGAGAAGAGAAATGCAAAGGTTGTCTGATCTGCTACTGCAATTCTGATAAAAAATTCAGTGCTGGGTGATTCAGGAGAAGGTTTAACATACCTGCTCATCAGCTCAGATCTAACACATCTAATTGTGCATTTCTTCCCCTGGGAGGTCATTTTTGCCTAACCCTGTCTGATAATTAGATTATGTTGTACAGATTTAGTCATTATAAATTTCAGCCTGCATAATGTTTTGTCTGGACACAGCTCTCAGTGAGGTTGCAAACTCTTTGATTCCCCCTAAATTATTCATTTCAGTAATATCCTGTGACAATAAATTCCACAGGTTCAGTTCATCACATACATGGAAAGTTTTCCCATGCTGCGTCCACTACCTATACCTTGTCACCCTCATTTCCTTCTGCTGTGTGAAATCCTGCCAGGTTTTGGGGCTGGATTTCTCCAAAGGGGAGTGTTATTATAAGCTAAGATGATCACCGTCTTCTTAGTACCACCCATAATTAGGGGCTTTTCTTTCAGAGGAAGCATCCCAAAAGAAGACTGCAGGGAGCTTGTTCTCTGTATGCACTGAGTAGTAAATGTGTTGTTCATCACAGCTGGGAACTGGGTGAGAAAACAAAAAATAAATGGAGAAGCTCAAATACAAGGAGAATGTGATGTCACTGTGGACACCAGGGTGAAAGGATGGAGCTCATCTGCTCAGGTCCATTGAGAACCCTGTCAGTCACACCGTGGGTTACAAAGCAAAGTTTAACTTAATTTCAGCCAATATGCAGCGATGTTTGTAATAACCAGCTGTCTTAGGAGCAGAGGAACAGACAGGAAAACACACAGGGGGGAGGAGGGAGGAGGAAGGAAGCAGGAGAAGCAGGCCAAGCTGATGGTGAACTCTGGGCTAAATCACCCTCCCTGAGCAACCTGCACTTCCATGGGCATAGAAATGCACAAGAACATCCCCACTCAGGAATTCCAGCCCCTGGAGATCCCACAGTTAGGGAACACTTAGACACACCTCAGAGCAAAGATGGGAACAGCAGATGGTGCAGCCCTGTGGCTCTAGGAAGGAATGCTGCCACAAAGCATGGAAAAGCTTGAGGAGCTGTAGAAAATACCTGAAGGGAATGGCACGATCAGCACCGGCAGCTGCCTCTGACAAGAGCTATTCCTTCAGATGTGCTCAGGCTGGTTCCCTGTCCTGCACACCCCTGACCCCCTTCCAGGAGCACTGTTTGCCTCTTCCTCAGTCACTTTCAAGCCCGGTGCTTTAGGCTCAAATGCTTCATCTGTGCTCCAGCTTTCCCCCCACCTTCCCTGGCAAGTACCTCTGGATCTCAGCCATTCCACACCATCCTCCACCCTCTCTGCTTTCCAGAGACCTCTCTGAGCTCCAGCACTGCAGATCCAACTGACACCCCTTCTGCTTCTGGACTTCCAAAGAAAATCCAGTCTCTGCTCCCTGCCTTGCCCCTCTCCAGTCCCCACTCTGGAACAGGCAGTGACTGCTTTCCCCCTCAGCTACCTCCCTACTACACACTTTTCTCTTAATTTCCTCCTCCCCTTAGGATATTGATGCTGGATGAAGTTTCCCATTAAACCAGCCACTCTTGTAGAAAGGGAGGCTGACATGATTAATGCCATTCAGTGAGGAAGGCAGGAGTGCAGCCAGGGAACAAGGAGACAGGCACATTCCCAGCAGCCAGTCATTAGCATTTGCCCCAAAGTGGCAGCAGGCACAGGATGGACACAATTTTTCCAGCTCAGTCTTGTGCTGGAGGCAAACTTTTTAGGGCCAAGAAGGAAGAGAAGCCTCCTTCTCTCTGTTTCATTTTTCATTTAATCTGTACCCAAACGGTGCTGCCTTGGGCCCAGGTACAAAGGAAGAAGTGACCCTCCCAAGCCTGTCTTGGTGGCAGCGTGGAATCCACAGTTCAAGCTTCAGATTGGACTCAAGGGAGGTCAGATTTATTTCTGGTCTTTTTAGGTTTTAGCAGCTTTATGTTTGCTCTCTCTTCACCCTGTTCCCTCTTCCTCTCTGCCATTTGCAGCAGCCCCCTGTGAGCAGCTCTATTGACAAACCCATTCCCTGAGATTTTCTTCACTAACCTGGAAAACCCCAAGAAAGGCCATCCCCTTATCCTGACTCCAAACTCCCATCATTTGGGAAAAAGGGCTTGAGTGGCAGCCCCCAGCTCACACGCAGCTGATTGAAGCTCCCCTCGTAGTCAAGGGAGAGGGAAAACATTCTCTCCACATTATGAAAAGCAGAAATCTGGCTTGTGTGAGCTGGAAGAGTCTGTTTCCCTCAGCTGACAACCAGAGGAGGTTATGGTGACTGACTTTTGGCCTTTGCAAACTTCCCCCACTACCAGCACACTGTGATCAAGATCCTGTATCTTCCCATAATAGTTTTCTCTAAGCAGCCTGACTATTTAAATAAGCAAATCAATGAATTAGTAACTAAAAAAAAGGAAATCTCCTAGTTTTTAAAATTGAATTTATTGCCTTCAGCTTCCAGCCATTGATTCTCCTTATGCCTTTTCCAGGATCTTCTCCCTGGGCAAGTGCCTGTAAAGAACTCCAATAGTTTCCAAGTCACCCTTCCTTCCAAAATGGCCAAAAAGGACAAAAGAAAACTTCCCCCTTTAAAGTGTTTTTAAAATAGTTCACAAATCATGAATGAAAAATGTATAAAAAGAGCAGTTCTGGTACTGATCTCTGTGTAAAACCTCAGAAATACTTTTGTTGGGGTTTGTTTGTCTATTTGTTTTTCCAGGTTACCCAGTGTCTGTAAGACCTGCAGTTATCCAGTTTCAGATGTGTAGATGCTCTTAATCTCAAATGAAATTAGCAGCACAAAGACTCAGGGGACTGGGAATTGCTTCAACAAAAGTCAATCCGTAATGTTCATCCACACTTTTATCAATCAAAGCCTCAGTCTCAAAGAATAAAACTAATAAAACTTTTCTCTTTGAAAAGATATTTTTCTACAAAATCATGTTGACAATGCTGATATCTATTTCTAGCTTTTGATTCTTTATCAGTTGGCATCAGATTCTGGGGCCCCATTATTTGATCTGACTGATAACACGTCACCTATTGCACAGCTACAACCTTCTGGCCTTTTTAAAAAAATACTGTTATTGTATAATGTTCACGCAATTATCTATCATGCTGTGAGGTTTATTAAAGACTAAAGTCAGCAGATCAAGAGGGAGTTCAGCTAATTCCTCAAAGAGTCTTGGTGCAAGTTTTCCATTTCCCATCTTGAATTTTCTAGTGTAATCCTTGTGTATGGATGTAGATTTTCCACCCTTCTTTTGCTTTGTAACAGAGCAAGGCTTGGATTCCAGCCAATGTTGTGTTCTTGTTTCATATGAGATTGTGGTGTTTGGGGTTTTGGTGCTCTAATAAACTCCTCTTACAGAATCACCAATTTGCAATCAACATTTTCTCTGCCTACAGTTTCTCTTCTAATCAATTTTGCTTGTAGTTTTTCTCAACTTCTGAAAATTACTGCTTTTGAGACAGCAAATGTACTTATTACTAGTCACAATCCTCTGTTTGCTCATATTGAGTGTTTCTCAACTATGCAAACATCTGATAAGTGAAGAATAGGGAAAATTGTCCAGAAAGTTCTTGCAACACATTAAGGAAAAAGAAAAGAGAAAAAAACCCCACAAAACAAAACAAAACAGAACAAAAAAACCCCAAAACCAACCAAACAAAAACAAACCAAAAAAGAAGGAAAGAAGCAATTTATTAGTAAATTGATTTTAGAGCTGGAAGGGAGGAAAATTGGAGACACTAATTTTGTGCCTTTGGAAGAAAGCAAGAAAATAAACCCTGACACTGAGCTGGCATCATCACTTCCATGACAGATTTCATGACCCTTCCACTCATGCTCGTGCTTTGTCTTCAGCAGCGTGTGAGCTTGGGATATCACCTGACAAAAGCTGTAGCCACAGAATCATCCTGGTCCAAAGGGACTCGGGGTCTCACTCAATTCTTCCTCCTCAGAATAGAGAGAACCCTGAATTCTGACCTGCTCTTTTACCCAGTCAGGTCTGGTAAAAATCCAAGAGCAGAGATTCATGGGTGGAAGAATGGGTGTGACTGGATGACCCCCAGAGCAGAGGGGAGATGTCCTGCCTCGGCAATGACAGGTCCTGCCTCAGGGCATGGCCCAGGTGGCCTCTCCAGGTCCCTGGAAATCCCTTTTCCTATGGCTCAATAGGCACTGCTTTAGCTACAATCAGAGAATAATTTATCTTTATTCCACACAATATTTTGTGTGGAATTTCTTTATTTCCTTTTGTGGAAGAGCTACAAGAAGTGTCACACATGACAGAAGCTGTCAGAAAATTGCATTTTCAGAAGTTATCCTAACGTTTTCAGAGAGGTTTTGGAAGATGGGCTGTCGTGCCTTTCCCACTCCATATTAACACTGTTGAGGCTGCACGTGAGCAGTGCTGATGAAGAAACCCTTGCTGCTCTCTGCACGTCGCTGAGCTTTGCTGAAGGTCACTCCCATGCTTCGGCTGGGCTCAGTTACTATCTGAGGCACTGGGGATGTTCCTCCACCAAAATGTTGCCCTAATTTTGCTCCCTTAGTTGAAAGGTACTCTGCGCTGGCTCCCTTTGTAGGCAACAGAGAGAAACATGGACTTGCTGCTGCCTGTGCGTGGTTCCAGGGGAGACTAATTGTTTTAATTAGACTTTTTAATAATATCTGAAATGAGGCAGCTTGAATGTTTCTTATGGTTCTTGCTTGATCTAAGTGCATGCCAGAATCCTGGTTTCTGTGTTATCAATTACATCAAGCCTGTATTTTTCAGTTCCAGCTCCCTCACTTTCTCCTGTAGTTTTTCTCTACGTGGTATGATTCAACCACTGAATTTCAGGCCTGCCAGTTGAAAGCATTTTCTTTCCTCTCTGAACTTCTTGCTTTGTTAGCCAGCATGAGGACCTAGATGACTGATGAACTAATTTTTGATAGTTACTGAAACATTTGCCCAGTCCCTATGAGCTCTTCCCACTAACTTGAGCAGGAGTCCAAGCCCTGGTCTCCACCCTGTCATTCCTTTTCAGCTCCTCCACTTTTTTCTTCCTTTCAGCTGACATCCAGCCTGCTTTGGTAAGAAGCTGAAACTCTGTGACCATCCAGCCTGCTCCTCCTTTCTCATGCAAATTACCTTTCTCTGGATCAGGAAGTGGCCTGACAGATACACGACTCAAACATGGAGATGAAAAGAAATCGTTACCAGATCTATGCTCCTGACTTAGATAAATAAGCATTGGGCATGATTCGCCACTCATTAAAGTGTCTCCCTCAGGAGATGGCTGACAGTTCATTAAGTAAGATGAAATATTATTATTTAAACTTGAGACTGATCATGCTGGGTGGAAACTCAGTCTACTGTACTCATGATTTCATGCATTGACAAGCAACTTCTGCAAAATACTCCTCTGAAGTGGCTGACCCATGTGGAAATTTACATCCTGCTGTAATTTAACTAACAGGGTAAGTTGTGTCATTTAAGTGGCAGAGCTCTGTGCTCAGGCCTTGCAGTCCAAATATTCATCCCCACTCCCAAAGAGGTTTGGTACAGGTTTGGTACAGTGTGTATTCACCAATCTAAGCTTGATCCAAGTCCCAAGCTTGAGATATGTGGCTCTCCAGTTCCTCCATACCAATAATTGCATCTTCCAGGCCCTTTTGTCCCCCTCTGGTCACTATGAACTGCCTCACGATCTGTCTGCAAAGCAGGACTCCATAGTTATTGGCAACACAATAAAGTGCCAATGCAAACTGCCCATCCTTATTTATCTTACTTCATTTCACACCTCAAATCCAGCTTTTCAGGTTCCTCTCCTCAGAGGCGCTGTACCTGATCCAGGGTCATTCGTCTTCAGGACAAGTGTCTATTGATCAGCTGTTATCCAATTTACAGTAGCCATGTAATACAACCTGAACTCGGGGGGCTCAAGAGGGAATTCAATGTGCGACCAAGGAAAGCACCTTCTGCAAACCCTTCAGTGCAAGCACAACATGGACAGATGCTGTTGCTTTACAGCAGAACCCCCAACCCAAAGCACAATAAGAGCAACAGGATCATTGTCAGAAAAACCCTCAGTCCCATCTCCTCCTGCAGGGAGGTGTGAGCATTCCTGGCCACGTTTTGACAGCAAAAAAAAAAGAGAGGAATTCATGCCCAAGCAACTTTACAGTGAGAGTCCATTAATGCCTCCTAAACCCTCTGTAATATGCAAGGGTTACGCTTTTTTTTTGTCAACCCCGAACACAAAGAGCATATATCTCCTTTCAGGAGGAGTGACCTTTGCAGTGCACCAGGAGAATGAAAGAAGGAGGCAGAATAGAGGCAGAGCCCTGTGAAAGGGGAGCCACACAAAGCGTGCACTGACTCAAGGCTGGGGCTGGGCCCAGGGAGGGCTCTTGTCTCCACAGAGAGCAGAGCTCTTCAGAACAGGGGCACTGCCTTGAAAACAGAGCTGCACCCACACCAGTGACAGCACAAGAGCTGCCTGGGTACTTTGAATAAACCTATTATTCCTTGGAAAAGTCCATTTCTTGGAAATCAGAGCCATTTGCAGGAAAGACTCAGTTTTAATAAATCCCTTTCTGGTTTTTTTTAAGAGAATTGACATGATTTTTAAGTTTTCTCTTATTTTTTCCCCAGATTGAAACAAGTTTTCTTACAGCATTCCCAATAATTAAAACTAAGCTAAAATGTCAAAATGGCCAAAAACTCCACAAAAATGTTTCTACTGCCCTAACCAGAATGTGGAGCTTTGCAAAAACTCAAGACTTTCAAGCTTCTGTCTGGGAGTTTTCCTGGGACATGCAGACCTGTTTCATGCAGCTCCATGTCATGCTGTTTCTCGTAGTAATTTTGTAGGACATGAACACTGATATTAAGGGTAAAGTAACTCTTTTTTGTACCTTCCTCTGATTTCCTTTTCCCTCTTTGATGTTCACCTCCTCCTAGAATATTTTCCCTGATTCTCGGGTTGAATGCAACTTGATTCACATCTCATGCCAATTACTGTGTCATTGTCAGAACTACACCAGTTTACACCACCTGAGCAATATGATTATTTAGCAGTGGTATCAGTCCTCTGCCTCCTCTATCAAGATTTCTGCCTCAGGTGAAGGTTTTGAATGAAAGCTGACTCCTTTCCTCCCCCCTCAGAAAAAAAGGATAAGCCACTTCATTAATGCCTGTATTAGTTAAAAATCAGAAAAAAAGGAAAAAAATATTAAATCACGGCTGAAATTTGTAGATTTCCTTTATTTTATTCACAGTTCTAGAGAAGTGAACCCATATTCCTTATGGACCACATTCTCCCACCCCACCAGCATCATTTCTCAGGGGCAAAACCACTTTATCAGTTTCCCACCTCGGCTGTTCTTCCCTGCACTGCTGCTCCATTTCCTGCTCCAGACCTAGAGGGAACTGCCCCGAGGGCTGGGCTGACACTGGACCACGCTGAAAAGAAATCTTTATAAACTGCTTCCCCTGAGCCCCTACACAGAACTGCAGTGACACATCTGCAGGAGGAGCAGTGTGGGAAAAGGGAACAACTGCCTGGAGAAGGGAGGGATACTCTTAATCTGCCTTTGCTGCCAAGGAAATTGTAATGCAGAGCCATCCTTTCCTTGTCTTTCTTGTTCACCTCTGGGCAAGGACCGTGTTTATAAAAACACAAATAACTGGCATATGTTAGAAACACATCCAACAAAAATGACAATTAGGGTGAATGAGAGGGTGGATTAGAATTTTCTGCCTGGATCTGCACTCATTCCAGATTCAGCAGTGGGCTCAGGGATCTGGCTTCAGTTTTGTTTGTGCATTTGTTTTTCACCTTTTTAATGTGTTTTGCTTCATTTCACCTAATAAATACAGACGCAGATATGAAGGATGTGAATCTACACAAATTTCAGGATATAACTTTGGCCATTTGATCCAGAATCCATCTGAACTGGAACCCAAGTAAAGGATTTTTTTCCCTTGTAATAACTATGTTAAAAATGTAAAAAACCCCTGAAACTCAAATTCATAGTGCTGCTCTTCTACCTTTTTAAAATATAGGACTGTAAGTACATCTGATTTGAGGCCTAATGTGTGACAAGATTCACACACAGTGATAATATCTTCTATTAAAGCAATGGATATTGTTAGAAAGAACTTCAGCACTCCTCATTTTCCTTGAGACTCTCACCATTCTATGCAGCATCTTTGGCATATACACAAACCCAGGGTCTCTCCACCCCCAGTGGGTCCTACAGGCACAAATCCATTATCACAATATCCCAAACACAGGGAAGAAATTGTCAGGGGTAGCAGGGAAGGAGGTTTTTTATTTGTCTTTCTGTTATGGACTTCAAATTGAATCTGTCAGACAATATCCAGATTATCTGCTCAGCATGAAAACAAAGAATGATTTTTTTTTCTTTTTTGATGAAAGCCGAGGTGTGTACTAATGTCTTGAGGGCTGAGAGTGTTTCAAACATCTATCACCATAAATTAGCCCTAAAATATTGGAAGCTGGCAGCCCTGTAATTCTCTGATCTCCCTTCCCCAGTCTGCAGAACAAACACAGACGTGGACACTTTGTGCTCCCCCCGGCCTGTATCGGTTTGTGCCAGTGGACGTCTTGATGTGATACCTTGAAAGGAGGCTCTGCTTGTTTGTTTGCACATTGATCTGTGCCTGAGTGAGAAATAACTCAAACACCACCTTCCTATCAAGTGAAAATATTGAAGTCTGACTTTCTGATACAAATATTCCGAGTGGGAGCTGTGGCAGTGTGGGGCATGGTGGGCTGTGAAGATGTGTCCAGTCCTGAAGCTTAAGCCCTTCAGTGGAAGGCATCCACCTTTTCTTGGGGATTTCAGCCACACACTCTTCCCCTACCCCAGGCTGCTCCAAGCCCCGTCCAGCCTGGCCTTGGACACTTCCAGGGATGGGGCAGCCACAGATTCCCTGGGCACCCTGTGCCAGGGCCTCACCCCCCTCGCAGGGAAGGGCTTACAATGTAAATGCAAATTGAGAGATGTGGCAGCACTTTACATCCACATTATACTCACTTTTTCCTGGTGTAAAGGCCTTCTGAGAGGAGAGAGCAGGCGCCAGCCATTGTGCCTAATGGTCCTGAGTGTCTGTGTGCCAGCAGCCAGCCTGGATAATCCTCCACACCACTGGGAACCATGCGCTAGAGATACTCTGCCATCCTCTCCTCTGTGTGGGCGCTCTCAGAGCTCTCCAGTCCTCGTCACCCACCAGGATGTATTATATCTGTACTCACTAATTTCACAGCCCGTAAATTACAGGCATACCCTGAGTATTTTCATCTCATTAGAGAAGGTTAATTTAAGCAGACAATCAACAAAAATACAGAAAACTAGTTTGAAATGAGGATTTTGCTGTGTCTCTGACAGACAATGAATTCACAACCCCAACATCTGCCATCACTAGAGAGAAAATGCTGGAGGGAAAAAAAAAGGAAAAAAAAGAAAGGAACTCATTGCTATTTCCTCTGATGAGTGGTGAATTTCCAATTAGCATTTTAATTACTCAAGCCAGACTTTCATCTTGTTTGATCATCACAAGAAATTCCATAAACAACAAGTCATCTTAGTTTGTCAACATGTGCTGGGGTAATGCAGAATAGACTTACAGGGGTTGGCCTGTGAGACTGTTTCTCTTCCGGAAAAATCCTGCAGCATTAATTGTATTACTTATAAAAGTATTTATTTATAGTTTTACATAGTTTTTATATAGTCTATATAGTTTTACACTTTTGTACCTCCCAAGAAAAACCTACAAGACTGTTGTACCCGAGGTCTTTGGTATAAATTGCATAGATTTATTTTCTGGCAGATCCTACAGCACATCCATCAATAGGACCCTAAACATCTGAACCTGTACCACTTGCCTGAGCAAATCCTTTAGCAAATCCATCCCGTATCATTTCAGACACCGTTGCATGTCCTTCACCTGAGTTAATCCTACAGCAAACCTGTCCCTGGGGACTGATGGATGGGCTCCTCCCTGCAGAAGGTCTGGTGGTGACAACTCCACCACCTTTCTGTTTGTATAACCAAAAAAGCAAAAAACAGCAGGGCATTTTTTTTAAGTTCCTGTTCAGTGTCAGGAAATTCTGTGTCCTCTGGGGAAGGAGAATGAGCACGGATGAAGTTATCCTTGCAGATGAGGGGTGCAGCTTTGACTATGCTGAACTTTGCACTCTTTCTGCACCACAGTAACACCGGGGGGTTGGCATGGGACAGACTCCTGCCACAAGCTCTGTTTTCCAGAAGCTCAGGGATGCCATTGCTAACAGAGATGCTGACACAGACTGCTCCTGTAATTCCAGGCACTGGCTTGGACACCTCGTGCTCTGCCTGGAGTGGAAAAGCCAGCAGGTGGAAAGATGTGCTCAGCTTTGAACATACAGCTTGGTGTCCAAGATCCACAAACATATCAATGAACTGACATAAGCAAAGATCAATAAAATCTTACAAGCACTCAGAAAGGTTTTAGTCTTAGCTTTAAGACTTAAAATGGTTGATCTGGGGATTTGGATTATTCCAATCCCTTGATCTGAAGAGATCCGGAATTGACCAAGATGAGGATGGGCCCTTTGGGCCCTTGTAGACCATCATTCTTAATTTTTATTGTCTGCCCACTTCATTTCCTTTTTTCTCTCATTTTGGTTTGCTGATTTTGGGGTTTTTCCTGTGAAGACTTCCTTTTCCCTCCAGTTTTTGGTGATTTCTCATCCTCTCTGTGTGTCTGTCACAGCAGCCTTCTGTAATGTAAAGCTACCTCCACATCATGGGTGTATATCCATCATCTATAAAATTACCACCTTCTCTCCCTCGTAGTAATAATACAATATCAGGACCAAATTTGCTTACTTAAGAAAAAAATTACATATGAGGGGCAATCATTTATTCAGAGCAAAGAAAACCAAAACAACCAAGGCAACAGTGCCCATTTCATTAAGTGGACAAATGAGAGGATTTTAAGTTCTTGGCAGTCTGATGGATAAAGGTACCTTGTCAGAAGGTCCGTCCAGATTGAGTTGCAAAAAAAAAGAGAGGAGAAGCTTGGGAAGAAAAGCAGATTTGTGGTGACAGAATGAACAGATCTGACTGGAGCTCTGGTTTCTGTGGTGCAGCTATCCAAGGTGCTGCCGAGTGTGTGCCCAGACACCAACACTGGATGGACATTGGGTCTCTTTCCTTTTCTTTTACAAAATGGTCTTGTCAAGTCAATCCTTCAGTGCAGCTTAATTCTTCTTACTTCCCATATCCTACTCCTGCATTCCCATTCTTTCATCCTCAGTGAGGCCAACCAGACTAATTCCCTTCTTGCGGTATATTATTTACGCATTTATGTTATTTTTTCCTCAAAAGTCCAAAGGTGGACATGGCTCTGTCACTTAGAGAAGCTCCTCAAGCACCAGGAGCAGAGCCATGTAAATCCCACAGGGAAACACATCATGCCCAGTGAAATGAGCAAAAAATATTACAGAAATTATCCCTACTTCCCCTTTCCCCATTTTGCCCCTGAAGCCTCATATCCTCTACATCCCATTTTTCCCTTTCCTCCTTGCAATTCCAGCCCTTGCCCCATCCCTCTAACACCCACAACAGTCTGGTAGAATTTCACCAATGCAGGCAAGCGGAACACTTCACTTCCAATCCCTGAACGAGGCCAGGGCACAGAAGAGTTTATTATATCATAAATTAGAACATGAAAAGCTAATACATTTTATACATTTGTCAGAGAGGGAGAGAGGAGGAAAAACCTTTGCTGCCAGGTTCCTCATAGCAAATCTGTCACGCCGGAGAGAGGCTGCTGGAATGGGAGTATTTACAGACAGACAGAGAGAGCCCTGGTGCAGAATAGCAAAGCTCCTGCTGGATGCTCCAGGGCTGTGGCAGGAGCCAGGATAGAGTTCTCAAGCCAAATCACACACAGCCTGCCACAAGCACCTCAGCTCTTCTTGTGTGGGGATAAAATGATGCCCAGCAGAGCCAAGGGGAAGCCGTCTGTGGCCACTGGGGGCTTTGGGTGGCTGAGGAATCAGGGTGTGCTGCTGCTGTTTGTATTGTGGGTCTGAACTTACCTGGTGCTGCTTTACAGAAAAAAGGGGGGGAAAGCGAATCCAGAGATGGGCAACGGAGCTGGGAAAGGGTCTGGAGCACCAGGAGCAGCTGAGGGAGCTGGGAAAGGGGCCCAGCCTGGAGAAAAGGAGTCTCAGGGGGACCTTCTGGCTCTGCACAAGTCCCTGACAGGAGGGGGCAGCCAGGTGGGGGTTGCGGTCTGCTCCCGGGAACAGGGACAGGACAAGGGGACATGGCCCCAAGCTGTGCCAGGAGAGGGTCAGGTTGGACAACAGGAAGCATTTCTTCACTGAAGGGATTGTCAGGCATTGGAACAGTCTGTCCAGGGAGGCGATGGGATCAGCATTCCTGGAGGAGTTTAAAAGGTGTGGATGTGGCACTTTGGGATATGGTGATGTTAACAGTTGGACTCAATGATCTTACAGGTCTTTTCTAACCCTAATGATTCTATGATTCTAAGTCAGATCCCAGACAGACTAATACAGAGGAATTTTCTGGGAAATCTTTTCTACCTGCCAGGCACACATCCCCACGGCTTTCTTGCTCTGTGCTCATTCCAGGTGGATTGTCCTATTTTAGTTGAGCTTTCGCCCAGTCCCACTGCACCTCCAGTCTCTACGACATTGCGTTTCTGCTGCCTGGCAGATCCAGTGACGATGGGCTTCATGTATCTCCTTCCAAAATCCAAAACTCAGGGCAGGAAGGCGTTTCCCAGACATCATCTCCCTTGAAATAGTCAGCACATCAGACTTAATTAAGACAAAGAACAGCAAGAAGCAATGATAATTTAAACTTAGAGTCTCCTGCACAGATGAGAAAATAAAAGGAGCTCACGCTGGCAGGAGCATGGTGTCTGAGGCTGGCAGTCCCCACAGCCAGGTCCTTTACCCACAAGGATGAAGCATGGGAGATGGCAGTGGTGGTGCCTGCAAGAGTTTTGCTGAAATTACCCACAAAAGATGTTTCTCCAGGCTGAACTGTCTTTCAGGCAGCTGCTGAACTAGTGAGGGAAAGGCAATAGTTGTTGCTCTGGTTATTTCAGCCTTTATCATCCCCAGACCTCAGGACACAGCTGGATACACAGCTGGAGGCAGACCTGTGAGACTGTTGCTTTTGGGAGCATTTACCTCTGGGGGGAAAGGTGCACTCGGACTCAGCATTGATAGAAGGAATGGTAGAGGAACAGCCAAGGAAACCCATCTCATGGGCCATCGTGTCCTGACATCAGCTGAGAGCAGCATAGCAAGAGGGAAAGGGTACAGCAATTCTTCCTCTGAATGCTCTTCCAGACTTGGAAAACTACACGGCAGTGGCTCCCTGAGTTGTTGCCACCTCTGGTCCTTCCTCGGTCCTGTTTCCTCGGCTCCTACCACGGCTATGGGTGTCACTACACACACAATTCTCAGATCTATGCTGCTGCCACCCAGGTCTCTTTGCCCAAAGCAGTCCCTTTTTCACAGAAGAATTTTGGTCTCTCCATTCTTCAAACTCCCTCCTTTGCTCCTCTTCCACAGCCCCTTTGCTCCATGTGGGAGAATGACCATTGGTAGTCCTGAAAGATGGGGCAGACACCAAAACACAGAGCTCAGAAGAGCAGGTGGAGCTGGGCTCCGCCATGGCTCAGATCCATCTCTCTCCAGAACTTTGCTTGGCTCCCAGTGTTCTGTCCCATCCTCCTTGCCAGGGTAGCTTTTCAGGCACTCACTCAAGCTGCCAGACAAAACACTCCAGAGTAAACCCACTCTCTTCCTCTTTTTTAGAAACTTTTAATTAGTCCGCAACTCAGCACCATTATTAGTATTTGTTATTAAGTATTAAAACTGCTCACCCCCAGCTCCTTCTCCCTCTGCTTCCCTCTTCCAGCCCTTTGTTTTAATTGTTATATTTTTTCATCAGTGATCAGCCAAGCTTCCCTAATGATCTAGGCTCATTTAAAGGGTTTATAACTCCGGCACAAAACTCCAATAAAAAAGCGGCAGCCTTGCTGGGAACCTCCTGGGGCTACTCAGCAGCCAGGAACACAAACTCATTTAACACTTGCCTCTTCTCCCCTTTTCTTAGTCACCATCACCCATGCTGTCAAAATATCTTCCTCTGCACGCACAGAAACCCTTTGTTTTTCCTTTTCCACATCTTTCCCTCTCAATTCTTTTTCCCTATGGATCGAGACAGTAGAACTGGAAAAAGCCTTGATGAGGCACGTGGTAGAGTTAACAGCAAATAGACCAAACCCACTGTTCCTCCCAGCCTATTCCCTGCCGACGCTGCATTCCTGTCCCCTCTCAAGAGGAAAAACATAAAGAGTTGTAGTGAGGCTGAGGAAAGAAATGATCTGGCTGTATTTCTCCTGAAGTATATTTAGCAGTCGCAAGCTAGCCCTCTAGAGAGCTTAAAGCCTCTTTTACAAATCTGCAAGTTGGCACTGCCTTTCCCTCCTTGCTCTTCTCCCTTTGCAAGATGTGTAGATTTACGCACCATAGACAAAGGGTTGCTTGGCAAACTCTCAGTCTTGGCCCAGCTTCCCATCAAGTACAGATGTTGCTTCCAAACCTGTCTTTAGCCTTGTGCACAGCCAGGAGGAAATTCCTGGGGATCCAAGCAGGAGGGGCAGTGCAAGCTGTTCTCCAGGAACAGAGACCATGACCATGACTCAGGTAGGCTCTAATATGACCTACTGGGCTTCTTGCCCATGGCCTTGAGCACTGGGCAATCAGCCAGGGTGAGGGGCAAGCCAGGGGAACACATCTTTCCTACAGAGACCTCCCTGTACCAAGCTTTTTGGGGGAAACCTCACAAAAGTTATTCTGTCTCTGTTTACACACAAAACCCTTCTGAAATGAGGAGGAAAGAAGGGAGTGTGAGTGGTAAAAAGGAAATGAGTAGAGCAAGGCATGGGGTGGGTTTATGTCACCTGCCTTTTGCCATCTGCCATGTGGGTACTTCCATCTGAGCTGTCACTCTGGGCCTCTCCCTGGAAATGCCATAGGGAAAATAAACACTTTGAACACCCTGGTTACCCTGCCCATTCCACTTTCCCAAAGTGGAATGATGACCTTTTTGCACTGAAAAAACCCCAGTTCTTCCAGCTGATGTACTTCCCAAAGCCATCTGTTTCAAAATCATGGAGCAAACGAATCCATTTAAATGGTCTTGCCTGGAAGGCACTATTGCTCCCAGGAATGCGGCTGACAACATCACACCCACAATGACCATGGGAGTCACAACTGTATTGATACACTTGACAAGCAGCCTTTTGTTCACACTTGAAAGGAGCTCAGCTGAAAGGCCCAGCAGCACGTTCAGTCGTCTTCAAAAAGCCGGAATCGTTTGGTGGGAACAAGCAGTTGGAGCTCCTCATCAGTCATTTGAAAAGGACAGCTTCCCAAGGAACTTCAGCACTATCCTCCCTTGTGTGGCTGCTGGGCTGCTCTGGGAGATGATTTCTGGAGCTAGGTAAGCTGCTTTGACATGTATTTATCATCAGCAGTTTGAGTTTTGGGGAGAGAGGGAAAAAGCAAAAGGAAACAAATCAACTCATTAAAATATTTCATGAAAGGTGGAAAAAAAGCATAAGCTTTTGGGGTATTCAATAGTACTGGGTTTTCAACTTGGGCTGAAAGTGCAGCACACTAAGTAGGGTCTGTGGAGGATGCCTGCAATTAGAGACCTGCTTGGTGATACAGAGCTGCCTTCTCCTTGTTTCCAGCTGCTACATTTAATTAAAAGAAAGCTAAACAATCCATTACATTAAATTACTTTCTGCACATTGCTTTTCCACATAGACAACTGAAATGGTTGCCACAGGGATGTTATCTGACCGCAGGCTGGAAAGAAGATAAACCATTCTCAGAATTATTCTATTCTTGCTTGAAGTATCACCACAACAACCAGATCAGGAGTCCCTCCTGACTGCGTGAGGGCCTACGAAACTGGTGGGGATTCACCAGGAATGTGAGGGGCATTAATGGACTATAATCCCAGCCTCATCTTGTTTATTCCTGCATCACGTCACAAGATGATGAGGATGCCAAATCACTATAATGTTATGGCAAACAAAAGGGCTTCTTTCATGTTGCCTCTCTCTACTCTCTGTCACCTTCACTGTCGGTGATTGAAATCTCAGACTGAGTCTGAATCTGGCTCCTGGACCTGAATCGTTTATTCAGAGGAAACGAGCTGGCTTTATACACTTCTTTAAGACACAGTATTTCCTTACACGGCAGTTCTCACTACGGACCTATCCCATGTTGCTACATCAGCAAGGCACCTTCCAAATGCCCTTCTCTGGGGTGATCACCCGCCTGTCAGCTTCCAGCAGGCTCCTCTCCGCAGGGCTCTGCCGCGGGACACCTCCTCCCCCGGGTCTGTGCTGCCATGGGCTCCTTTGTGCTGCCATGTGCTCTTCTTTCCCCATACTTCACCACAGAATCTGCAGTAAATAAAATCATACCATGAGTTAGTCTCTACCTCAGTTGCTTCTTCAGAGTTTCTAATCGGTGCCAAACCATCCATATACCTTGTTTCACCTTCTAACTTAAATAGTTCTTTGATATTAGCAGTCAAGTATGCCAGGGATATCTTGAAATATCTTGTGGAAATGGAATTTGTAGGAAAACTCTTTGTCTCTGTGGGCATTTTGTTTTCCTTTCAATTCTTCTTCAAAGAAGGATAAAAAAGGTTTGGAATTTTTCTCAGTAACCCATTAGGCCACAGAGCAGACTTTGCCTCCTGGAGAGGAGTTCCCTAGGAACACAGCCCAAGTCCAGGCTGTAGCAGGGAAGGAGATGCTGGTTAAAGCCCTGCTCTGACAGCCCCTGTGTGCTGCCACCAAGGCCCTGCCTCGCCACTCTGCCATTTTAAAAACATTCAGGTCTTAAAGCAGCTCCCGAGGCATGGCCAGCTTGAGGCAAAACCAACCTGGATTGGCTTCAGGAGGAGAACTGAACAAAAACAACATCCTGTCTCAACTCCACTGCCTTTGTTACAGCTCTATCCTTATTTTCTGCACTCCACACCACTTTCCCCCTGAGATAATTGTTGCCAAGTGGCTATTTTGAACATGGTTGAGTGCAGATTGTTAAAGGAGAGACAGGCTTCTGCTTCTGTCTTGCTGACTATTTTTGCTTTATTCCCCATCTCAGACAAAAACATTCCAAAAGTATCTGTTTACTGTTTGTGCATAATGCATTATGGCAGGAAATGGTCTCTTCCTCCCTCATTTTACAGTGTTTGCACCTCATCCTGGGGTGACCTCCCAGTAGCAGCATGGACCTTTATGACCACAGAGCTCCAGCACTATCACTCTCTCCCTGAGCCAGCCTTCCAGAAGGGGAATGCCATTGGCTTTGGGCACACAGTGGGAACTGTATTCACTGGCTGGACCCAGAGTGACAGCCTCACTCTGTCTCACATTTGCCCTGTTTGAAGCCTATAAACTGCTGGACTGGATTTTCAGTTATCAACATCCTCTTAACCCAAGCAGCATTAGCTGAGTCCTTCAGCAGTCTCATCCAGACAAGCATCTTACTCAAATACCTCGGGAATTATCCCATCCTCTCTCTGAATCTGAGGTCATGGGGCATACGAGACAGGAATCACAGATTCCGGTGGTGGCCATGAGAGGAGGCTTTATGAGAGGAGGGAGAAGGAAACTCAGGCTGTGTCCACTTTATCATGATCGCAGTAAATACCAAGCTTTTGTTTTTACAAGAAAAAATATCGTCAATTAATCGTCCACTGGGAAGCATCCTCCTTCCCTCTGCTTGTGTCTTCATACAAGGAAGTTATTCCTGCAGCTTTATGGAATGAAGAAAAATGTATCTCACACTGGAGACTTCTCCTTCACAAAAGACCCAGAAGCCAACCCAAAAGGCAGTAGGTCAAACACATAAACAACTAATTTGTATTATATTTGTTGTATTTTCTCTTGGACTGTTTTTACTTCTCCCCTAGCAACATAAGCTATTCACCCTCAAAGCTTTCAGCCTCTTCTGAAATTTCAGTGATCATCTCACTGGGCTGCATTTGTATCTGGAGGGCCCCATCAGCTCTGGGCAAAGATGGAGTGAAAAGAATGATGTTTTTCAAGCCCTGCAGTCAGGTCCTCAATGTTCCCAGCATCTGACTCTTGCCTGCAGAGGTGTGAATCAAAGTCTGGTTTCCCATGTGGTCATGCCAGATGGTTGGCTCAAAACCCATCATTTCTTTACAGCAAAACTCACTAGACAGAGACAGTAACCATAAGACATACTGGAAACTCGAATCTCGTATAATCTAGACTGCCAACACCCATGCAGAAGATCCTTCACCCTACTCCTTTTGTCAGCTCTTCAAGAATGGTTTCTCTGCTGAAAACATCCAGAAACATTTCAAGGCAGTGACAAAAAGACATTCTTACAGTCAACCTGCATCTTCTTATTCTGAAAGCTCTTGTTGTTCCTTCTGAACTTTGATTGTCAAATTACATTCAAGGATCATTTCACATGCTTTAAAAGGCAGCACTGCTCCCAAGGAATGCTTGGAAGCAGCTATGCAGGACAGCACATCACATTCCAATATTATTTCACCGTCTGGCCCATTGCAGTGGGTTCTGGAATTTGTTGGGGGTGGATACCTCCAACCACATCACACTGTGCCTTCTACAAAAGAATTGGGAATGCTGAGGAAGTCCCTGCCCTGGTGAAATTGTGAAGGGAGCACTGGAGAGAACATTATTCAGTAAAGCAAATAAAAATTTTGGAAGGAGACTCCGTTGAAAACAATCATATGCTTGGGAAATCTGGCTCTGTGTGTTTAGTGACCACAAGAGGTCAGGGCATCAGTTTTCCATTGCGTCTTAAAAGCAACATCTCGAAAAGCCTGGAGCTAGGATGCTATTTTAGCTGAGACTGTTCACTTCAGAAATTCCATCTTTAAACATTCCTTAACAGGGGTTACCACAGGAGCAACAGCCCTTCTTTTCTTTGCACTTGAGTCTATCAGGATAATAGTTGGGTTTGTCTTTCTTTATGTTCCAGGTCTTGCTCCACAGTTTGAGGGTGTACAGAAATGTTATATTTTATACTAAAAGCCACAATAAACACCTCCATTTCCTTGGCACGACCAGACTTCCTTAACTAGGAATAAACCATGCTGGCGACAAAGCTGTCCCAGGTGTGACCTCAGGTGTGTAGAGTTTCCTCCTGCAGAAGCTTTTAAGCATCACAAGCCTCCCTTCTTTCCCTTCCAAATCCACTTCTCCAGCATGAGTAAAGGTCAGTCTATGAGACAGCAAATGCATTACATATTTCAACCCCAAATTAAGACTATTTCTGCAAATGCATTTCTCAGGCTATGAGAGGTCTATGTTAGGGAGAGAGAGGAAAAAGGAGCTGTATAAAATAATAACACTTTCTTTACATTTATCTATCTTTCCATCTATCAATCTATAAACTATAGGAACTGTGTACATGCTTGCCCTCTGAGAACCACTTTCTGTGGCACCTCTTTTTACTAATGTAGTTTTTCTAGAGAGTGTTCTGCCCAGGCGCTAACTGGGCTTGACCCAGTTCGGTGTATAAAACCAGACAGGATTGCTGCCTGGGATATTAGATGATGAATTTTTCATACGCAGCCTTGTTTCACTGCAAAGTCCAGCCTCGGTCCCCCCTCTGTCTGCAGCACGTCCCCTTTAGTAGGTCCTGCTTTGTGAAATTGCATGTCTTTGTTTACTCTGCATGGTGCCAAGAAATGCCTTTCTTCTCCCTCTTTTTTTCTTTTCTTTATTTTTGAGGTGAAAGTTATTAAGCTGCTTCTGGCGTAATACCTCTAAATGCCGAGTTCGTGAGAGGGAATTTTAACTTGGTTAATCTGACACAAATGAAAAACTATTCAAAGCTTGAGATGACTGGAAAGTTTAGTGTCATGGCTTTTTCAGGAGAAAAAGCGGGTTCTCAGCAAAATTTCATTTGAACACTTGACGTTATTTATTTCCTTTAAAGTGCTGGGCATGGCTTAACGACACAGGCAAAACTGAACTAATGGTTCTGCTCAGTGCTCCCTCTCACATGAGGCAGAGAAAGGCAGAGGGGCTGGAAAGTGTTCTTCTTATTGATGTGGGACAGTGGGTAGCTGCTCCCACTGGGAACTGCATCCTACAGGCCTGCTCAGGGCTGGAATTAAAATGTCACTCTCTTAAAAGTTAAATTTCAACTGCTGTCATTTCTGTGACTATTATCAGCAGAGGAAAATGGGAAGGAGAGGCTCACTGTGATACAGAGACCTTGTATGTCTGAGATCATTCCTTTCCTTGTTCAAAACCATTACATCTGAATTAAAGACGTCTTGGGATGCTCCTCATCCAAAAGCTTTTCCATTTTTTATTTGTGTGTCTGGAAGCAAAAAGGAACGGAATCTCCCAGAGTTAAGCTTTGCCAGTGCTCAGAGGGGTGGCCCCAGTGCAGCGTTCAGCCGGTGGATAAACTCCCATGTCCAGGGAGACAACTCTGAGGAGGTTTGAGGACCATTTTCAGAACTCTGCTGTGAACTGGTGGAATCCCATCATCTTTTCCTCCTCCAAGGAGTGAGGTGTGTGTTTGTATGTTGCTTTCACTCCTGAGCAGTAGCTGGGACAAATGGGCTGAAGCTTCCCTCTACTTTTTGCTCCTACAGCCATGTATCAGGTTTTCCACAGCTGAGCTGAAACCCATGATTCATAATCAGTTTCGTTTGTGAAATGTTCTTCTAATTGATCAGACGGAGACCAATTTCAGTGTGGGAAACTGAACCCTGAGAAAATTAATTACCCGCCAGGCTAAACCCATTTCCTTTGGCCCAAGTACAGCTTATTGTATGTTACTGAGAGATGACTGGCTGTCGAGAGAAAGGCAATGCTATAATTCTTTCTAGGACACGCTACATTGGAAGCAGATAAAGTGCTGCTGGCTGAGGGCAGTGGCTATGCAGAGTGGGGAGGTGGCACAGGGAAAGGGGAAAAGGGACAGCAAATACATGGCAAAAGGCTCAGAGGGAGTAGAGATAAGAGAAAGGAGAAAATACACAAATTTTTAAATCCCAGATTCTCCCAGGGATTAGTCACTACAGAGTTTGCCTTTGGGGACAAGGGGTTTTAACATTTCCTGTGCCTACTTGGTGCTCATTTTACACCTGTGAGATACGGAGGGATGTCACAGACCCTGGGCAAAAGACACAGGCAGAGAGATATTTTTTTTTTGCTGTGATGCTCCGGTAATGAGGGTAGTGAACTTAGCAAGGCTCCACAGCCTCAGGGCAGGAAGGCTTAGAATAACTGCTGTAACTGAGCAGAAAGCATCAGGGAGTAAAAGTAGCCTGTCTTTCCTCCTTTAGGATGAAGAGATGTGGAAGATCCAGGGACTCACAGGCAGCTCCACAGGAATGTGAATGAGGGTGCTGCACACTGGTGCAGCCCATCCCCGCTCCCAGCACGGGACTTGCTGCTCTCACAGCTGACTGCCATCCCCTTCTCTTCCAAGGGCTCCTGCCACCAAGATACCAAACTCCAAGCCCTCTAAGACAGGAGGTGTTACAGATTTTTTAATTAAAGCCAATTGGGTAATGAAAGTAGCAGGAGTATGTTCCCATTCTATGAATGGATAAATTAAAGCTCTCAGCAAAGATGGCAGACATAGAGTCTGTGTGGGGAGCAGATTTTAGATGGAGATCCTAATGGCTGCCATCTTTAAGCTAATGACATCCTGCCCACACAATTCTGCCAGCTTGCAGGGTAGCAAAATAATCGCAGAGGGAACATGGATCTCCTTCTTTTTAGACTGGAGCTTCAACAGTGAAAAACATTAGTGTTACAGGATACTCAGGCTGCAATCCCCTGACAGTAAGAGCCAGCTACTCTCCAGCTGCTCCAGGTTAATAGAAATACTTCCTTGGCTAGACCCCAGCACAAAACAAAATAGGATTTACAGCCAGAGTAAAGCTAATCAAAGAAAAAGGACAAAGGTTTATCAGCAGCCAGAACTTTTCAGGAGCAAAGAACTCAGTGATGTCTGGGTCAACAATGTTCTCGTGCTTCAGAGAGCCCTCGATGCAGATTGCTTGGGGAGTATCTTGCCTTGATGGAAAGTTTTAACCCTTTGACTTTTGAAAGGACAGGGTCTAGGTGTATTTATTGGAAAACCTCAAATTCAAGCAAAATAATCTCTATGTTGCTGCCAGCCTTTTATCAGCTTCCGTGTGGAGGTGCTGAGGAGCTCTGTGTAAAGCCGATGTACTTAAGAAACAAAGGTTGAGTGGAATGACCTCTTCAAATGCAGATGTCAGGCGTCTTTAAAGCCCTGGGGTTCAAGCATCACAAAGCTAGGTTAAGGCTCCTATTCTGTTTTCCTTCTCTATCCACCTTTTTCTGGCTCTAAGAAAGAGGATGGCGTAACTGAGAGTCAGGCTCAGTGAGATTCTCAGGCGAAAACACAATTCTACAGAAATTCCTAATGGTACATTGTGGAATTTTCTTTTTAAGACAGGATGTTCCTTCTTACATACACTGCATCAGAGACCTCTGTTCCCAAAATCTGGAGTGCTCCAGGGCTCCATCTCCCTAACACGTCAACTGGGAGGAAGAAATACCCTTCTGTGGAAGAGGGAGAGAAACCTGGGAGCAGGGAAGAGGTGCAGGAATCAACATGTAACAGAGAAAATTGAAAAAAGTACCCACTGAATCAATGATATTGAGATAATTGCTGTTCTATTTAGGACCTCCTATTTTGGCAGTGACACAGCCAAGGTGTAATACAGCTGGAAATCAAAATGGATGCAAGTTAATCCATTGAGGTTTACAGCTACTGTTAGTTTCTGATGTATCCTGATAGTCTGCCAAGTAAACACCTCACTACCTGCCTCTTAAACCAGACCTCACAGCTCCTCCAATCTCTTGCAACACGAATACTTTTATTAGCCCTTAGTGTGTTTGAGTCGACCCTTCTCCTTCTGGGGGAAAAGTCAGAGCTGTCTGAAGTGATACACCAGTTTTCAAGGGGTATATTCCATTTACATCATGACTGTGAGCCAATATTTTTACAGGCAACTATGCAAGTACAAAACCACTCAAAAAAACATTGGTGAGTCAAGTCAGTTTGGCATTTTCCCACCCATCAGCTGAGCTACTATAACAAAGGTTGTGTCCACTCTTATCCCTCTTAAGTTCTTGGATAAACTGCAAAACCATACTGCTTGACTCCAACTTTTTTTCCCATGCTTCTCTGCCCCTCCACTCTTCTATTTTTCAATAGGAAAAGAAAAATAAGGAAAAAAAAAGACAAAAATTATTTTCTAAATACTCATTAATTTTAACATCCAGAAAAGATTGGTAAAAGATCAACACGCACTTACTGAACAGAAATTCAGGAGAGCAGTGAGAGGTGAACAGTGACTCCCCTGGAGAATGGTGCTGGTCCAAGTGCAGCTCACCTGGCCATTCATTCAGTGCCCACTGAGGGGGAAAGGAGATGAGATATTACTCCATTTCAGTCTCAGATATATAATTCATACAATGCCAATGAAATAATGATAAATGACTGAATTGTTCACAAAGGCCATTCTTCACACTTTAGCCCATTAAAAAAAACCTCTTTTATTCCTCTCTTCTAAACTTTCTGTTAATGACCCCCCTCCTTGCCTTTGCTTCCTTTGCAGCCACTTGGCAGAGATGCTCTAAAGAGGCATAAAAAGAGCTGTTGGAGAAGACATTGACAGGTTTTAGATATTGGGAACTTTTATTCAGTGAGAGTGGGGAGGCCCTGACACAGGGTGCCCAGAGAAGCTGTGGCTGCTCCATCCCTGGAAGTGTCCAAGGCCAGGTTGGAGCAACCTGGGATAGTGGAAGGAATTCCTGCCCATGGCAGGGGGTGGAATGAGATGATCTTTAAAGTCCCTTCCAAAGTGTCCTGTGATTCCAAATCTCCCTCTCTCTGTGTCTCCATGGACATCCCATTATATACCTAAGTATGAATGTGCGTATGAACCAGCTCATTTTATACACATCCCTCTGCCATCTGATCTGGTTTAGACAACCTCTGGCCACGGTCTTCTCAAGAGATGTGTCTGCCTTTCAGTTTCCTCCCCTGTTCCGTGAACAAGGAAGTTAACAGCATATTCCAAATCAATTCTTGGTTTGTTTTGTCTGTTGTTTGCCGTCTGTGAGATGACAGCAGCATGTGACAAACACAGGGTTCTTGCACGTGCACTGCGAGAGTTTTGAGTCCACAAAACCAAACCATAGCACTATGAATCCTTGGGCTGGATGGGAAAGCTTCCACGCTCCTGATAACTCACCTGCTGCTCACTCACCTGGCCCTGCCTGGGGTTGTTTATCCCTGGGAAAGGCGAGCCGCAGATGAGAAACTGCTGGAAATAGGAGCTGGTAAAGGAATTGTACCTTGAAGAGCCCCAGCTTGATGCAGTGTGGGTGTGGTGGTGGTCCGAATGCCGCGTCCTTCCTGAAGCGTCTTGGCCCACGCCCGAGATGCCCAGGCGGTGCCTCACAAGCACACTCACAGACACTCTGGTCACCAGTGCTGGTGGAGCACACGCACACACCCACACAAAGGCCTCTGCTGCGCCGCTGGGAACAAGGAGGCGGGAGGGGCTCTTCCGCTGGAGCTCCAGAGGTTTATTGCTGGAGGGGCCCAGGGGAGAGGAGCACACAACATGTAGGGTCCAGGGGTTTTATAGGGGGCGGAACCAGGGGCGGTTACAGTGCGCAGTCCAATCCTGAGGGCTCAGGGGCGGTACAAAGGCAGGGCTAGGGTAACAGCACCAATGGGGACACTGCAAGGGACAGACCAAGGAACGAGGACTAATGGGAGAGCAGGGAAGAGAGAACATTCTAGGGTATAGACACAGAAGGGATAAAAGGGGTGGGAGGCCAACGGGCCGACTGACAGGGGTAATTAGCGACAGAGCCCTACGGGGCAAAGCTATAACTTGAGGGAGGATGCTCCTCAAACCCGGGTACCAGAGCCAGCCCACCAGTGGGCTTCTAAGACTCGGGGACTTTGCGGATCTTTATCCAGCCCTTCTGTGGGCTGGGCCACTGCAACACCAGCTCTGTTGTGAGATGAATTGGGAGTGGTGGAAGTATTCGTCATCCCTTGCTAGGAGCTGCTGTATGGAGGTAATCAAAACCTGGGGAAAAACTTGTAAAGATCAGAGCACACAGATGGAAGGACAGACAGTGAGATAGATCGTAAGCAAAAATAACAGTTTAAAATTGCATTTGTGATTGTGACCCGGTTTTCCCAAGTCCTGAATGCTCGGTCCAGTGGCACATGCTGTGGTAGCAGCCCTCTGGAGACTTAGTCCAGAGGTAGTGTCTGCACTTACAGGCCTATTATTGCAAATTTTTCTTATGCATATTTGAAAAGGTGAGAAAGCACCAACCAAGGATGTTTTCTAAAGGTCGAACCTTTCTTTTTGCTGGAGCTTCCCCCCTCTGCTTGCTTTTATTTCCAGGTGCTCCCTAAGGATGGATTGAAACTCCATAGCTCTGAGCACATCCTTTGTCCTGCTTAATCATTGTTAACAGCCCAAAAGATGAGATAATGGCGACCTGTCTTGGGGACTCCAAGATCCTGATTGTTCAGAAAGGTCATAGAAAAGCCACGTTTCTAATCTTTGCGAAAGAAGAGATTAACAGGCAGCCTTGCTGAGATGTTTAGGCGGGAAGAAAAGGAAAAGGAGAAGAAAGGTGATAGAAGGCTCTTCGGGTTTGACTTGGATACAAAGAGTAGAAACTGTGAAACAAAGCCATGACACCGCAAAGGAAGCAGGGAAAAAAAAATCCTCTGCAAAATACACAGGCACCATGAGGACCAACTGGAAAAAAGTGTGAAAAGACACAAGCTTTGGGGAAAGAATATTCAGTGTAAGATGAGTCAGTGTGCTTTTCATTTCGCCAGCATTTGAGGCTGCTGGCCTTCACCTCTGATTCCTATAGGAGACTGGTACTGGTGCTGTTGTGGCTGAAAATAGGAATGGGACAGATGGAAAGACTGGATGGGATTTGTCCCCCATTTAGTCTATACAAATTAAAGCTGATAGACAAGACTCAAGGAGTTGTCTAGGCTTCCTGTAGTCCATGGAGGAATCATCACCCATGACAGGCACTCCCACCCATAATAAAAGAAGTGACCAGGGAAGAGGGAAGAGATGACTCGGCTCTAGAGGAGCTCATCTGTCTTTGGTTAAAGAAAACAAAATGGGATGAGTTCGGAATGGAGAGCTAATCCCACCTCTCCTGAGTCAGAAAAATCCTACCCAGGAGCCTCTGAGGAGTCTGTTATGGCTGGAGCAGATTCTGGGAGCACAAAGGGTCCTGCCCCATGCTCTCATCCCATATTAGGCGTTATAGAAGGACTGGAAAATGCACAAGCAGAGCTAAACATGAAAGGCTGTGTCAGACAGCACATGATCACCTTGTTCAGTTCCATTTTGTCTGTATTTCATCTAAATGATTAAGGAATATGTTAGGGATTGTGATTCCTGTCCCAGTTTTGAGGACGTTCTGGAAGCAGATGAGAGAAGCATTTGGGGCCAAAGACTTAAAAATTCAGGTCCAGATTTCAAGCTTCTGAGGTTTGAAGTTATTTTATGCTGGAAGTTTGGCTTGGACACATCTTTAGTAGCTGTTGGAATCAGACAGAATCTCCAAAGCTTTGGAAGTATTCCTAGTGCAAGAAATTACCAATTTCCATATTTTTGTTGCTCTTGATGTTTTTGACACCCAGGAACAAACTGTCTTCATTTAAATGAGATGAGAAAAGTATCTCCTGCAAATTATGCCATTTCTTTTCCCCATTATATTTTTCTGCATCTTCTGCTACTCTGGTAGCGCTGTTGCAAAACCAACAGCAAACGGTCGAGTGGAACTGCAAAGACAATAACTTTAATGGAAAGAAATTGGGAACTGGAAGATGACATAGATTGCATTAGGGGAAAAAAAAAAGTGAAATAATATTTAATTTCCCTGGTCATAAATAATATGTCTTCCCACATTACAAACACATCAAATATGACAGGAAAAATAGGCAGTGACATGAGAAAATATCATTATTTCTTCATTAAATGTTTTATACATTTATAAGGGGAGGAATTAAAAAGGCACCCTGACAAGCAAAAATATAACAGCTGAAGGGCCATTAAAGAAATGAATTGGGACTCCAGAAGTGTGCAGATGCAGAAACCAAAAGGAAAGAGGAAAAATATGTCATAGGCAAAACTTGGACTTGTTAGAACCCAGTTCCTTTTCAGAAAGGATGTGGGGCTGTTGTTGGGGGGCTCTGGATACTGGGCAGCCATTGATAGGGACTGAATGATCCCATCAGGGCTGGTTTTGAGGTAAAAGAAAGGGATCTGCTCTGCCAAGTATTTTTGTGTAGTGGTGGTTGGGCAAAGAGGATTCCTACACAACACTTCACGGAGTGCATCAGGCTGAACACAAAACTAGGGGCACTGGAAGTTTGATGTTGATTTTGCAGGAAGCTACTGGAAATTTGGGAAGGTCATAGAGGCTGTGGGTGTTAATGTTACATGTAGGGTTATGGCCCAGCAGGGGAATGTCTGGAGCCTTGCAGGTCTAGCCGAGCTACTCTATTTGCAAAGGGATTTACATTCCATGAGTGTCACTCAGTCATCTTCCTGGATTTCAGTTTCTTGTGCACACTATCATTCACCCTCTGTGGACCCCAAAAGTACCAACAGTGGGTCGGGGGGGCAAAAAGGGCTTCAAATGAAAGATGACATTTAGGAGACGGGATAAACACTCCTGCCTGTTGCTTTTTCACTGCACTCATGGCCTGTACCTCTGTAAGAACTCAACACTGAGGCTCTAATTGTTTGTGTCTCTCTAATGATCCATCCTCTCCATTCCTCTCCAGTCCTGGTGACCAGAACACATCCATTCAGAGGAACATTATCCCCATCAGTTCTGCTCCGAGACACTCGGCATCGCTCATCAACGAGAAGTCAAGGTCACGACACCCCCCGAAGCAGCAGGCACAGCCTCATCTCCTCTGCTCTCTGTGCTGCTGAGGAGCTCCCTCCTCACCCCCGCACTAATGGCACCAGCACTGTTCCCCTCCAGATTGTTTAACAGATGCTCCTGATAAATACCCGAGCAGCTGAAATTCTGCGGGAAATGGAGCGCGGCCGCCTGGCTGCCAGTGAAGGATAGGAGACACTCACAAGGTCTTTGGGATGGGTTTCACAGGAGCAAAGGTGTTTGGTCCTTTCACCAGGATAGAGGGGTCTGGAATCAGGGAATGGGATGGGCCTGAGTAGTACGAATTTTATAATATATGGTCATCTCCCAGGTTGCAGGCAAAGGTAGGCTCTGCTAGAGGAAATATCCTGGGCTGTGCCAGGTTAGAGGGCTCTCAGCTGCATCTGTGCAGGTAATGAATTCACTGGTAGCCAACAAACAGAATTTACAGTTTGAATAAATACACTCTGTGTGTGTGTGTATACATATATTTACATGTGTTTGTATTTGAGTTCCACTGTTCTCAAATAGCTATCTACTGTATTTGAGAAGACAAAGTGTAAACAATTTATTTGGGGGACAAGTTTGTTGCAGTCCTTTTCAGCTACACAGCTAGAGAAGTTTTCCATGTGTTGTGTCCACCAACATTTAGCAGTCTGAGGTAATGAATGGATTGAAATATTAAGATTTTTCTCCCTTTTGACTTGCAAAATACAACCCTGCAAAATGCAATGTCCCTGTGAAATCTGTATTTCATCAAGAGAAAGGTTTTGTTTACAATAACATCCTCTCACAAAGTTTCTGCTGTCCCCAGAAACAGCATTCAAGATTCAAAGGGTCTAGCACTGGAATGAAATCTAACCCTGATGTTCCCATAGCCCCATTTTGTCTCTTCCTACTACATTTGGTTTATAGCTACACCTTCAGTATTCCTTTGAAGCACAGGAGATTTTTACTGAGTATAAGGAAAGGAAGGAGAAAAGAAGAATGAGGAAGAAGTGCTAAAGACAGAGAGAAGAAAGATGGTGGGTATTTTGAGAGGGGAAAAAATGAGCTGCTGGGGTACTAGTTGTAGTTAATAAAGTGAACTTCCATTTTTACAGGAAATTCCTATTCTGAATCGGAAGCAGCAGCCTACGTTCTCAAACCTTGCCACAGAAGAGAAATTGTGTCAAAAGAAAAAATCACATGGAGACATCAAAATGCCATAATGTTTGGCACTCTATGCCATTACAAGCTATTTAAAATTAATGCTGAATGTAATATAAGATCCATACAAATTAGATTGGAGAAAGAGGTGAAAATCAAGTGTTTTTCTGTTCTCAAAACAAAGTACTTTGTCATTATCAAAATGAAGTCAAAACAATTTAACTATTCTTCATCAAACATTTCATTGCAATTGACCTGGTCCTGTGAAACCTTATTAAAAACACCTTTAGCTTCCAACAGCAAACTGCTCAAGTTAATAACGGTCAAACAATGGGGAACAAGTAGTTTAAAAAAACTTTTGGCTATTCAAACATGAGTAAAAGGTGACAGACACTGCAGTTCTCTTGGTCTAGACTGGATCATTGATATTTGCCTTTGTATCACAGACTCTAAAAGCCACAGACTGGTGTGTCCTAACCAATGCAAGGAATATCTTTGAATAAGATCCCTGCCTGGAAATTGCTCCTGCTAATCCCTTTCAGCTCAGCCCTGTTCCCCCTGCTCCTGTGAAACCCTGCAGGAGGATTACAAACACCGACTCAGTGCAGTTCTCGGGCGGTGTGGAGTGCTGCCAAGTTACGCAGGGCAGCAGAGCACCTCCCCTGTCCCTTGGGATGTCTTTGTGCAGGGCACCTGGCACTGGTACTGCCAGGAGAATGTGGCACAAGTTGCCCCTGCTTTCCGTGTATTTGTGACCTTTTCTTTGCCTTTTAAACTGTCTTTATCTCAACCCATGTGTTATCTTACTTTTACCTTCCAATTCTCTCCCCCATCCTGCCAAGGGAGAATGAGTATGTGGGGCTGATTTTCTGGCTGTGGTTAAACCATATCAGTAACTCACCCTAAAATACTTCACCTTAAAACATACAGAAATACACTCAAGGCCACAGTCATGTGTAAAACAGAGTCTTTTGGGTCCATGGGCTGCACTCTTCTGGGAATTGGGCCATTAAGCATGGATTTAAGTGCTTTGCTTTAGGCACTCAAATTTAACTTGGGTTTGTTGCACAATTTCCCAGCACTTATGGTGCTGCCCAGGAGAAGGTGATGTGCCTCAGCCCCTGGTGGCTGCTCTCAGCAGACCCTCTGCACAAACTGTACTCTCATTTTTGCAGCCACTGGAGCTCCTCTGCACCCCAAGTCCCTACTTCCCTCTTCCCCTATGGGCTCTTTCCTGCCCATCCTATGGAGGAGGGTGGAGCTACCACTGTCCATAGCTGAGATTTCTGCTGCTTGGCCAGGGTCAAGGAGGTTTTTCTTTTCATTATCCTTTTATTGCCAGCAGCCTCTGCATACAAGGAGCTCCATCAGTAAATCCCAGAGCACAGCAGGCTGGGTGCACACAGATTACCACGACCCATCAAACAGCACAAATGAGAAATAGGCAGCTGAGCACAGGCAGTGGGAAGAGCCGTGTTCAAATAATCAAGAAAACAGAGCAAATGCAACAGGGGAAATAATTAACAAAAAACACATTGTCAGCTTCCCACCATTGGAGATGCAGGTGGGAGATGGGGGCTTTCCAAGTTAAGAGTGGAATCTTCCACCCGGAGACTGCTGAAATTTCTGCAGCTGCTTCTTGTACTTTGCAGTGTCTCCCAGAAAAACCAGCAAATTGATTTCCAGGTAGAAAACTGTCCCTGAGCACAACGCTTTGATGTTTAGGGGTTGAATGGGACTGTGTTCACCCTGAAATCTCATGGCTTTGGCCATAGTCTTGTTTTATGTCCAGGGCATCATTTCCGCTTTAGCAGGACCATCTCCATGTTTTGGTTGAAAGCAGTAACAGCATACTAATGTGAAGGGAGGCAAAGAGAAAAGGGATAAAAGAAAAATGTGTGTCAAATAAAATAGGAAGGAGGATTTTAGGAGAAGGGTAAGAGAGACAGAGAAAAGCGCTGCAGGTAACAGAAGGAGAGTGAAGGAGAAAAATGGGGAAGTGGGAGGACAGAATGAAATGCTGAGATACAGAAATCAACAAATGCATGAAGGGGAAGCGAAAAAGCCAGATCCAGGTTTTCCATTCGTATATACTGGTACAGCTCCATCAAACCCTAGTGAGAGTCCAGTCCCCTGACTTAGAATCATAGAAACATTTAGGCTGAAAAAGACTTCTGAGACCATCAAGTCCAACCACTCCTCCAGCAATGCAAGGGCCACCACTAAACCATGATGCCAAATGCCACATTTACACATATTTTAAATCCCTCCAGGCATGGTGACTCCACCACAGCCCTGGGCAGCCTGTTCCAGTGCTTGATGACCCTTTAGACAATGAAATTTTTCCAAATATTTTTCGTAAAGCTCCTTTTATGGAGCTTTATGGATTTAATAGAGCTTTATGGATTGGCAGCACCTCAACCTGTGGCTCAGGCCCTGTGGGCTGCAGTCCAAGCAAGGATACATCTTACACAGCAGCATCCCTTCCCAGGGCACAGTCTCTTTATTGCTCCTGATTCCTTGGACTATTTGCTAAATATGACTGACAGGAATTTGTTATTGTCAGCAGGATTCCCATTCCATCACCTCTCCAGACCGTGTTCATGTCAAGGACCATAGCCATGATTTCAGTGTCTGTCCATGCCCACTGAATTCTTTGTCACACCAATAACTTCAGAGTTATCTGCAAACCTGCTTTGCATATCCCACTCCTGCTCCCTTACAACCTTTAACCATGGCTGAGTCTTTAAAAACTCACTTCACAAAAAGTAATTTTGATTCTTAGGGAGAGAATTTTTATTTTCCTGAGAAATAGGTGAATAAAACTCTAATAGAACCATTCTAAAAACAAAATTAAGTGGTCAAACCCTCATCATTTTTGCTTAGACCTTAGTCCAGACCTTCATTTGATCCATGAAATTAATAATTTCTTGGGTTTAGCACTATCAGGCAACTGTTTTTTCCCTGGATGTTAAGCTCAGGAATTATCATGGAAAGGAGATGTAGCAGGGCATGCAACGAGTAGCATTAAGGAAGGAGAGTCTGCTTTCTGAGGTATCATTCCTACCCTATATTAGTTTCTGAGGCCTCATGAATAGCATCCCTCTTCCCTGTGTGTAGTTCCCAAACTTCTGAATTCTGCATGACTCACTGCCCCAAGCAGCAATGAATTGTCTGCCACGTTGCTACTTCTGGGGTATTAACAGAATATTGAGAATCTCATTCTTGATCTCCCTTAAAACCACTTGGTAAATGGATCCGGCTCAGAGAAAGGATGAAAATAATGTGTGCAATAAAAAGGCACCCAAAAAAGGAAGAGAAGAAAAAAAAAAGAGAAAGGAAAGAAAAAGATGGGATTTTCAGGGAGTCCTGACTGATCTCCACTTCATTACTGAAAGATTGAACTATTAAAGGGACACAGTAGACCTGAAGGAATTGTGGGATCATTTGTGCAAATGGTAATTTTAGTATTCAGTCTATCATATCCATAAACATAATGTGGCTGGGACTGACATGAGTGATAGCAAACCCCCTTCCCAGGAGGCTCCATGCCACTTTGATGCAATGCCTGAGAACACAGAAAGCTGGAAAGAGAGAGATGCTTCCTCCCTCCTGTGCTTGCTCTCCATTGAGCTGATGGGTGAAGCCACTCTGATTACAGCAGATTTGTGGAATTAAATGGAGGAGTCGTAGCACTGACAAAGAAACTGTTCCAATTCCAGAAAAGCTCCTCTCGCTCTTGTACTTACTTGCTCACACAACTGAGCACGAGAATCTGCTCAGTAAATAGAGATGTGTTACTCTGGCTCCACACACCACTCTGCTCAAGTGCTAATCCCAGGGGAAATGCCTGCCAAACTCTTCCCCCGCTTTACAGATGTGCTGCTTGTGCCCTCACACTCTCCTGCGTGGGGGAATCCACATCCTAACACTGAGACATTGCTCTCCTGTTCTGTGTGAACTCAGACAAGCAGTGCCAGCTGGGATTTGTAACTGTGCCCAGCAAGGATGAACACCCTAATCCCACTGACCTCAATCTCAATCCTTTTGTAAACACCGAGCATCCCTTCCCTGCTCTGTGTTCTTAAAACCCCTGACAGAATCTGCTACATGAAATTATGGTGGATAAGTTGAGGTTAACCACTCCCTAGGATCCCTGCGGACAGAAATGGATGGACAGAACCACTTCCCTGTTAAGGTCAAGCGATCAATCTCTGTGCTGTCTCCACAGACCCTTGCTGTGCATGTGGCTTGGAAAAATAACCCTGGAAGGTCTTGGCCCCCATCCTATGGGCCAGGACCTGCCCACAGACCTGCAGAAACATGGAATGTGTGCCTGTGTTTCCCCAGTCCGGGACTAAGACACGGCAAAGACCGAATCTGCACTGGACATTGACAACATCAAAACAGCTCTTATTCATGGGCTGCCAAAGACAAATGTGTTTCGTGGAGCTGGGTGAAATTACTCGTGGGATTTGCACTTGCAGAGTCCAGCTGCTACACTGATGCACACTCAGCAGAGTAACAAGACTAACAAGCCTAAAAAAAGGCAAAATACAGTGCTGTGACATCCAGATAGGAGAACTGATTGCACACAGACTCCATCAGCAGCACTGTGGATTCACTTTAATGCACTGGAACACCAGTTACTAAAATCTAGTCCTATATAGAATTGCCTTGAATTTACAAAACAACCTTGTTTGCTTTCTGACCCATACAAATGAGGCTTTCACACAATTTCTCTATTGAGATAAATAAACACACATTCTCCCAGTTTTCTAAAAGCAAAGGGCAGAAATTTGTACTTTATATTCACTCATTCTGGAAAACTCCAAAATTTTTAAACGTCACAACACTATGTATTTATTTATATAGGATTCTCATTAGTGCAGAATTTTTCAGTAATTTCTTTTCGAAGAAGGCGGCAACACTGCATCAAATCCTGTGGCAGGTTATGTGTTTGTGGCACTAGCTCACTGGACGAGCCTCAGTGAACGATACAAAACAAGTGAAAGGATATGGGCTTTTTTTGAGCGTTTCCTTGAGCAGTGGACCCAAATAATGTTCTTTGCTCACTGATTCACCATAAATTCTTGCTTACAGGATGTTTCAGGTTCACATTTCACCTTGGTGTCATATTAACATCATAAAAAGTACCAAGGATATCATCCATTGCTCTGTGAAGGGGCGAACTTCGTGATTCTTATTTGATCAGGCAACATTAATCTTGATTTTTTTCTATTAGTTGAGTTTGAAAACTCACCTTGCAATGCAAAGCAAAAGCAAAAAAGGAAAGAAAACAAACAAGCATCTTTCATAAGTTAAGAAACAACAAGCAGTTAAAAGGAAACATTTTCTTTGTTCAAGTGAATTTGACTGCAGTACCTAAGGGACAGATCTGTGAACAGGCAAAGATGTTCCTCATGTCCCAGGTTCCCACAGCATCAGTGGAGTTGAAAACCTTGTTCCTCTTTACTTCTTTCTCCCCATGTCTTTGAAAAGTTTACGACTTCCAATGACCTATCTGTGTCTGGAATGTGATTTAAAACACAAAACCATTAAAAACTGGCAAATGATCTTCATACCTCAGACCTTCCTGCATGTGGTGTTTCTGATGAGATTCTGGGCTTCCTAGAGCAAGAACAATAAAAGACTTATAATTCCTGCCCCAGGCATTCAGAGATGGCCAAAGACATCAACCCCACATCTAAGCTGATCCAGAGATGATTAAAATTTGTTGTTTGCTGTAAACAACGGCTTGTGCCTTCACCAGAGAGCAGCTACTACAGGTGAGTTAGAATGGTATTTGGATAGATGACTACTGTAAGGGGAAAGTCTGAGGATAAACATTTATTTACATAAAAAGATCAATGGAAAAAACAGCAGTTCTTTTCCACTCTGTGGTAGTGGGTTCATAAAATTACCAGGACCCTTTGAGCTAAAAGTGGACTGCTCTGTATTCCCCTGTTCATGTGGTTCCTCCCAAGTTTCTCCCTCCTCCCAAAGGACCGTCTGTTATACCTAAACCTGCCCACTCCTATGCCAATCCTGTCAAGTTCTACCCCTCTCGCCCCTAACTCCTCCCTTATGTACGCCCACCTGACTGTCAATCCCCTCTCTCCAGAAAGTTCTGTGTTCTTCAAGGCCCCATAGGCTCTCCCTGCTGGCAATCTTCCCTGCTATCTCCCTGTTGGTTCTACATTGGCACGCTCCTCCCTGGGATCCTCCCCGTGTTTCCTCTGATTGGTTTGCTGATTGTACCCTCCCCTTGGACCTCCCCTGCTTAAAAGGCTGTGCTCCCCACTGTTCTGTGCTTGTGTCCTTGCTTGCCTGTCTGGGGGTGACCCCCTTGCATACGGCAGGCTCGAGTCCGTCTCTTACTCCTGGGCTCGCTCCTCAGCGCGCTCAGGCAGCGGCTGTGTGCACAGGGAGCAGTCACCTCCCTGCTCCGCGCTGCCACCCGAGCTCTCGGGAGCTGGAGGGCAGCCCCTGCCTCGGCACGGCTGGTGAGACAGCCGGGGACAGCAGAGAGGGCTCTCGAAAGAGCCGCGTCACCACTGCCCTCCTTTCTTCACCCTTCCAGCCCCCTCTCCCTTCCTCAGCTTGGTCAGGAAATTGCTGTACAACAAAAATCCACAGGCAGCTTCAGCTCCTTCCCCTATCTTTTGACCTTTGCACAGTTCTAAGAGTTATTTAATGAGCTTAGAAAAATAATGCATCAGTTAATGGCAGAATCCCTGGAAGGGCAGCATTACAGAGGTTCCCTTTCCTCCTCCCCACCCTCACCGGAGGCCCCATCACTCTCAAACTTCCGCTTGCAGTTTTCTTCTTGCGTGCTTTAAAACGCCTTCAAATTAGCACTACATTATAAAATGGAGAAAGAGATCAGTGAGAGGCCTGGAAGGGAGCATTTGAATGTTTTGTTGTGCACAAAAGGCTTTATCTGGTTAGGCTTGAGAGAATGAAATGTAATTTCTTTACCATCAGGAGACAGCTACACTATAATATCCCAAAAAACATACCACTATCTATTGTGAAATAGAATGATAGGATCACCTATGGCCAAAAGATTGGCACCACTTCACCCCTGCTATGAACAGCTCAGCAATCCAGGTAAAATTAAGAAAATTTGTTATAATAAATCTAAACTCCATTTCTAGAAGCTGGAAGTCAATAATTCTACTCTTTCTCCAACAGAGACAAAACCTACCGCCCACAGGCACTCTGAACAGCCCATCCTTCTTCCAAAAATTAGACTTCGCATGATTTCCTGTGACACCTGAGCCCATGTTCAGTGCAGAATCCAGAGACTGCACACAGTTAAGACAAAGTACCTGTGGCAGGCTAACCCTCCTTTTGAAATGTTTTTGGGCCTTAAATGCAAGACAAGGCTGACTGTGAGGGTACCTCACATGATGTCAACACGTAGGAACTTTGCAGTATCTGACCTAAACCAGAACTGAGCCTTCAAAACTGAGCATTTTCTCTTGCAGGTAATCTATAATATTGTGCACACACTCCATATAATATCCTTAAAATAAGCATCCTTCATCTAAGAATTAATTGGGCCTTTCCATTTTCAGAATCACCCACTATTCTTTAAGGGTCTGAGGAACCAAGGGTGGATATGAGCCACCTTAGACCTTGGGTGAGTGTGAGGAGAGACACCTGAGCTGATTGAACACACCCAAGATCCGAGTCACACCCTGGAGGAGGCTCTTCACATTACTCAGAGGGTGTCCTTTAGCGTGATAAATCCTAAGGGTAAATACCTTCATTTAGTGTCTGTGGTTTGGTGGGAAGAATCTCAGTTTTTCTCTCCCCTGGAAAAGACTTTGCTCTCTCTTCTGACTTTGAGTTCCCTGCTTATATTTTTCAGCTTGAATTTAATCGTGGCTTGTGGACGTTCATTTCTTCTTGTGTCAATGTTACCCTTGAGCTTAACAAATCATCTCCTCTGGCATTTCGAATCCTTCTGTTCATCTTTTTCACATACCCCTCAACACTAAACACTTTCTGTTTAGTAACAGAAGTTGTTTACTTGTCTTAAAAACTCCACTCTTTGCCTCTCCATCCACTTGATTATCCCATCAGTCCTTCTCTGTACCCGCCCTTATCTGGATTTGTCTCCATTAGGCACGGATGTCTGGAACAGTACCTGGCACTACAGATGAATGTGAACCAGGCTCTGATACAAAAATATTTCCATTTCTCTTGCTTTATTAGACACACGCTGCCCGAGGCATCTTAGAATTTGTCTTTTCTGCAGTTTCATCACATCCTGATGCCTCAGCAGACCTTTCTAAGCTTGTCTAACATCTCCAGGTATTCCTCAGGCTTGAAAACTTTGTTTTTCCTACAGAGATTTCTTAGGTCACTTGTCCAATGCTCATTAGGACTTTAGCATGAACAAATTCCACCCAGTTTATACCAGCTTTTCCGAACACCATTTATCACTGGTAATTTCCATTATTAATGAAAATGTGAAGTTGGATCAGACAAGATTGTTGAAGAATTTCACTACTAACCATCCTCCCAGAAATACTTCTCATCTTGGAGAAATTCTCTTTTTGTAACACTCTACTGATCAGATTTGACTTCACTTTACCTACCTCTGCTTTAGTGAAAACTTCTCATACTGCATGTCTCAAATGTTTATGGCTTATTTGGAATCAGATCTAAATTACGCCAAATAGATAAAAATTAGTTAACTTCTCAAAGCAAGATACCCCACTGTTCTTTCCTGATCTTTTCCCAGAAAAGGTGTTGTGATCCATCTGACACAGTTTTAGTGACTCTGCCATTCTAAGTTGGTTTTGCAAACTACAGGGGTCACACTAATGGACTTGCAAATGCCTTGATCATTTTTTTTCTAAAATACACGTGCTTACAATTCTTGTATCAAATAATATCAACCTGCTACTGTACCAACACTCTGTAAGAGTGCTCTTTCAGAAATCAGAAACAAAAGCAGTTTGTTCTTCTCATTATCATCACATCAAGAAGTTTGAATTTTACTTTTACCTCAGCTAGAGTAATTTAAATGTCCATAAACTCCTTCCCATTCACACTCTGCCATTATGCCACAGTCATTATCAACATCCTCACCAAATCTGAAAGAAAATAATTCGTTTTGTTTTGAGGACAAATGCAGATCACTTTCTAACTTGGTCCCATTCTTCCTGCATGGTGTCAGTGCTTCTTGTCTCACTATAAACTCCTTATTACTATGGGTGAGGAATTCCTACTGTTTGTTTTAATTTCCTCTACAAAGGATCTCCTTCACACGGAAATTAAAACCTTGACATTTTACAAGTCTCACTTTATCTCTCCAGCTCATCTGAGATGTTCTCATTGCTGATCAGTCCCTTTCTTTATAGATTTACTCCTCACCCAAGCAGGTATCTGGAAAACTTTGATTTTTCTATTGTCACAGGACATTTCTCCTTTTGACTTTCTGAATCCACCTTGTTGTCTGATGGTTTTAATCTAGAGAATTGCACAAGAGATTCTGTTTTATCCCAGAATCTCCAGCCATTTCCCTTGTGTCAGTGTAACCAGCTGCATTCAGAAGTATTAACAGATTTTTTTCTAGAGTTAGGAGAATGATCCTATTCCTCAGAAATTCTACGAGAGGGAAAACAGTACTAATAACAATTATAAAAGACCTACTCACTCTAAACAGAAATTCAGGTGCTGCCCAGGGTACTGAGTGAAGCTGGAGGGATTTCTCCTGTGTACCCAAAGGGTGGACACTGTAACACAAGTCAAGTTGATCTGAAAAACATGATTTTGAGAATCGAGGCCAGATTCGCTCCTGTAAAGGGAGAGCAAGCAGAAATACATTCATTCATGAGTTACATAAGTTTACCCAAAATAAATTCATAGCATGTGGAGCTAAGATTTTTTTCCTAGTGTTCTGTACAGAGGTGACTCTCACTTTAGTAGATGAAGCCGTTTCTTGCCTCTTGGTTTTAAACTGAAATATATTTTTAAGAACTAGATTTAAATGTGGTTATTAGATGGGAAAAACCTGAGATCCACACTAGATTTTAATTCAGACCTTATGGGTCTGAATTTCTGTTTGTTTTTTACACTTTAAACATGGTTTACAGCCAGCCAACTGCCCCATAACCCATCTTACTTGACCCACTTTACTTTACTTTATTTTAGGACACAGATTGAACAGAGCAGCAACTTCACCACTCAGCCCCTCTCATTTTTGTGTTTTCTGGGTTTCCCTGTTGAATTCTTGCAGTGGATACTTAAAATACGCCTTGCCACTCATTCTTCTCAATCCCCCTCTGTTTTTTATCCTGATACACAGCATCTGCTCGTACACATGGAGCCATGCCGTGAAGGGCACGTACTCTAAGGACTGGCAGCTGAATCACCTGGGGGTTCCTGCTCCTTGAATTATTCTGCTATGAAATTCTCATCTGCAGTCTGCAAAGGGGAAACGACAGAGAGAAAAGAAACAGCTTTTCCCTGTCCTCACTTTCTGAGGAGTCTGTCGTGCTAAGTACTGGCCTGTCTCCTCTCGTTTGTGTTAACAGTGTCTAAATCACTCTTTCAACTCACTGCCTTCCACAGGAGGAGCTGAGGCAGCAGCACAAATGGATCCTTAAGTACAAGGAGCAGGAGTGAGCTACTTCCTTATATACTTGGAGGTAAACACAACAAAAAAACCCAAACAAGCAAAAACAAGCAAAAATGCTTTCAGCTTCATGTTTCCGTATGTCATTTCCATTAGTGCAAGCCTAGAAATCCTTCCAGCCATTTCTTCGTGCGTTAAGGGTATCTCAAAGGAGCTTTGAAACTGGTTTCAATCCAAATATCAAAAATAATAACCTGGAAAGAAACTTTTTTTCCACCCACCAGTGACCACTTGATGTGGCGGCGCTTTAGCTGCACCTCTTATGAGTTCCTTTCTCTGATCTCAGAATGAACTGCATGAAACTTGAAGCACAACGGAGGAGACCAAAGTTTCTCTAGTGGTCACCTGGTCCCTGAGGTGTTTGTCTCAGGAACCAGAGCTCAGGTGCAGCTGGGAGGAGCTGTGCTTGCCCCCACCTTTATTCCAATCGGTAGACGAGTGTGAAGAGGAAAAGCTGTGTCACCCAGGGCTGTTAACCCCAATGTCCTTCATCTACTTCCCATTAACAAGGGGAAAGGAAGCCATGAATGGGTCAGCAGCAGAGACTTTTGGGGCTTTAATCTGGCCCCTAATTTCACCCAGCTCAATAGCACGGCAAAGAAAAGCCAGTCCTTGGCTCTTGCAGCCTCGGGTGCTGTGTGGGACCTCTCTCTCTGTGTGCCTGTTGCTGCTGGAAGCTCCCACTTTGGAGTAATAGTCACCAAAAAGGAGAGCAAGGTTTCCTACAGGTGCTTTTGCTAAAATTGCTTTCATTTAGAACTATTTATCAGCATTTTCACACCATTTTTCAGCCACTCTCCTCAGCAGCTCTGTGCAATGTAAATCCCTCCAAGCCATCACCTGATAAAATATAATGCAAGAAGCAGGGAAATTCAATTACCTCAGGCTGGCTGTGCCAGTCCCAGCCTTTTGCTGGGCTTCAAAGAGGGAGGAATAACAGGGAGACAGATTTTTTAGGCATATGTGTGCAGTAATTTTTGCTGCTGATCTCTCAGAAGCAAAGTGATTGCTAAGTTTGCCCAAGACAGGGAGAATTTAACTCCTGGGATATGACCCATTGCAAAAGCTGAAACTTCATTTCAGTCCCACCTGAGCTCACTTTTGAGGCCTCCCAATAGGCGATTTTAACCCTTAAACTCAGCTGAAAGTGTTCTGAGATTAAATTTAAAACAGTTCTTTGATTATAGGTTGGAAGTGTTTAAAATATCTTTAGTCATAGCATCAGGGCCTGTAGGGAAATGGGCACATCTGCCTTATCTATCATTACACCCAGGTAAGTAAAAGTTGTGAAAGTCACAAGTTCTCTCTGTATATGTGAAATTAATCCCAGAAAGTTGAAGACCTGGCAGAAGAAATACTCAGTAATGTTTCAGCAATGTGCATTAGCTGGATCGGATCAGCCTCAGCCGTATACTCAACCCTTACCAACTGGCAGGACTCCCACCTCCTTCCCACTGCACGCCAGGTACATAGGAGACTGTACTGAAATTCCAGGGCAGAGCCGTGGTCCTGGTGTAGTTTCCAAAACCTGCAATGTCTCTCTTGTGGTATTTTCCTAATTCAGGACCTTCAGTGTGCAGCAAGAACAGAGCTGTCTCCTTGATGATGTTCCTTTAAAACCCAGTGCAGTCCTGTGGCACACTTCAAACGGGTTTTTCAGAACGCATATGTATGTATGCGGGCATACTTTTTTCCCCTGTCCTTTCAGTAATTATTTTTGTTCTAGCAAATCACAACAAGCAGAGTAGCTACAAATATCTCAGAAGCTTTTAGAGAGCAGGCAGCAGCCCACACACCAAGCTGCTTAAGAGGAAAAGCTGACATGATGAGACTGAGATGCATCTTCCCCACAGAGAGCTGGAGCCAGGTGCAATGAGACTCCGTGTCCCCTGTCACTCCCATGTCACTGATTCCAGTCCCCACAGACCCCACAGTGGTCACAGCACTGGACACAGCTGAATCCATCCCCACCTTGCTGGAATGGCTCTGTGGGGGAAGATAGGGAAAAGGACTAGTGGGAAAATAGCATTTGGCTTCCAGGGCGTGAAAAGTAGGAGCTGACAGCTGCACAAGGTTCAGGGTAACACTGGGAGCATCCCTTGCTTCTGCTGCCATGGGACCAGACAGTCAGGAGCCTCCGGCTTGGAGATGCATGTCCAAAGTGGTGTTTCAGCATCATGTCCGAGAGGTTGTTGCACATTAGAGCAATGGACCCTTTGGCACTAATACCTGTGGGAAGAAAGACCTGTTGGAAAAGGTCCAGAGTGGGCTACAAAGATTATTAGAAGGCTGGAGCACCTGTCCTATGAAGAAAGGCTGGGAGAGTGGTGGTTGTTTATCCTGGGGAAGAGAAGGCTCTGGAGAGACTTTATAGCACCATTCAGTAGTGAAAGGGGCTCCGAGAGAGCTGGAGAGGGGCTTGTGACAAGGGCATGGAGAGACAGGACAAGGAGAGATGGCTTCACACTGAGAGAGGGTGGGCAAAGTTTGCATATTAGAAAGAAACTCTTCCCTGTGAGGGTAGTGGGGCCCCGGCACAGGGTGCCCAGAGCAGCTGTGGCTGCCCCTGCGTCCCTGGCAGTGTCCAAGGCCAGGCTGAATGGGGCTTGGAGCAGCCTGGGACAGTGGGAGGTGTCCCTGCCCGTGGCAGGGGCGGGATGGGATGAGCTTTAAAAACTCTTCCAACCCAAGCCATTTTAGGATTCTATGATTCTATAATAGCTCAGCTGCATTCCAGGGAGGAACCTCCTTGGCTGACCCACGTGCCCTGTGCCTCTGCTTTATTGCCAAACAGCAGCCCAGAATCTCTGACTTTGAAACATCTGGAATAATCTCTGATACCTTCTGCCAGGAGCTCCCCCAGCCAAGCTGCACATGCAGCTGGTTGATTTTAACTGCACCTCCCTGATGTGCAAAGTCTTACTGCTACTATCTATTACCTTGGATAAATATTGGGAGAGCAGCACACAGAACACCATGCTCCAGGATGCAAACGTGGTCACCCTTGTGTCCTAAGGATCTTTCTGAATTTTTAGGCAGGAAAACTGCTCTTTGAGCCCATGGTGATACAAGAATTAACTCCGCTTCACCTATGGAAATTCAAGGACACCGAGATGTGTCACTGAAATGTGGCTGCATTACCTACCTGTAGGCTTAAGTACCTGCTTAATTTTGGTTCTCAGAATTTGCCCAAAAGCCCTTTTATAAGGGGTGTTTTCCTGGCCTGAATGTCAATGCATGAACAGCTACATAAAATCAGTGTCAGGAAAAGAAGAGAATTCTTTGTGGGGAGAAAAGTTTTGGAAAAGCAGATGTAAAGGATCCACTGCCTGATGCTAATATTTCACTTTGGAAAGCCAATTTATTATCCCTACAGAATTGAATATTCTGTTATGGGAAAGCAGTTGTTTGAATAAATGTGTGTGAGGGAAAACACACACACATACAAACTCTCACACATGAGATATTGATTCAAACTCTATTTATGATTCCTCAGACCTTTAAGAAATTGATTTTAGACTATTCTCCCTTCTTCTGTCTCACTCCAGCTGAAAATCAAAGCTCAGTGTAGGATCCCTTAAAATTTTTTTTTTCTGATACTGGAAAAAAGCGAGAAAACAAGACTTTTTTTCCCCTAAAGTTTGTGTGGATAGGAAAAAAGGGCCCAGAATCCTGTGGATTTGGCATTCAATATTCTGTCAACTGACTTTTCAAAGACACAGAAAACTTAGAAATGACATTTAAAAATAAACAAGGAAACAAACACAACTCCACTTCTTTCCTTTTCAAGTAAAGTATCATTTATTTTCAGTAAGTTCAGACAACTGCTTGATTTTGCAATTCTCTTTTTCTCTCACCTAAGTTTTCCCTGGAATTCAGTGTTCTCATTAAGACCTTTTTTTTCCCCAAGAGACTTACAGAAACTAAAAGTTACAAAACAACCCCTGTGCCAGCCATCTGCACTGGCACATATCTGCCAAGCTGAATGCAGAAATTCAGGCTTTGGACCTAAATAAACAACCCATCTTTATTAGGCAGAGCACTTGAGAGTTTGCTCAACTTTAGGCACAGGTTTCAATAGAAAGACAGCAACTTCACTGAGCTTTAAATGTTCTGACAGTATCTGTTTGTGCTTGGAAGGGGTTTGTCCTGCCAGCTGGTGTCCAGGAACACCTGCATTAATCCCAAGGCAACACAAACTCAGCCTTAGTGTCTGACCACAAGAAAGTATTCCTTGGGCATGGAAAGATGTGTCCCATGAGAACAGATTTTCAGGGATGAACCTCTGACTTCCTCCACCTCCTCCCATCTTCTTCCTTTTCATCACCCCCTGTCCTTTCTGCCCAAGTCAGTGTCTTCCCCATAAAGGGGATCCAGTTCATTTCATTCCAAGCACCAAGCACCAGCTAATTATAAACCAAACACAAATTAAACCCATCTTCCCATCCTCCCCTCCAAAACCCCTAATTGCCCATTACCCTGCATTGTGCTCTGACACAAAAGTAATTCTACTAAGTGGGGAGTTTTGTTGTTGTTTTTTTCTTTCATAAAAACTCTTAATTTGCTATTAAATCTCTTGTTGAAAGACTAATAGCTTAATGAGTGCATTAAACGTGCAAATTAGGGTTTTTTTACTGCATTACTTCGTGGGAGATTGAAAGGGTCCCATACATCATCGTTGGCTCAGTAGGATTTAATGAGGCATTAGACCATCCGCTGTCTTGGAGGCCAGACGTATGAATGATCCCAGAATTGTGCAGGCAACACTTGTCCCAGGTCCCTCTCCTGCTAGGGACATATATTTTCCCCTTGCCTGTTTCTTCTCCTGTCACTGCTGATGTACGTGAAATAAAAATGTAGTTTCCAGATCAGTTTTATAATGAAAAGTAGCCCATTGCTGATGACAAATGTTGTTTACAGTCACTAGAAAAGAGGGTGGAATGGCGAGTGAATATATTAGAGGAGGAGAGGATAGCTTTTATATTCATTATACTGCCATTTTGGGCCTGCGAAGACACATAACCTTTCCCTCTCTCCCTCCATCATACAGTCACTTTCAGATGTCTACATTAAAAGAAAAAGCTGCAGGCAGTGTGCTTTGCATTACCTGCTATCAATGAAGAAGACATTTTCCACCAGTCAAATAGAGCTCCTTGTGGGAACACTTTTCCCCCTAAACACACTTACCAAGGTTTTCTAGATGCTTTCCCTACTGTGCCCCTCTCCAGGCATTTTTCCTGCTTGGCACAAAAGAAAACCTGCATATGACAACTAGGAAAAGCCAGTGCAAAATCCGGATCCTTGCCAGTCAGAAAGGAGGGTGGCATGGCTTGGAACAGACTCCCCAGGAAGTGGTGGAGTCACCATCCCTGGAATTGTTCAGAAGATGAGTAGATGAGGCCCTTGGTGGTATGGTTAATTGACAAGATAGTGTTCAGTCAGGGGCTGGACTTGAGGATCTTGGAGGTCTTTTCCAACCTTAATGATTCCATGATTACACCCTCAGAATGACCCAGGACATGAGCAACTATCAGTGCCTACCAGAGGAGAGGGCAGCCTCTTCAGAGAAGGTTATTTGGGAAGATTTTTAGACCTCTGGGGCCTAAAGTGGCAGTCACAAGCCTCATCTGCTCAGGAGAGAAATTTGGTACTCTGAGCTCTACAAAAAACTCCATTTGAGCTGTGGAAAGCCTGGTGGGGGTCTTGGTTGGACAAAGTTTGAAGAAGCTTGAAGGTTTCCTGTGTCTGCGGAGACACAATAAAGACGCTCTTGCACCTGCCAGGTTTAGCAGAAAGGAGGAAAAATGGATGGATTTATTGACATTATCTCATTCTTATACACGTCCCAACTCCACAAGGGATTGGAGGACATGTCACTTCCTTCTCAATCCCACTGGAGAAGAAAGGTGCTCATCAAAGTTCTCTTATCACAAAAGGAATGAAAACCAGAAAATACCGTTAAGTAAACACTGGCTATTATTTACATGAAACTGTGTGAGAAAGAATCTGACTCCAAGGTTAAAAACAGAAGGCTTACAAAAACCAGGGCAACAGTTTCCAGCATGGGACCAGGAAAACACTGCTCTGGAGAGCGAGATTTTGAGTGTGGAGAGTGCAGATAGGAACAGATTTGGAGGAGAATCTCTCCTCTGAGGCCTGGTAGACTTTTGCTGCTCAGGGAGAAGTGAAGACAAAAGGAGGATGGAGTTTGTGGAGGATAGAGCTTTATCTTGGCAACAGCAAAAAATAAACTTTATTTTGGGAAAATTAGAGAAATTAAATTCCAGGAGAGGAAGGCACAGTTTTAATACTTTTGGGGTTCTGTCTGATAATTAACAGAGGAAGAGGTCTGTGAAGAGGAGGCTGCAGGACAGCCATGAGCTGAGACGTGCTCAAACAAACCCAGAGTCAGACAGGCTGGCACCCATCCCGCCCTCTTGTCTTTACGTGTAACTGCTCCCTGCCACGATCAAAAGGCTGTCAGATACTAATAAAGTCGTAATGCATCATCTCTCATTCACACTGACTCATTTGAGACATCCTGGGCATCCAAGTTTAGTGGGTCAGATTCCTTGGCTCCTTCTGTAGCCAGCAAAGGAGGATTAGCTCGTCCAGATTTGGAACAGATAAATCAGGATCCTGGCATGGATTCCTTTTTTTCCCCAAGTCTTTCTCTGCTGGTTTTACAAGGAGCTTTAGGGGTTCCAGCCGGTAATATCAGACACACAAGTCAGAGGTCTGAACTTAGCAAACAGCTTCACAGGACTCTGGGTTTATTCATATCTGCAAATCCAAGCATTTGAAAAGCAGCAGGGCTCCCCTGCTGCAATTAACAGCTTAAGGTTAGGCATTCTCTAAGGGCCAGGAAGAGCCTCAGGGCATGGAATTACCATTACACCATTACATTATATGGTCTCACCTGAGCTGGTACCCTCCACTGGCCTGAAAGGAATCTCACGGAAGAGGCACATATGGGAACATCAGAATGGAAATGAACTTCTGATTATATGAAAATCGGCAGGAATATGACCACAGTATCATCCCTGGTGTTTATGTTGGGTGGAACCTCCTCTGGTTTGCATTCAAGCCAAAGCAGAAAGAGGGAACCTGTCAGGCAGTTTCTTTCTCAGGGATATGGCTTTTAGGGGATGGTGCAAGGACTGGAAGAACTGATGTCTGCTCAGGAAACACTCATGTTCTGCTGAGTACCAAGGATATCCCACATTTACCCCCAGGCCACTGACACACTCATTAATTTGTTAATTTACTGGAGGCAAGTTTCTGAGCTACATGTAGCCAGCTAAAATTTAGGGGTTTAGTCTCAGCGAGGTGGATCCAGAGGGTGACAGGCATCAGTAGCAGACAGATTGTTGGCCCCATCTCTCTGGATATCAGAGCTGGTGTGAGAATAACCACTGTGAGGTGTACAGCGCTGTGCACAGCCTTTAGAAAGATGCTGAACAACCAGCACAGACAAGATCTCTAACTCCCAGGGAGTTAATGAAATGCAATGGATCCCATCCCAGTGACACTGGAGAACACTTCCATTAATGCTCTCTATTAATTCATGGACAGAGTAGAATAATACCATCAGAAGTTCAGCTAATCTTTTTCCCCCTCAGAAGATATGAAAATATTTGACAGGTTCAACAGAACTTACTGCACCCATAATTAGGAAATACTGGGTTTAAAAGCCTGAGTGAATGCTGATTGTTACTCTTTAGAAATATGACTGTTTCTGAGAGTAGACAAGGCAGTCCAGGTCCCTCACAATAGAGCTGTTGAAAGTACACATACCCACACACAAAGAGCAGTGGAAACTCACAGTTTTTAAATTTTCAGACCTATGAAATGGGTATTTACAAACAACTCTTTTATTCAGGACAGTTAGAAATCAGAGGCATTCATTTAAACCTTAAAAACGGTGAATATTTGTATCTTGTATACAGGTGAACACCAACACATGCTCTGTGGAAGAGGATGGGTCCCTGCTATTGAAAATAAACATCTCTGTGTTTGCATTGCCCATCGCCAGGGCTCCCATTGTTCCCTGCACACAGCACAGCAGCAGAGTACAAGGTCAGTGGTAGACTGTGCTCCCATTGTTAGTGTTTGAAGAGGGAACATTTTATCCTTCACAACGAATCTACATACAGGCTATTGAATGAAATACAATAGCCTCGCTAAATTACTTCATCCATTAGCTGAATGCCTGTAAGAAAAATAAAACAGTGTATTTTTGTACAATCCATTATGGATTGTGTGGTAAACAACGTGCGTTCAGGGGAAAAAATGGTATCTGATCCCAAAAGCAAACAAATTTTGGTATTCAGAGGAGGTGGGAAATTAGTATTACTTAGTATTATTTTAGGAAGCCCGGATGGTATGAAATATGAGTGCTGTATATACACAAGGGAGAGGCTCTGTTCCAAGGGGTCTGTGATTGGAGTTGGTTGATCCAGCACTTCTCACCTTCAAAGAGAGTATCAGGGTGCAAACAGAGCTGGGAGCTGCCCGGGGGCTGGGACCTGGCAGGGTGAGTGCCACAGCGTGGGACCCACCCCATCACCCAGCCAGAGAGCAGGACTGTGATGGGGACAGGCAGGGCAGCCCAGCATCCACAGAATCTCTGGGGCAGGGACTGGGGGCTCTGGGCTGGGCTGGGATGTGGCATGTGTGGGATGAAGTCCCTGCATTTAGGGATACGAATCCCATACCTTAAAGATTTCCCAGATCTGTAGGGGAGGTGGTGAGGGGAACAGTTGCAGGTGAGCAGCACCTCTGCAGTCAGTGCAAGCAGCAATCAGTGCATTGCTGATAACACTGTCAGGTCCTGAGGGTTATGTCACAGTTCCTCCACTCTTTTCATCCCAGAACAGGTAGTGATAGCTGTCCTTGATTTTCATTCTAACTCCGTGGCTCCCAGGCACTTCTCCCAATATTTGCAATTATGCCCTATCAGGTAATAAGGCAAGAGCCTTGCTGTTGAAGGGAAGAGGTTGGGACTGATATTTTCCTTTCTCTTCCTCTTTTTTCCCTCCCTCTCAGATTCTGCTGATGAAGCTTCTCTCTTCCTCTTCAGTATTCCCAGTCTCCCTCCAAACCTAGGACTCAGCTGCCATTCTCCAAAATGTAATGTGCAGATGACACTTCAAGGATGTAATCAGAAAATGTCGTGGGGGATGGAGGAGCAGGAGATGCTGACACAGGGAAACCATTCTATTTTAAGCAAACCAAGTGCATGCCCACTTCCAGTTCTCAAATCAGCAGGGCTGCCTGCTCTGGAGCCATGAATCCTCCAAATCTGACTGGGGAAGTTGGACTTCTTTCCCCAGCCTTTGCAAAATATATGCTGTATGCTGGAAAGGGTGCAAGGATTTCTCCAGTGGGAGTTGGGGCAGCTGGAAGGGTCTGGCTGGAGCAGAAAATGGACCTCAGCATCACTGAGGGATGTGACACAACAGAATGGATTTATCTGGCAAGTTGAGGGCAGCTCATGAATCTCCTGAAGATGTCACTGAAGTGACAGTAACTGGCTGAGAGCTCTCACATCCTCCCAGCATTTCCTGTTAATAATTTGGGCACTTTCCATGACCAAGGGTTTGGCCTGTGAGAAAGGCTGCCTGGGGAAGTGGTGGAATTACCCTGAAAGTGTTCAGAAAACATGTAGGTGTGGTGATTACTGGACCTGGCAGTATAAGGTTCATGGCTGGACTCAATGACCTTAGTGGTCTTGTCCAACCTTAATGATCCTGTGATCCTAAAGCATCACTGTATGGACCAAGGAGAGCCAGGACTGGGCTGGCACTGTGATTACCCCATCCCTGCTTCTGCTGTGGCTCAGCTGGAGAAGTGTGTGCTCCACATTTTCGAGCAGACAACAAGTGATTAAAAGTCCATTTATAGGAAGGAAGCCAGATCTTTGGATTATAAACATATCTATAGGTGGGCAAAGTTTCCACTCTTTCATATGCTCAGAGATGATATCAAAACATGGGCCGAGACAGGCAGAGAAGATCCCTGTGACCTGTCAGTCTTAGCTTTATCTTCAGAGCACCTAATCTGACAGAGCCACCATTTTCTTGTCTCTTTTATTTGGGATTCAGAAAGTATAGCAAGGAGAGGGTGCTTGACCTTCCAAACAATGCACTGCAGAAACTCTTCAGAGTGGAGGGAAGTCAGACTTGGCCCCAGTTGTGCTGGAACTGGTGTTTGCTGGAGGGCAAATTGTTTGCTTTACAGCACTCAGGCATTGTGTCACCAGCTATTACATGTCCCTCCAGGTCTTTGAAAACCACTTCGAATTCCTAGAAAGAACAATAGGGGATGTCCTTTCAGGAAGAATAGGATAGGAAGCAACCTGGGGCCCCTATCTGCATTGTCATTATTTGCACGCTCTGGGCAAGGAGACAGGTGAGTAAACAAAACCTGAGGGAAGAAAAACAGAATTATCACAACAGAGCTTGTTTCAAGGCCCCCAGGATGTGTGATTGCATTTCTTATGGGTAGGAGATCAACGTGAACCAAATGAACCCAGCATGAGGCAGAAAGCTTTGGAATGACGTGCCCCAAATCGAGACACGAATTGCTGGGAACTGGGCATATCCCGTAGTACTGAGACAGTTTTGCTGAGTCTCAGTTAAAACACAAACCAAGTAAAATCAGGCAAACTCCCTGTTTGTTTATCAGCCATAAAGAACGTGCACAGTCCTTGGATTAGAGCTTGGCGCTGCTAGGCCTTCTGCCGCCCAGGCCCTGCTGTAACTGCAGCCTGCTCCAAGAACACACTGTTGGAAAACAGTGCCACGGAGCAGGTGGGCAAAGACACATCCAGGTCCCAGGGCAGGAGGCAGGGATCCCACGGGCTGCTCTTGGCTTTGGAGCTAATGAATGTGATGAATGGAGAGTCACCAGAGTGTGAAATGCACCCCCTCCAAGTGCAGCTGCATTCACTTTCCTCCTCCTCCTCCCCGTGAGCCAAGCAAAGGCTGTTGGATGGAGTCTGAGTTGCCTAAACTTTGGCTGGCCATGGCCACCTTCATCCCTTCCCTGAGGATCAGGAGCCCGAGCAAAGAGGAACCTCGCTTTCAGCAAAATTCTTGCCATTGCAGTCATGCTGACTCCACTTCTAACCAAAATTTATACACAAGTAACCACTGGCCAGCCACCCGTCCTATTCATCCTCTCACACACCCAGTTTAGGGTTTGTTAAGAGTTGCCCTTCACTTACCATCTTCCCTCTGAAAGGCTTCTGTGTATGTGTTAGGAGATTCACTGGGAATATCCCCCTATCTAAATTTTGCCTCTTGGATTCAAGTCTTTGTTCAATCTCCTCTCTGTATTAAGAGTTTTCTGCATGACTTTACAGTCATGTTTGTGCCTACAGCTTGTTTCTCCACCCTCAGCCCCTCCCCAGTTTCCATGAATCAAAGGAACTTCCATAGCATCACTTTCCCAAGAGGCAACTTTCTCCTGAAGCTTTTTCCCCTGCCCCAGCATCATCTCCCTCTCTCTCTTTAGATCTATATCTTCTGCTGCAAATTCAATTAAAGCCTCTCTGGGAGACTCATGAGCAAGTCAGTACAGTGGCCAATGGTACGATGGGTTAAAGTGAGGTTTAGGGTGAGAAGATCTGTGAGGATTTGATAGAAAAGCAGGCTTTGATGTTAGGAAGCTGGAGAGGCACAATCCGTCACTCCTCACTTAGGATGTACCGTGTAGGATCCTACTTTTAAAGTGTCCGTGCTCCCACTGCAGTCCTTACAGATCCAGCCAACACCCCCCAATTGCTGACTGCACTGGAGATCTCCATCAGGGATAGCAGGAATTTACTGGGGAAATCCAGGGGCCATGTATCACACCCCATCCACCTGGGCATGTGATTCTGTCTGTGTGAAGTGAGCTCATCTGGATGGGCTGTACAGGCTCCTCTCTCAATTCCCCTGCAGCTCTATCTGTTCCAAAAATAACAGCTAGCTCCTGTGCATTTTGTGATTGTGCCATCCTAATTAAAACGAATTCCAGCCTCCAAACAGCAGTGGTATGAGCCCATCAATTTTATGGGCATGAATGGACACATACTTTTTCTAAATTATCTTTACTCCAGGTTTCAAATGGGTCTTCAGTTCAATTTTGTTGCTGTGAGTAGAGTCATGACGTCAGACCTGGGAGCTGTGATATCACTGAGGAATAATCACACACGGGAGAAGACAGCAGGAAAAAGGAAGTAAACAAATGTGTTTATCCACAAACCCTCCTACCATGAGGAACTGGAATCTACAGTGGTAATTTACCACACATTGCTAATGTGTATGTTATAATATATTTCTTAATTCTTTTTTGCTTTGATTCTGGCTGGATAGGAAGGTTCATCAGGGCTGGAACAAGCAGGGGAAGCATATTGAGATGAGCATTACAGATCTGCCGTGGTCTGGTTTATGGTTTGTTCCCAGCGATACACAGTAAGTAAAACAAGCACTGATTGAGTCAGTGCTTGCCTCCTGGGTGTTCATTTGCTGGAGTGTGAGGAATATTAATGCTAAGAACATCCGCGTGCACCAGGAAAGGCAGGAGGAGGCAAGCAGATTACCCCGGCTTAGGGGTATTATACACGCGTCTGCAACTTCCAAAGACACAGAGAGGAAACATTTCTGTGGGTTTTTGTCTCTTATCTTCTTACAGTCTTACAGATTTTGGAGATGCATTGCCCTGGAGTTTTAATACTCAGAGTTTCCGGGCGGGATTGTGATTATTTTTTTTTAAATCTTCCTTTATGCGGGGTGGGGGGCGGGGGAAGAAAAAAATGCAAGTGCTGAGTTTCATCAGGATAAAGAAAAGCAGATTCCAAGAGAAGAAAGAAGAGATGAAAAAGAAAAGTTTGATTAAAATCCCCTCTTGTTCCGTGTGTTTGATGTAAATATCTTCACACCTTTCTCTTTTCCTTTGCAACCTCAGCAGAGGGTTCAGCCCATCACCAGGGGATTGAGTTCCAAGCTTAGGGCTTTGTAGTTGCTGCTGCTCTTGCTGCTGTTGTCTAAAGGGATTATAAGCCTTTGTAAAGCTTGTGTTAATACCCTGGAGGGGAAAAAATGAGTTTCCAAATAACCTTTGCTGTGCATCTCCTGTCTAAGGTACCCCAGGAAAGGAAAAATCAGGAAGCGTTTTGGCTTCACGAGTGGGTCATTTAAAGTTCACAAATAAGGTCTGCAGCCTCTCCGACCTGGCCTCTCCAAGTACAGAGATGCTCCTTGCCCTTGTGCTGCTGACACCAGGACCTGCTAGGAATAGCAATGTCCTCCTCTGTTTACCAGGAAATGTGTTCAATTTTAAACTGGATTTTTAAAAAATACCTGGGGAAACTGCATTAGCTGCTTAGCTCCCAACACATCTTCCGGTAACATTTGGTCACTTTATATTCCGTGCCATCTCAGGATCCAACTCCACAGCTTCAGACTGACTCTCTGTATTTTTCAAACCTTTTTTTTTTTTTTTTTTTTTTTTTTTTTTTTTTTTTTTTTTCCTGCAAGAGGATTGGTTTCGAGCCATGTCTCCACGTTTCCCTTTAGACTCTGTAAAGGTGCAGAGCTGTTTGGTATTCAGGGAGCACTGGAAGCTGAGGGTCATTCAATATTCCAGTGTGAGGAGTGGGTTGCTCAGTATTCCAGGTGTGTGCCAGCACCAGCAGCCAGGACTGTGCAGCTGTGGATGGCTCAGCATTCCTAGGGTGTGCTCCTGGTGCTTAAAGGCTGTCAGGGAGCACTTGGGTGCTCGCCAGGGTGAGAGTCCCTCAGTATTCACAGCTCTGTCCCTGGGAAGGGCTGAGGACAGGCAGCCATCCCATTCTCTGCTTGGAGAATAGAAATGAAAGCCATGGTCAAAGGGAAAATTATAATGGAGAGGAGTGGGAGAGAGAGGTGAGGAAGATGAGAAGGGAGAGTGATGAAAGGGCAGCACTTCAGAAAATGAGACCTCTGAGCCCCTCACTGGGTACTTTGCAGGAACCACACTTTAAGTTTAAATAAAAAAGGTGAAGGCAATGCATTCCACCTTTCTAAAGCTGCCTTAAGAACCCAGAGTGAAGCTGTCCAGATACACTCATTATCACATTTTTTGGGTGTTGGTCAGTGTTCGGTTCTATGATAAAAGGTTCATCCCCACAAACACACAGGATCACAGCAGGAGGTGGGGGAAAGCCAAGGACCTACGCAGAGAAATGCAGCCCCTAACCCGCTCCTCATGGGTGGCACAGCCATCAGCCCCATCCCCCGGGAACCATCAGCAGGAGCCCATGGGAGAGCCTGCGCAGCCCCACCCGCACACTGAGAAGGGTCTGTCAGTAGGGGTATGGGGCTCCCTGCCAGACACAGGGAAGGATTGTATAAAACTTCGTCTGCTTCTACAATTCTCTTAAAGAAATCGGAGGAAATTCTGACACATTGAGCATGAGGAATGCATAACTCCCCCATTAGTGTTTCTTTTTGTCTGAAGTTATGATAATTTCACAACAATACTGAAACACAAAGTAATTACAATTAACAGATTTTTTTCTTATTCACGCTAATAATTTTTTCTTACAAATTGGGCACTAACAATTTTGCCTTCTCAGAATAAAAATCAGATTGTGGACAGAGAAAAAATGAATCTGAGGTTTTGAATAGGAGAAAATACTTCCAAGACAGTCCTTTTCCTGAGGCCATCTGCTCCTTCATTACCAGGTATGGGTTTGTAGGTGTTACGTGCCAGCTACTACAGATGACAAGCCAGCTCTGTGTGCAGGTACTGCTGAGGATGCCTAGCACAGGGCTGAACAAATGGGCTGCCTATGAAAATTGGAGAAAAAGGTGTGTTTTGGAAAACCAAAGATGAGACTGGACTCTAATGCTTGCTGTAAGGGATGTTAACTCCCCAGAGAGTGGATGTGGCCTGGAGTTAAAATGGGTGCCAGTTAAAACTCACCCTGCCTTCAAAAGGTGTTGATTTTACTGTTTACGTGGAATGTAGTGATAGGACAGGGAGGAATGGCTTTAAACTGAAAGAGGGTAGATTTAGATTGGATATTAGGAAGAAATCCTTCCCTGTGAGGGTGGGCAGGCCCTGGCACAGGGTGCCCAGAGGAGCTGTTGCTGCTCCTGCCCCTTGAAGTGTCCAAGGCCAGGCTGGATGGGGCTTGGAGGAACCTGGGATAGGGGAAGGTGTCCCTGCCCATGGCAGGGGGTGGAACTGGATGATCTTTAAGGTCCCTTCCACCCCAAATCACTCCATGATTTTATGAAATCTGCTTCACTGTCTCCTTTCCTTTCCTTTCCTNCCCCTCCCCTCCCCTCCGAACCTCTCCGAACCTCTCCCCTTTGTATGTACCTTTTCTTTGTCCATCAACCCTTGTCCTTAAAGCATGAAACCAGAGGTCTCTGCATCTGCTACACCATGAAATTATTTAGTGAATATAATGTTTATTCAAGATTCTTGATTCACTCAACACACTTTCTAAAGGAATCTCTCCCAACATGCCCCCCAGTACTTAGCTATGAAAATTACATTCCCTTCCCCATGACTTTGTCAGTGCGAGGAACATCACAGCCTGCTTCAAAATGCTGCACTGTACTTAATGGTATTTTATGACACATTTTTCAAATCAAATTTAAAAGCATAACTGAGTGGAATTAAATTAATGCCGTCTGGTAATGTCAGCAGCACAGGAGCTGCGCATGGCTGGCTTAGCTTCTAAACCTCTGGCAGCTTCCTGGGACTTATTTCTGACTGCAGGGTAAGAGGGAATGCGGTGGTGAGAATTTTTTTTTTTTTAGATTTTGGCTATGGAAAGGAGTGTGTGGGAGTAATAGATGGCAGCTGAGGTCTGGGTAGAGTTTCCTAAGTTTAGATGGAGGTATGTTCCTGGGTGAAAGAGGGAATGGAAATTTAGGATATGTATCCGTGTGAGTTTTGGTGTGATGGATGCATGTACAAGAGCTCTGCAATATCCCTGTATTACCCAGGCAGATCTTACCAGGTCTGGTTTTGGTTTGTTCCATTTTCCCCTCACACCTGCTCACGTGGGTTGAGGAAATACGTCCCAGCAACCATAGTACTGATTGTGATAATGATTTAAATGGCAAACTCTTGCCTCACTGAGCAGAATGCACAGTTTGTGCCTGTGTATATCTTGTCTGTGTGTAGTCAGGAGAGCCTCCTAGCAGCTTTGGAGCTGGAAAGCTGTTACACTGTTGTATAACAGTGCTCCTGTAGGATGAAGGAAGAGTGTGTGCATGTGCTGGTGTGTGCAGGGTCATGGATCCGTGCAGCCTCGTGCATTTTGTGTCCACAGATGTTGTAGTGCTTATTCTAATAACAGAGAGCCAACACAGATCTGTTTGGGATGGTATCTGCCTCACTTGTGTACATCAATTTCCTTTTTTCACTTTCTGATTTAAAAGCAGCAATTCCAGCTTTTTCCTTTTCTGCATTGTGAAAACATCTCAATAGTTATTTTAGCCAAAATAGATCACGCTTGCTCCAAGACTACACAGCACAGAATGTACTTCATCAGTTTTCAGAAATGTTTTTTTGTTCCTCAATGACCTTACATTTCCTCACCCCATTCAAAGGCGTGTACTTGAACACGTCGATTGTCTGGGCCTCTTTACCTTCCACACAGGCAACACTCAAAATGTTCCTTTCAGAGAAGAGGGAGAACATTCCTGCAGTGCTGCATTAGAATTGCACAGACCCAGGTGGCATCCAAATGAGCTCTGCTGGAGTGTTCCAGCCTCCTCTTGTCCTCACAGAGCATTCAAGTTGCCATTGAACTTGGGCTCACATTGTGGGGGGAGGATGGACTGTTTCTCCCGATTAAATTGATGCAGGTGCCAACTGCCACTCAGCCCCCAGGACAAAACTGAGCTTGTCTGAAGTAATCCTTCATGAAACATAAATAAAACGTTGCCCACAGGCTGCCCTATCCCTGGAAGTGTCTGAGGACAGGTTGGATGGGGCTTGGAGCAACCTGGTCTAGTGGAAGGTGTCCCTGCCCATGGCAGGGGGTGGGGTGAGATGAGCTTTAAGATCTCTTCCAACCCAAACCATTCTAGGATTTTATGATTCTATGATAAAATAATCGCTGATCCTTAGCGTCTCTTTTCTTTGCTTTTCATATTGAAGGCTATAAAATGTACAGTCCTCCCTTTAGAGAAGATCACAGAATNCTCAATAGTTATTTTAGCCAAAATAGATCACGCTTGCTCCAAGACTACACAGCACAGAATGTACTTCATCAGTTTTCAGAAATGTTTTTTTGTTCCTCAATGACCTTACATTTCCTCACCCCATTCAAAGGCGTGTACTTGAACACGTCGATTGTCTGGGCCTCTTTACCTTCCACACAGGCAACACTCAAAATGTTCCTTTCAGAGAAGAGGGAGAACATTCCTGCAGTGCTGCATTAGAATTGCACAGACCCAGGTGGCATCCAAATGAGCTCTGCTGGAGTGTTCCAGCCTCCTCTTGTCCTCACAGAGCATTCAAGTTGCCATTGAACTTGGGCTCACATTGTGGGGGGAGGATGGACTGTTTCTCCCGATTAAATTGATGCAGGTGCCAACTGCCACTCAGCCCCCAGGACAAAACTGAGCTTGTCTGAAGTAATCCTTCATGAAACATAAATAAAACGTTGCCCACAGGCTGCCCTATCCCTGGAAGTGTCTGAGGACAGGTTGGATGGGGCTTGGAGCAACCTGGTCTAGTGGAAGGTGTCCCTGCCCATGGCAGGGGGTGGGGTGAGATGAGCTTTAAGATCTCTTCCAACCCAAACCATTCTAGGATTTTATGATTCTATGATAAAATAATTGCTGATCCTTAGCGTCTCTTTTCTTTGTTTTTCATGTTGAAAGCTATAAAATGTACAGTCCTCCCTTTAGAGAAGATCACAGAATCCAGGATGGTTTGGGCTGGAAGTGGCCTTAAAGCCAATCTCGTTCCAAACCCCTGCCATGGCAGGAACACCACAAGCCCATCACCCTCTCCCACAGAACTGTTTCTAGTGGTGACCTCACCACCTCAATGCCGTGGTGATGTCCCCCTTCCTCCACTTGTACTACAGGCTTTGGTATCTTCTGGACACTTCTGTGATGAGAACACTTTGAGGGCAGATAATGCATTTGTACTGGTGTATAAAGCACCAGAGGTATTTATGCTGCTCTATAAATAATAAAGCTCTCTTGGATTTACTTGGAGATGCAGGAGTACAGAAGGAGGAGAGTGTAATAAGTCAGGGAAACAAAATCAAGCCAAACAAACAAACAAACAAAACCCCAAACAAAACCAAACAAAACCCCAAAGGTCAATGAAAACTGATACTAAGCCTCCCTAAGCATGACAGATAATGATGAAGCCAGAGGAAGTCTGAGATCTCTGAGATTCGAAAAGGGAAGAAAAAACCAGACTTTTTTACACTTTATTGCTCATTTTCTGTGCCCTATGCAATTTTATTTCCAAAGATTTTTACTTTTTCTGGGTACCTTCCCTAAGTCTGATTTGTGCATGGAATTTCCCTGGGATTTCCAAAGGAACTTGTAGGGCTGGGAACACTCCAGAATTTCCGCATTTTTAAAAATGTTGAAATAAAATGGCTGCACAAGGATGTTTTCCCCTTTTTTTCCTCAGACCTTGAACTCGACACAAGGTTGAAGCAGAATTTCATAAACTGTTCTTAATGCACAGGGATTTAAGCCACTGGAATTCGGTAGGCCAGGCAGAGGGACACTCATTTCCTTAATTTAAACATCTAGGTGTTCGGCATCTGAGGCTGATGTGGTCACACCAGGCTGCCTGTGCAGCCAGCAGCAAGAGGCTCCCCTGAAAGATGCCTCATTTCCCCCTGCAGAACAGGCTCTAATCTGGGTCAGCTGAATCCTCTCAGGAGGCACCCACAGCCCCAGCCTGAAGAGAGATTGGAGTGATTATCCCAGCCCTCTCACTGCTCCACTTCTGAAGGGAAGGGAGATGAATCCCAGCCTCGCCAGCTATTACATCCCTCTGGGTTAGGGTGCTTAAAAATGTCTCTCCTCTTTGCCAGCTTGAAAGCCTCCATCTCTCTCACCAAGAGACAATTTCATGCTCTTAAACAAAGTACTAAGGCATGAAAGTGCAATTCCAGTCTGTTCTTTCTGTAGGGCTGCTTAAAGAAAAGGGCCATGTGATGTGCACTGATTGAACTGAGGAGCCAACACTGGTATCTGGGAAATGTTCCAGTAGACCGAGCAAGAGGGCTCTGCTCAGTGCCAGCATGAAACGATACAATTTTCATGGAGATGCATCCATTTACACCTGGTCTGCATTTGGCGTGGGGAGAAGAGAAATTGCCCCTTGATCAGGGCATCTTTGACATATTGAGTTATCTCTCTTGTGAGTAATGGAGTAAAGATGAGCACACCTTTGATATGTTAGAGTGGCTTCCCATAAATATTAAAGTGAAAGGAGACTTCATAGACTTATGGGATGGAAGCACCTGCAATTCATCTCCACAGAGTGCGTGAGGCTGAGGTGGCTGCCAGCTGCTGCCTTCCCGGAGGGGTCATTAATAGCTCTCTCTGGGCTTTTCCTGCTTGCTTTTCGGCTTTTCCAAGGTCTTCATGGATGGAAGGAAATCTTTGCCTTGCTCAGCCTCAAATTTCAAGGTAGCTGAGCTCTCAGAGCTCTTTCTGTTGTGCCTGGGGAGAGTGTGAAATCACCATTGCTGGAGGCTTTTAAAAACAGACCAGACAAGTTCATGTCTTCAAAAGCATTGATCTTCCTGACCCTACTGGAAAGCAAAAGGGTTGACTAGAGGTCATTCAGGAACTTTCCCACTTCTGTTTACTGCATTTGCTCCCACATGGCACGATCTCTAAAGAACTATTTCGCAGCCTGTGGTTAAAACACCTGGACAGGTTGCATGAACTGATGGCAAAAAGAAATTGTACTGAGAAATGAAAATGCACTTCCATGTGCTATCAACAAGCAAAATGGGGAGGAAACAAATCGGTGAGGCTCAGAGGTTTTGCCTTATTTCTGTGTGGCTGTACATGAAAATTGTGACACAACTTTCATGTTTTTGTTTTGTTAAAAGAAAATAAATTAGTAATTTTCCATTTGAAAAGAGAAACAGTGTCCTAAAGGCTATCAAATGGATTAATAGCACAAAGCCTGAGAGGTGGCAAATCCCATGAGAAGCTCAGTGAGTTTCTTGTTAATAATCACCAAATCACTGCTAGAGCACCAGAAGAGCCTGGTACCCCCCAGCCTCTCCTTTCCATGTTTTTTCTCATGTCTTTTCTGCTTCAGTTGCAGGGTGATGCATCAAATAATTCCAAAGGAGGAAAACTGATCTTGGCAAGGTTTGCTGGTATCATCTGAAATAATTTTCTTCCTCTTCCCAACCCATTCTCTCACTGATTTCTTGCCAGGCTGTTTACACACCAAAGGTTTCTGCTGCACCCCTTAAGAGAGGAGCAGTGGATGCTGATCCAGCTGTTAGATGTTCCTTTCAGTACAATCTGGAAGTCGGTAAATCACCATCAGATATCTCTCGGGAACCCAGCTGTGCTGCCCAGCTCCTCCCCGGAGCAGAATGAGGGAGCATCGCACACCACCGTGCTCCGCTCTCTGCTGGCTCAGCACTCCAAGTGTGTCGCTACAGGACACAAGAAGGAACCACTCCCACACCTGCTTGAGCAGAAAGAGAAGAAGAAGCAGCTTTATTTTGAGATTCTTATATTTATAGATTTCTCAATTCCACAAGGGATTGGAGGGACATTGCCACCTCCTCTTCCATTCAGTGGACAAAAGAAATGTTCGTCAAACTTTCCCTCACCACAATGGAATGAAAAACAGAAAGGACAGTTAAGTAAACATTGTCTATTATTTACAGGAAAACCGTGAGAAAATTATCTGACTCCAAGTTACAACAGAAGGCCAGTGAAAAACAGGACAACACAAGTGCATTTCAGTGTCGGAGTATGGAGAGTCGGAGACCTTTTTCAAAGGTCTTTGCTGAAAGGAGTGACTTTAATATCACAGGGTTGTTAGCTGACAGGCTGTTGCTAGATAAGTGGAAAAAACGTTTCCTCTTGCTAGGAACAACACTTGTCTCTTGATTTTCCTGGATGGTTTTGCACTGCTACCTGTCTTGAAAGATGTAAAGAAGTCACTAAAGAGCTGAACAAGAAAAGTTAAATGAACAGAAGTATAACTTTACCTCATTGGAGTTAGCTTCAAAATCCTTGGATCAGTCAGCTTCAAAATAGTTGGATCAGCACTGGCTCTAATTGCATCTACTATTTTGGTTTCTTTATTTATTGTGTTGCTGTGAAGAGGAGCTTGAAGAAAGGAGAGTTGAGATAAATCAAACAGGCAACTACCTGTGTCAGGGAAGTATGTATCAGGTTGGCACATACCACCTGACAGAGACAATGGGAAAACCGTAAAAGGTTTCCCCCTGTGCCAAGATGGGCAATTCATCAGGGTTTTAGCAAAGAAATAGGCTCACGAGTCTCCCTTCCTTTCTTCTTCAGCCTGTATGCACTTCGTCCATCCTGGATAACAGCATAAAGGATAAGTGCCAAAGTTTGGGACCCGAGGATTCTTGAAAGAAAACACTTGTAGGGCTCAACATCTGCTGCCCTGGGCACAGAACAGGTGAACTGTTGAATTACAATAGAGAGGTAGAAACTGGGGAAGAAGGGTCTGAAATCAAGCCAAAAGACCCCTGAAAGAAAGGTATGCATGACAGCCTGGTAATACGGGGATTTAAATGGCATATGGGGTGCAATACCTAAATATTTCTTAGTATGAACTGCATATCGAGGATATGGAAAGGAGACACATCTCCAGAGTGACGCTTCTTTCTACCACTGATTATTTTGTTGCTGATGTCAACCAGTCGATAGGAAAGAAACAAGCCTTGGCTCTTTCCATGGCTCTGACCAGCATGAACCCAAGGGTGCTGCTCTTCCTCTAGGAACAACATAGGGAAGTAACTTCCATAATCCATCCAGGAGCAGCTTTCCAAGACCCGTATCACCCTCAAAAGCGTTCACAGCTCACCACAGGACACTCTCAGTGGCTGAGCTGCAGTCAGGGATCACTGTGCTCCAGAGCCAGGCAGCTCCATGAGCTCACATCCTGCTTCCCGGGGAGCCAAGGCTCACATGCAGAAGCCTATTCCAGCTGTAATTCCTGCGTGGATGCAAAGCCCTGTGCAGAATCACTGAGCTGTTCACTCTTTGCAGCATGAATGCTTCCCCTGCCCTTCCCTCACTGTGCTCTTTTAAGTCTTGTCTGCACCTCAATAGAATTATGATTGTTCTTTTATTAGTGCCTTATGTATTGTCAGACACAAACATCTGTCTGCTGCAGAGACAGCCTGACCATGGCTCCTGCAGCCTTGGCAACAACCAGCTGAAAGTGCACCTCTGCTCAGGCCTGGGATGAAGCTTGAGAAAACCCAATTCTTTCAGAATCACAGAATGGTTTGAGGTGGAAAAGACTTGAAAGATCTCATTCCACCCCCTGCCATGGGCAGGGACACCTTCCATTATCCCAGGTTGCTCCAAACCTCATCCAGCCTGGTCTTGAACACTCCCGGGGATGGGGCAGCCACAGCTTCTCTGGGCACCCTGTGCCAGTGCAGTTCCAGTTTCCTCACTATTCTTCCAGATTTTCGCCCGTAAGAGAGAAACCAACTCAGCCTCTACCTCAGGAACGTGATTTCAGGTTTTAGTGCGAGACCTGGATGCACTGGGCAGATTCCTGGCTGTTCTGAGCCACTGAGCCAGTTTACATCCAGTTCAGATGCCTGTGTTTTGTTAAATCAAAATAATTCCTTAGGAAATTAAAACTAGGTTTCAACATCTGTAGCAAACAGAGTGTGTGCATACATGTCACACCTGCACCTGTGCAAATGCCAATTAACCCTTATAATTAGCCACAATTTTTCTCATTACCATTAAGATGAGAATCAAAAGCAGGATTTTCTTCCTCATTTTTCCTTCTTCTTTCTTTCAGATCATGATCTTCCTATCACTATGGTGGATTGTGGGATGTGTGTAATTGGCCATGTGAGGCCAATCTTAAGGAAAATAATACACTCAAACTAAACCCTCAGAATCAAATTCCCAAGACCTCAGCACCTGAAATGCTGATTTGATTTTCAGAGGAGTTTCTTTCTTATTTAACCACCCAAAAGAAGGGGTATATTTGTGACATTTCTCTGCCTCTAGCAGTTTTACAGTGATGCAGATTGTTAAGGGGAGTCATTGCATAGAAAATGGAGCATTTTGGAGAATATTTGACTCTCAGAGCCTTCAACCCTTCTGAAAATGGTGCCAGAATGTGGCTATTTCATCACTTCCTGAGGCTTTCCTGCCCTACTTCGTGGTTTGTAATAAATAGATATTATCTGACAAGCAACAATACTCCCCCCCCATTATTTATCATTATTCATTAATCACACCTCAGTAATCACCTACATTATTTATTATTATTCATTACCTTTTGAATAAATAATAACCATGGCAGGGATTACCACTGTGAGGAGCATGGGGAAAGACAGGATATTCACGTGTGAAGTACCAGACTCCCACAGACTGGGTTTATGAAGAAATCTGCTGTGGGTAGGGAGAGTAGGAAGAATATTGTAGCTACTTTGGTTTAAGTGAGGAAAGGCTTGTGAGAAGTATTACTTCTCATTATCCCAAATTATATAATTGGGGGGGGCGGGGAGGGGGAAGGAGCCAGACGATTTCAGACACTGAACTCGTTTTCAAAATTGAAATAGGAGCAGCAAAAATTTACTTTTGGATGTTATTATTTTATCATTGGATTGATAGGAATGGATTAGCATACATTGGTTGTTAATGTATGTACTTACAACTCCTCTGAGCACAATTTATTTTTTCCTTAAATCTATTTCAGTATTGTATGCAGCTGCATCGATTTTGATGGAGCTTCTGGCAGAGAGATTTATCTCCAGGATGGCTTTCTGATCACTTCCAAAGACAGAGATTGTGATCCCAATTGAAATGGAAGTCACTTCTCAGCTTAAAGAAATGTAACATCCCTCATCTAGATGTCCATCAACAGAAAGCTTATTAAAGTATTTTTAAAAGCACCCAGTAAAGGATAATTCATGGCTGTCCTTTCTAGCTGATTTAAGAGCTGAAATTTCTTACTTTAACACAGATCTCCTTCTTGTTGGGAATTAAACCTCGGACTTATTGTCTTACACCCTCAGAACCCACTGAGATGTCCTGCAGCACATCACCAAACTGCACTGTGGCCTCCTGCAGTCTTTTCTTATTAAGGTTTAACTACTTCAACTTCTCTCACAGGTCCCGTTTCCTTGAATTTTTCCCCTTCTTGCTGGCATCTGTTTGAATCTCTGCAGTTTGTGCACATCACGAGGTGCCCCAAGCCCTCCTTCTCCAGCTGAAGCCTCCCCAGCCCCAGCTAGGCAGGACGTACGACCTGCCTGGTGTTGCCCTCCAGGGGAGACTTTCCTCTCCTCACTGTTAATTCATATTCATCCTGGGAAGTATCATAATCCCAGAGTCTTTTCCACAGTGCTCCCGTCAGGGCAGTTTTTCTCCTGAAAGGGAGACACAGCCATGGCTTCTCCTTCCTCAGGAGTCATTTGCACCATTGTCCTATTGAATTTCATCTTGTTGATTTCCTGCTGCTCCTCCAATGAATCAGAATCATTTTAAATTCCAATCCTGCCTCCCAAACTGCTTGCAGTCCCTTCCAGCAAAGTGTCATTTGTAAATTTTATAGATGTGCACCTCAGTACATCATCCACATGGATAATGAAAATATTGAAGTAGTGCGGGACTCCAGTCCTAATGTCCTTCCAGTTTAGAGGAGAACTATTCATGTGTGACTCCTCAGCCAATTGAGGACCCATCCTGATTCAAGTCTTCCTCTAGATCATATTTTCCTGGTTTGCTTCTAAGAAAATGCAGTGGGATGATATTAAAATCAAGATACATCACAACTGCTGCATCCTCCTAAACCACTATGGCAGGTGGCTCTAATAAAGTAGAAAATTAGATTGATATAACAGAAATTGTTCTTTGCAAGTCCATGTTGACTGCACCTTTTATTTTTATTATCCTCCAGGTGCTTATAAATTAATTAATAATTTAATCTATTATTTTTCTGGGTTAAAATTACTGTAGTTCCCTGGGGCCACCTCTCCCCTTTCCAAATGTAGGAATTATATTTGTCCTTCTCTGGCCCTTATACAACTCCCACCAACCATTATTCCCTATCAGACATTCAGGAACCAATTTTAATTTGATATGCCATAAAAATTAGGACTTGCAAAATTAGTTTCTTCAAGTCTGGCAGGTGCGTCGCTCAGCTCTTCCATGTTTTCATCCATCTGGATCTGTTGCTGTATGTGCTGCAGGTTGCCATTCCTTTATGCTAAGTTTCTTAAGAATCACATAAATCACATCAGGTTATAAAAACCTTTGCAAAAACACGTCACAGTCATCTGGCTGCCCATTCTGGAGTCTCTTAAACTTTTTGCTGATACACCACAATTAATATGCACAAGAAAATAATGGTAAAAATAAAAGAGGAGACTTTTAAGTTCCATAGACAGACCCTGCTGGAGTCGGGGGGGTTTGTTCCCCTCACGCCACATGTTTGGGAGCACAGGGAAGACCCTTTGATCCTCTGCACACAAAATCCAGGGCCACTTTGAGCCACATCTCCTGGAGCTGGCAGAAAGGCCTTTCCCCATTCCATCAGCACATGTTGATTCACGCCTTTTTTGCCTGGAAGGCAAATGACATTCAAGTAAAACATTTTGAAGCTTCCTTACCCCACATTTGGCACTAATGAGCTGATGAGTGAAATTTGCAGCTGAAGATGCGTTTGCCAAGAGAACCCAGGTTCTTACTGCTGCCTGTGAATTGGTGTCTTCCCCAAACAGCCTGCGAGACAGGAAGGGCATCCTCTCTTTAAACCATAAATCATCCCTTTAATTGGTGATCAGATGCTGTGTGAGAGGCCTGGCAGGTGTCAGTTCATGGCTGTGTAATTGAAGGCAGCTTGCTCTGCTGCATCCCTGCCCCTCGTCTCCTCAGTGTGTTGGAGAATCAATGCGAGCCTGAAGTGTGGCTTACAACAGCAGAGGGGAGAGAAACAGGAGGATGCAGAGGTTTATCTTCCTGCAGAGCAGTGTGTGGGTGACAGCTGAGGCAGGCCGAGTTGAAAGACACCTCAGATGTGCATTGAGGTGATTATCAGACATCAGAGAGTCTCCCAGCACTGCTCGTCGTGTCAGGGGCTGGAAGGAAAGGGGTGTACGGAGGATTTCCACTACATGGACTAGAAGATGAATGAAGTAAACTTCTGGGACAAGAACTCTTATCTCCTTCTCTTGAGCCAATGTCTGCTATTTAGTTCATATGTCTGATATTTTCTTCATTTGTTCTCTTTTTCTCCTCTCACTCACAAGGGGTGTCGGTGCGCTAGCCTGCATATCCTAAAACACAGTGTGGTGTAATCACTGCTGAGAACTAGAAGGAACGTGCTTTCCTTCAAGATCAATATTCAGGCCTAAGATATTTTAGGTTCCTCATGATATCAGCCATCTAACCCCTATTTAGGTGACTAACTCTTATTTTAATCAGCAAAAGTTAAGTCCTTAAATATCTTTAAAGAGCTGGTCCCCTGTGTCTTCCAGCTTCAGATCAAATCACTGCTTCATCAGACCCTGGATCCAATCAGCAGTGATTGATTTAATGATGTCAATATTCCTTTCCACTCCTCCATAATTTCCTGTCCCTGCCCTTTATGACTTACTATAGGAAGCAACCCATTATGATAATTCAGTATTCCTACTGCAGACAACTCTGCTGAAAATGAAAAGCCAAATTCTCCACAGCCCTGAGAAGCATCAGGAGCTGCAGCAGCAGTGTTCAGGCTGCTATTTATTGAATTGTTTGTCTATAATGCAATGCCACAATTAAAAAAATTAAATTAGTCTAATTATCCTATTTAAGGCGATAACTCTCCTGTTGCTACCACTCCCATAATTTTCTGCATTTCCATCTCCTAAATTATCCACTTCTAGGCTTTTTTTTTCTAGCTTCTATATATCTGAAAAAATATCCTTCGAGGTATAATTAACTTTCTCATTCAGAATCCTAATTTCCTCTCAGACATTTTCTGCAGTGTTTAAACTATTTATTATGCAAACTTAGAGAAGTCAAAATATGAATTATGTACAAATCTACGTACTGCAGTTCACAGCTAATCACTGCATCTTTGTGTCTTGTGGTTCAAGGGAACCAAAGTGCACAGAGTAGAAAACATCAGAGTCCAGAGCTCAGCATATAAATTTTTTTCCTCCTGTAAAAGACATCCTTTTCCTCCAAAATTAAATAACTTAATGCCATCCTTTTAATGATTTTAAGGTGGTTTCTTATCACCCACCACTGTGTTTGCCTCCCTTCACATCACACTTCCTTCATCTCCTCCAGGCACGCTCACTGCAGTGGGACATGTGAAGACTTGCAATGTCTTCCTCAGGCTGGGGAAGAGTGCACACAGTTGGTGTCTGATTTTTCTCATTTTCCTGATTTTCCTCAGTTGTTTATTTGTTCATTTCTTTGCCCTTGCATTTCTTGGCTTTCCCGGTGGGATTTCACACTGTAATTGTGAGGGTGTGGACTGTCTTGTAGACATCTTGTACTTATCAAAGGCATTTGTCTCCACACATCATTTAGGCTTTGGCAACAGCCTAAAGGATGCTGATGTTCTTGTCGAGGTGAAAGCTGCACGGGGCTCCAAGCCTAGACTGAGGTCTGAAAGACACCAAAGAAAAAGAGATTGTGGTCCCAAGGATTTTTCAATCCATGACTCTTCATTCTGCTAATTAATAGCACATCAGTGGCCGTGTGTCTGTCCTATCAGCAGGAAGATGTTCAAAATCCCCTGTAGCCTTTCAGTGGCATATTTCCCTGTGTGTCTGTTTGAACTAACAAGGAACTACATTGCTTGGAGAAACCTTTTCGCCCCCAATGTGTGCGACTTGAAGAAAAGGAAAGGGAATAAAATATGCTTGTATCTATTTTGCATATGGGATTTTTATGATGCATTACCACAGAAAATGGACAAGCTCTGTGGGGTTATATCCAAGCAGAGGATTGTGAAATGAATGAATTGGTAGAACTGGATCTTATGATTGTGTAAGGCTGGGATGCTTCACTGTTCTGTTGGGTTGAGAGCTAGAGCTGGATTTTCTGAAATATGAAGAGTTCTCAAAGGGATTTGTCTAAGAAAATAAGACTTACTTCCCCTAAATTTAGCAGCCAAAAGGTCAGGCATTCTATCTAACCTACCAACCCAAATTCAGTCATCCCTGACTAAATAGTTATTAAAATGGGTGGGATAAAATGTCCTACTGGATTTTTTCTGTGTGTTGAATATATATAAAAGGAGACCAGACTGTATATGAACAGAGACTGGACATCTCTGACAGCCTTGATTGTCCAAGGCTTGAAAAGGGGAGGGAAATACAGTCCTGAACCATGCAGAAAAATCCCTTACCTAGGAAAATTCTGGGCAAGAATTTAATTTATCAGGCCCTTAGTAGCTTTCAAGCAGAGTAAATGAATGCGTTGTTGAAGCTGTGTCCATATTCAAGCCCAAATCAAAGATGTTTGTGCTTCTGGAATGAAACTTGACCAACACATAACTACTGATGGACATGTGCAGCTGAAAGAGGAATGCTCCAGGTTGTTTTCTGGGAAGACTCATGCTCAAAACATGAGCTCAAACCCTGCTGAATGTACATTTTATTCCATGCCTTTGGCCACCAGCCCAGTGGACATATGGAAAAAGCTGGTAGGTGCAATTCATTAGGAAACAGAGGACGGGACTTGTGAATGTGGAAACCAAAATACTGAGGTTCTGTCTGTGAAGTCGGAGTAGATTTTTAGAGATTTTGGGATTTTATTCTGGATGGGGTCATAGACCTTTTCCCAGACAAATTCCTGTAGAACTGGGGAAGAGAACAAACCTGTCCAGTGTGGTTTTGTGAGGAAGATGAGTCTTGCAGTCTCCCAAAAGGACAGGAAAAAGCATTGTTAAATACTCTTATACCAGCTTCAATGTTTCTTCCTAATTGGCTTTGTCTCATTACCAAAGCCCTCTGACTGCTCTTTTCACTCAGGTACATGGGTGTGCACATGAGGAAGAAGAACTTGTTTGGATTTTTGTTTCCTTCTCCATCCATTTGGAAGTCAGCAGCTCCAGAGGAGAAGGATTTCTGCAGCAGCTTAGCTGTAACCTTGGTGTACCCTGTGAAAAACGAGGTTCACTCTCCTGTGAGAATTTAAAAGCTTTAATAAAAAGACAGTAAGGGACAAAAACAATAAAGCAAAAGTTACAGCACCGGGTACCCCTGGCTCCTAGCCAAGAGCACACCTGCTATTTTGGAGACACCCTTTACATAGCTTTATTATTAATGCATTTATACATATTCATATTTATACATATTCAAACTTTCCCCCCAAACTAGTTTACATTTTCTGTTTGGCGTGGCTGCTCCTTGGGTCCGCCTTTTTAGAGCATGCACATTTCTTGGCTGTGGTTTTGGTCAGTTTTTATTATCACCTCCAGTTTGGGTCTTGGCCCATGGTGTTCACAGAGGTTTTTGCTGATAGCTGCAGGTCAGCAGCAGGAGTCTGCATCTCACGTTCACTGGGTGTTATCCAACCAAGCAGACAGTTCAGTTACCACAAACATAACTGTATCAGCTATTTTACTACAGAAATAAAGGATTTAGTTATTGTTACAAAAAACCTCTATCTTTATAGCGAAGCTACTTTAACATTATATATATAGCATTCACTTTAATATTTGCAGAAAGCCAATATTATAATATGTATTTATAACAAACCTGAATTTAACTTCTCAGTGAGGTCGTGGGACTCAAACCTGCCGTTTCAGAAAACCTGGTGGGAATTACAGATTTTGTGATTTGGTCCCTTAAACCATCCCATTAGTCTTGAAAGTTCAAACAATCCTGCACCAGAGGGAGAAATAATTGCAGAAGAACTGAGCTGGAACATCAGATGGAGATTGGAAAACAATCAAAATAGGTTAAAAATATCTTCTACAAAGACAGCTACAAGCTGGTACTTCTGAAAAGCTGAGTTCCTTTCTCGTCAGGGATTCTCACTATTATTTTTATTTTTTGCTTTTGACACCTGCTCTATCATATCAAGAATTCTTCCGGCTCTGCAGCCTCCTGACAGATGCAGCGAGCAGCAAATGCCTTCCCAATGCAGCTGCCTCTGTCCTAGCAACAGGCTCAGGATGCAACCACATCCTGCTGTGATCAGGGCTGGACAAGTTGAAGGACAGATAAGATGGATGCAGTGATGGCTGCTGAGAGGATGAAGCTAAAAACTATGTCTAGGAAACTTAAAGACTGGCTGCAGCAAATAAAATATGCACAGCAAGCAGAACAGATAATGTCAGTTCAAATCTTATTTATCTCATCAGTAGGAGCTCTGTGAGTTTGTTGCTTTCCCTTTTTTTGCTATTTTTTGTTCAGAATGTCTCTCATTAACCTGCTTTTTCCTGGATTTGTTTGTGCCTAACTTTGGCAGCCAGCCAGCAGAAAGCAGGGCTTTAATTTCACAAACTGTAGCTGGCGTCCCAGTTATTAAACCATATTTGTTTCTCTCTTTCCAGAGTTTTGTTTTAGGCTTGTTTTCCTTTTTTTCCCTCCCCCTCCCTAGCTCTATTTTTTTTTTTTTAAATTTTTTATTTCTATGTTGTTTTGCTTCTCTCATTCCCACCATGGGAAAACAGCATCGAGATTTAACTCTTGGGGTGCCCCAAACAAAACTGCCGTTCCAGGTGGGCCAGGTGCTGCTCTGGAAGGGGTCCTGACCAACGGGGTCCCTGGCTGTGCCAGGGGCTGCGCAGCCACACGGTGACATTGGGACAGAAGCTGCCTGGGGCACAGGAGGGCTGTGCTGGTGAGCTGTAGTCTGACGGATGTCCTGGTCCATGGGGGGAGCGGTATTTTGATAATGCAGTGCCTTTTGGACACTTTTCAGTCAACGAGTGAGGTTTTAAGAAGCGGGAAGGATATCCATACTCCTCCTTTTCTCTAACTTGGAGTGGTTTAGTTGATTGCTCAGCTTTTACAAGTGGTCAAGTGGAAAAAAACCCTTTCCCAGGAGACCTTTCCAGAGCAGATCTGAAGCTCCCCTTGCACAAATCCCTCTTTTCCTGAACTCTCAAGGAACACCTCAAAGACAAGTTGTCTAAACTTCAGGGTTGTAAATCCCCGCCTCTCCTAAGCAGGAACCAGTTCTGCAAACACGGACTCACAGTTCTGCATCTTGGAGTTTGAAAGAGAGTTTTAGGCATCTGTGTCCTTATTTTAAATAGCTCTTGTGACTGCTAGAGCATGGACCCACAGATAGGAGCAGCAGAGCTGAATAATCCACATTCAAATTTGGGCTCAGGCCAAGTTACCACTGTGAAAATTCTGGTTGTGCAACTCAGGCAGAACATTTAACCAGTGCTTGGGAGTGGGGCTTTCATTTCATGAGCTTCAGCAGGACCCAGTGATGCCCTTCCTCACCCACAGCTTGGAATGGGACAGCTCTGAAAATAAAGGGACACACATTGAAGGCAAAGAGTTCTGTCTTGCTCATAACAAGATTCTCCTGGCTATCTAGAGAGGTGTTTTAGCAGAGGATATAGTCATAACTTTTTTTTTTTAATTGTACATTTCTTCACTGAGTATCATCCACATTCTGTAATTATACAATATCTGAAAATACTGGAAAAATCTCAGTTCTGCTGCTGGCAAATAAAAAATGTATCAATCCATCGTGCTTCACCCAGTGATGTCTCTTTTCCCCATGGAGGTGCAAAGATGGCTCATTCAGTCAAGAGATATTGCTCAGAGGTTCCCAATCCATCAACCTGGCACAGAGAAGATGGATGGCAGATTCTTTTAAAAGACATGTTAGTGTGCACAGGAACTCTGAGAACTTTCAGATTTCAGATCAACCCATTAAAAAAAAAAAAAAAAAAGAAGACAGGAATTTTAAGAGACAAAAATCCTCCTCCAATTTTCCTTACCACAAAGTCTAGCTAACATTTCTAGCACAGCTGCTATCCTAATTAAAGCCTTGGGTGTTTTAAAGCACAGGCAGAAAAATACCATTATATGCTATTTCTAGTCTCAGCTATACAGTCTCCACTGAACCCTTGCCAATCCTATGAGAAAGAAGAGACACAGAGAGATTTGGGCCCAGACATTGGATGTGTTCAGGCTCTTAAGTCCCCACTGAAATGGAGTCAGTGAGGATCCAGGCTGGAGAAAATCAGAAGCTACAGAAAAGTCATTTCTGAGAACAAAAGAGGTTTCTGTCTAAAGCCTGTTCCCACTTCTTACGAATTCCTTCTGTGTTTCAGGACATGTTTGTGTTTGCTGGCCTTTCCCTCCCCATTCATTCCGAAGTTCACCCCTGAACTGGCACGAGCCAAGCTATGAATTATTGGTGTCCCTTCAGCAGAGCGGATGTGGGCTCCAGATGGTGCATTGCTCTTGGGCTGGCAGGGGATGCAAAGTTGAATTTCAATGTCAGTGAGCAGCTAAATGACTGAGGGCTCATCCACAGACACACTTTAGTCACTGGTCTGAAGATATCGAAACTGAGCTCCCACAAACTGTGCAGAACTGCTGCTCTCTGAGGGAGCTGCACTTTCTGCACTCACACCTTGAGCAAACCTGAACACAGAGGCTTGAATCTGGTACCTGCACTTGTTTTCTAGGTCACATTTTACTGTCCTCTAAACATCAGGCCAGCCCTTCTTCGAGTATGTCTTTTGTTTGAGTTGGCTTTTAAAATTTCTTTTTCCCTTGCTGATGCTAGTGGTATTTTTGAAGCACAGAAAATGCTGTCAGAGAGTTCCCAGTTATTTATTTCTTTTTCTCTTTAAATCCTTTTACCCAAACAACTGGGTTCGTAACAGCTTTCATCTTTGTGAAATCAGCTCTGGCTGTGTGTATCTGTGTGGTTTGGACATTATTCCATTTGCATGTGGCAAGGGTTAAAGTCTGTGCCACTTGCATCCAAACAGCTCTCTGTCTTTTAATTTTGGGAGTGAATTCTCTTTATCTGTCAAGATGATGAGGTCTAGCACTATCCTCCTGTTGGATAAAAATGTTATCCAACATTTTGGGAAATTCTCGTTGTTTTTGAAAAAAAAATCCAGCATATTTTAGTTCTAGCAGCATAAGATCTCCTTCACAGGCCATGCAGATGAAAGTGTTTTGCTTTCCTAGAGAGGCACGTAAAGAGCCAGACAAGAAATCAAGTTTCTCTCTTGTCTGCAGTGGGTAGCAGAAAGGACCTGATTTGGTTTTTATTTGTGAGAATATTACTTCAGATCACTTTCTTCTGAGTTCTCAGAGACTCAGAAACATGAAATGCCATTTTTGACATAAAAATATTGTCCTCCTACTTTTATTTGGCTGGTTTTGCTTGCTAAAGGCATTGTAAGCAGTGCTTTTAACATTCCACTCATGCAAATCTTCCCATCAAGCTTCAGTAGCACCAAAGTAGGTCGAATTTGTACTCATATATGAGCAATTCCTATTCCTCCTTTTCTACCCAGAATCTTCACATCGGTGTACAGGCAATTAAAGATTTTCTATGCTTCCAACTCTCCTGGCACCTCAATTAATCGGGTTCTCAACATCTTGATTTTGTGCTAAATTAGTGCTCCCTGTCCCTTCTCTTCCTCCTCCCCTTTGCTATGAGTACTCTGCTCTCCTGCACCCTGCTCTGCTCAGCCCCTCCTCTCTCTGCCTTCTCCTCCACTGGAATGGATTTTCTCCAAGCAGCACAGCCTGGTGTTCACACAGAATGACCAATACCCCACAGAAATCAGAGCTATTTAACACCGTCCCACTGCAAGTTCACATTCAGAATGTTTGACCCAAGTGTGTGTCCAGACTTGTGTGTAAAAAGTGAGTTATTTATGCTAAGACTCACTAAACACTTGCCAAGTGGGTTCAGCAATGAAGCCTTGCAACTTTTTAGTTTTTTGGGAATGATCACGTCAGTCCTTGTTTGGTCTTTCATGGTGGGATTGTTGGGGTGACCTGTGCAGGGCCAGGAGCTGGACTCAGTGATCCTTTTGGGTCCCTTCTGACTTGGGAGATTCAGTGATTTCTTGGGAGAGAATCTGAGAAAGGATCTCTCTTTTCTTTGGATTTTTTTCACCTCCCTCCACCTCTTTTTTTTTTTTTTAATAGATTTACACAATTTTCTTTTAATCTATGCTCTGAGTACATTCTCAGTCCCATGCAGATCCCTATTCCATTCTACTAATTGGATCATCAGAGATAATTTCCTACATAACAGCCTAAGAGACTTGAAACAACTGAACATTTCCAGTTAAGTGAAAATTATTCTGTTTTCCTTCTGTTTGGAGCTCTCATTCTCAGGACAGTAGTTATGCATTAGGTCACCAAATCCTTCTGGTGCTGGTCCTTCTGAGTGTCCAGTTGGGCAATTCTGGTCTCAGCTCCTCTGTGAAGCTCAAGGGACTTTGTGCCATACTGATATCATAGAATCCTGGAAGAGTTTGAGTTGGAAAGGATCTTAAAAATCATCCAGATCCAACACTCCTGACATGGGCAGGGACACCTCCCACCATCCCAGGTTGCTCCAAGCCCTGTCCATCCTGGCCTTGGACACTTCCAGGGATCCAGGGGCAAACACAGCTTCTCTGGGCACCCTGTGCCAGGGCCTGCCCACCCTCCCAGGGAAGAATCTTCCTAATCTCTAATCTAAACCTCCTCTCTCTCAGTTTGAAGCCCTTGTCCTGTCACTCCAGGCCCTTGTAAAGAGTCTCTCTCCATCTTTCTTGTAGCCTCTTCAAGAACTGGAAGGTCACTATTAGGTCACCTTGGAGCCTTCTCTTCTTCAGGCTGAACATTCCAACTCTCCCAGCCTGTTCCATCCCTCTGATCAACTTGGTGACCTCCTCTAGACCTCCTCCAACTGCTCCATGTCCTTCCTGTGCTGGGGACCCCAGAGCTGGATGCAGCTCTGCAGGTGGGGTCTCACCAGAATATGATTTCCATGAGTATTTCGCCAGTGGAGCCTCCACCTTCCCACAGCACCCCAAGCATTGTGTAAATGCTGCAGAGATGGGAACAGTTTTGCGGGGCTCTGAATCATTGTGTTCTAAGGACGCTCACCCAACCACCTCCAAACTCGGCTCACAGAACTCAGAGTGAGCCCTGGTCCCTCTGTTCCCTTGCAGGATGAGATTTTTGACCCCACCTACTCAGGGACAGTACACCAGCACCGAGTCCCACCAAAAGGTCCAGTCCCCAGCAAGGTGCTGACTCACCCAAGGGCTGCCAGAGACAGAGGCTTTCCTTAAAAACTCAGTACTTTTAAAAGCAGATGAATAATAAACTCGAAGCCACATTTCTGCAGCTCAATGGTGACATCCAGTGACTGGCTCACTTATTCCCAGGTGTGCGTTCCACAGGGGCAGGCCGGCCCTGCTCCTTGGCTGTGGGGACGGCTCACATGTCTCCTGCAATCACATCATGTTCATGCTGAAAAATACTTTAAAACAAAATCCCTGTTCAGATTTGCATAATCACTTAATTGCGGTGCCTCACAGCTCTTTTTGTTCCCATTGAGCAGCTCGGTGCAGCCAGCGCTGCGTCCGCACGCTCCACTCCCATCCCTGATGTACCTGGAAAAGGGTTTAACTCCGCTGATGAAGCAATTCCAGCCTTGTAGCAGGCATTTCACCAGCAGCAGCTGACAGGTAACTTCCCTGTGACCTGAAGTGATCTGAAATATTTCATAAGCCAAGGCTCTAAGTGGTTCTTTTGCAGTCACACCATGGCTGGCCCGAGGGTGTGGGGTTTGGTGGGGCTCTTCTGGGCTGTGTGGGCAGAGAAAAAAAGGGAGGAAAGGCCGAGGAAAGGGGTGAAGTGCTGGAAAAGAGCAGAAAAAACAGCCATGAAAAGAAAAATGGATGGAATGACAGGGAATGGCAAAGAAAAAAGGAGAAAAAAAATGGAAAGAAAATGTATGTAGGGAAGGGTATCAAAAGGAAGCTGAGGGAGAAGCAGAGATGAGGAGGAGGAAGAGCTGTCCTGGTCTCGGGGAGAAATGGTGTCATTAGGGGAGCTCGGTGCAGCGGAGATGGCGAGTGCTGAATAACTCTGTCAGTGCTGCAGCATCCGGCTTTCCGCGGTGATAAATGTCACACGTCTTTGCTGACACTTGATAAAGGTTCTGTCTATCAGCAGTGCCAGCCAGCGGGGCCAGCTGGCTCCAGCTTAACCTTCATCACTGCTCTTTCAAAGAGAAGTCCCAGAATTTTCCTCAATTTCACCACTCCCTCTTCCCAGCCCATTCACCCTGCTCACCTCAGTGCTTCCTGGTACTCAGCTTAAAAAAAGACCACGAGCAGCAGAAATAAAACTGTCTGACTTAGCCAGCCAAGGAGAGAGAGTCTGGGGCTGGGCTCATCCAACCAAGGCTCTCACGTAGGATGGAAAACATGGAAAAATCATGGAAATGTTAAAATAATAGAAAAAAAATTTATGAAAATAAATAATCTCATCCTTTAAACCAGACTTGCAGCTAATGAGTCACTGAGCCAGGCAGTTCCTCAGCCAGTGTTAAAAGATGGGTGCTGATTTACACCACAAGGATTTGGCCCTTGTCGTGGTATCACCCCAGCTGGCAACAAAGAACCACAGAGCTGCTCACTCCACCCCCTCCCACTGCAGTGAAATGGGGAGAATTGGGGAAAAAATAATAACTTGTGGGTTAAGATAAGAACAGTTTAATAATTCAAACAAAGTAAAATATTATAATACTATTACTACTACTAAAGAAAAAGAGAGAATTAAAACCTAAGAAAAACAAGTGCTGCACAACACAACTGCTCACCACCCCCTGCCCAATGCCCACCCCATCCCTGAGCAGTATCACCCCTTCCGGCCAAATCCCCTCAGGTTCTCTACTGGACAAGAAGCTCTGTGGCGTGGAATGTCCCTTTGGACAGTTTGGGTCAGCTATCCTGGCCATTCTCCCTCCCAACTTGTGCACCTCCTCACTGGCAGAGCATGAAATGCTGAGAAGTCCTGGATTTGGGAATCAACAGCAACCAAATCATCACTTTGTTATCAATATTCTTCTCATATTGTATCCAAAATGCAGCACTGGCCCAGCTACTAAGAAGAAAATTAACTCTGTCCCAACCAATGTCTCGTGTGCCCACAAGGGGAGAGGAACATGGTGACAAAGGCACTGAAAGACCAGGTCAATTAAACTGTCATTATATACTTAAATAAACTTTGGATTGGCTCTGGGAGCACTGGGAAGCAACTAGAGCCATAATACTTCCCATGGGGAGGTCCAGACATCCTTTAAAAATGCAAACATTCTAAGCCATAATTGGAAAGTGCAGCCTGGCCACATTATTAGCTTTGTTTTGGAGGTGAAACCAAAAAGGGAAGGTTATTTATCTAAGGTGAAAAATCAGCAAAAACCCCAAGTACAAAAATAGTGAAGCAGCTGGTCAGCCTGGAATCAGGAGAGGCAGCAACATTGGAGCTGCACAACAACATGAACCAACACAAACCACCTGAATTGCAGCTATTCAGGAAGTGAATTATTCAGAGAGGATAAGAATAAATCACACATTAGTACATCAGGTTAATATGGCAGCAAATAACAGGAGAACTGGGTTATTTAGGATATATATAAATTCTTGTCAAGTGAGGTAATTTTTTTTTCTCCCTCTGGGCTCGATGAGACAAACATTCAGTCAGTTCTGAGTATCTCAGCATCAACAATGTATTGACAACTTGGAGGGAACTCAAAGAATATCCTCAGAGATGATTTAGGAACTGGAAGGATTGATTTACAAGGAAAGATTTTATGCTCTAAGTGGAATAAATTCATCTCTACTATAATTCCATTTATGTCAAAGGGCCAAGTTTTGCCCTCAATTACAACAATGTAGATGTGGCAAAACTTCACTGGAGTAAAAATGTAAGGTCGTGATTAGGTGGAAAAAAATGAAAAAGGGATATTATTAGACTCTGGACGTATCACTGTGGAGAAACAGTAGAAACTCCAGTGCTTGTGACATTAAAAATTAACCAAGGTAATAGTACTGAACAATACTGTACAGAGACCTGCAGTGACAAGGGAAATAAAAATACATAAGTGCTATTTCTCCATATTTTTATGATGATGATGATTACTGTTATATGAAAGCAGGAATCCACATCTGAAATTAACTGCCTATTGGCCCTTTTAGACATAACATGTTTTAATATAGACAAAATATAGCAGGGGAAAATCCATCTTTGGCAGAGCCAAAGAAAATAAAGAGGGTTTTTAAAGTATGTAATGGATAAAGCAAACCCTAACAAAAGTATCAGCCTGTTCCAATATACATCAGCCAAGGATGGTAAAGCAGAGATGACAAACGGTTAATAACGATGGAAAAAAGGGAATTCTATTCAATATCAGTTTGTAAACTGCAGTGTAAAGAGACGGCTCTGAGGAAAGCTTTTAGAGGATGCCTGAAGTGAGCTTCAGACTGATTTGTAATTCGAAGTATGAATCACAGAATCACCAAGTTTTGAAAAGGGCCCCACAACCATCGAGTCCAACCTTTGGCTGATCCCCACCTTGTCCCCAGCCCAGAGCTCTGAGTGCCATGTCCAGGCCTTCCTTGGACACCTCCAGGGATGGGGACTCCAAACCTCCCTGGGCAGCCCCTGCCAATGCCTGACCACCCTTTCCATGGAGAAATTCCTGCTGCTGTCCACCCTGAGCCTCCCCTGGCACAGCTTGAGACAATGTCCTCGATGTCCTGCCACTTGTCTGGAAGAAGAGACCAATCCTCACCTGACTCCAGCCTCCTGTCAGGAAGTTGTAAAGAGTGAGAAGGTCTCCCCTGAGCCTCCTTTTCTCCAGGCTAAACAGCTCTAATTTCCCTAGTTGCTCACAAGACTTACAAGCTGGTGTACTCCTCCAGAACCCCAGAATTTCCCAACAGGTTGTTTGCTGTAGGAGGGGAGAACTATGACCCCTACTCTTCTATCTCTGAGACAAAAATAACATCTCTAGCAGAAAAAAAAGCTGATGATTTTTGGAAAAGCAAGAGGACCTGAGCAGGTTTCTGAATGTTTTTGTGTCTAGTTTTAGAAATAAATCAGGGCAGCTGATGTGTACAGAGTGTGAGGAGGAAGTGAGGCACAGGAACAGTTGTGTCCATCACAGTTGAGATCAGGAAGATAAGAGACATCAAAATTCTATCAAAAAGCTGCTCTCAAGCAGCTCTGTGTATGGGCATCCCCTCTGACTGCAGGGGTAGGACCTCTTCCAGAGGGAAGAATCCCCATGTGCTAAATTCAGTCCTGGAAATCCATGAGCTGTTGCTCCTCCCTTCCCCATGCGGTTCTCCAGGAATGTAAAACAGGGCTATGGATGGTCACAGCCCTGTTCCCCTGGCCAGTGGCTGATAAGCAGTGTTGATGAAGAGAAGTTCTAAAAAAAATGTGCCCTAACTGAAAAAGAAGATCTTTTAAGGACGTGCAGAATGAAAAAGGAGGAGAAGGAAGAGAAGACCAGGCTTACAAGGCATGGAGATCTCCACAGAGAGAGGATAAATCAGCTGAAAGACTTTGGCAAACAACCAGCTGAGAAGTTGATTTTGCTGGGGCACAACCTTTGAACTGAAAACTGCTGATGGCAAGGAAGGTGAAGAGGTCATTTCAGTTCACCAGTAGATGAACAACAACTATTATAGACCAGTCTGGTTACTTTAAATCAAAATCAAGAGACAGTTTGGAAGATATCTAACCCATAAATACAAACAAAAGTCATAAATAATATGAGAGTTACAGGTAACAGGATGGTCTGATAGCAATGTGACATTAAAAATAAAACACACTATATGGGATTACAAGTTACTTTGGATTGCTAATTTATCCTGACATAAATGCAGTGAAAATAATGGAAGAGCTAATAGAGGAACCAATTAATAAAGAATTAAGGGATAAGAATAGAATTAATGACTGTCAACATGATTTTATGGAAAATAGGTTTTATCAAATAAGCCTGATTTAATTATTTGGGGAGATTCCAAGTTGGACTGATAATCACATTGATGGGTTTGGCTTCAGCAAAGCCTCTGACTCAGTATCATAAAATGTTTTGATTCTAAAAGTTAGAGCTACACTAATAGAAAATAGACTAAACAGATTAAAAACAGACTAAACTTGGTGAGTTCAGCAAGAACTAATTAATGGGGCTTTATCACAAGCATTTTCTCCTTGGAAAATTTTGACATATAAACATATTTGCAACGGGCACTATGAAATATCTCTAGCAAAGGCTCCCAAATTAATAACAGTATACACTCACTCTTGCCAAAACGTGTCAAAGCAGGAAAGTTTGAGGAAGTGGCACGAGAAGGTACTTGGTACCTTCCAGACTGTGTTGGATTTGTCTGACAGGTCCATTTAATAAAATATCCAGCCATGGTGGGGGCTGTTCTGGTGTCCACGTGCAGAGCTGACCTTGGGATGACCAGTGAGGAGATATGAAATGGGCTGGAACACAAAATCCTGACACTCCAGATCCTCTTTTCTTCTTTTTCCTGGATCCCATTGTAATGTCCTGTGTGCTGCTGGAGGCAACTGCCTGAATTCTGAATTGGCTGATGCCTGCTCTTATTTTTCCAGTGCCATCTTCTACTGCCTGTCCTTTGATCCCCGTGCCCTGGTTAAACCCCTGGCACCTGCAGTCAGCCACGTCTTTGCCAATCCTACCAGTGACTGTGTTTGACTCAGAACCTTATAATTTTGGTATACGTTATTATAACTCAAAGCCTTCTCCCTAATGTTCTTCCAGATCACATCCCAAATAACTCTCCACACTCAAACAGCAGAAGCAGGCCACTATCTTCTAGAATCCATACAACCAGAGACCTCTCTGAGGGTGTTTTTCTACCCCTCCTTTTTGTCTTCCTGGTAGATCTCTGTCAGATTCTGTAATAAACGAACTCCCAAAGAAAAAACAAGTACTTATGTATCTCTCCCTCCTCTCCAGATCCCCACCCACAAATAAGTGGAATGCTTTTAGTGCACTTAGTGTTCTCAGATTATGTTAAAATATACCAAACATACTCTGTTCTAGTCTTTCATGAAAACTTTAAATTGCTATTTCTGGGCTCAATTCAACCCTTGCCTCATTCTGTGATAAAAGGACTTAAAAGCACTGTTCTAGAATAGAATAGGCTTTGGGTTTTTTATAGCGTCTTTCACATTCCCAGTATCCCAAAGGGCTTTACAAAGCACTGATGTAGAGACTGGAAGTACAGTAAGCGTAGGCAAATCCATTATGTGCTCAGGGATGGCTCATGCAGCCAGCACCCAGCCTTACGTAACAGCAGCAGGGTTGGAACGGGAGTGGAGCATCACTTGGACACCAAAATCCCTCTAATGGGCCACAGGCACGGCTGGGAGGCCGAAGGAGTGGGTGGAGTGAAGCAGGAGAGGCAGGAAGTGTGGCTGGGGGGTTGCAGGTGCTGTGTTGGAAGCAGTCAGTGGCATTGATGTGCTTGGGGAGACTGCACCTGGGAGAAATCAGGATATGGGCAGTTTTCTGGGGTGGTGGAGGCAACCAGCACCTGGGTGTGTGTCAACATCCTTGCTGGATTAAAGGGTTAGCAGGCAAAGTGTGTCCAGGATGGAGTGGTGAGGGTGGGAACAGCTTGTCTGAGGTTGGGGCTGGGAATAAGGTGTGGGAGAGCCACAGTGAGACAGAAATCCTGCATTTGCTGCGTGCCTGTGGAAGGAGTCAGTGCGAAATCAGCAGGAAGGGGATGCACATCCCCTGTGGCTGAATTGTGAGCAGGTTATTTGTGTATCTGAGCAAGAGAGGGGGTGAGAAATAATTCCCTCTGCATGGCAGGGAAAGGATTGCTCTGCAGACTGTCATTGTCACCAAGGCACACGGAAACAGCTTCACACAGATAAACTAATTCACAGGCAAACCAACGGCCCGAGCTAACCAACAGCGGCGTGGCCATGGTGACAGCCAGTGCCATGGAAGAGTTACAGGTCTGGTGAACATGTTGGGAATGTTGTTATTACAGGAACAGGAACCATGTCCCAAAGCTGCACCGACCCACACAGGGGAGGCCTCTCTATCCAGGGCACCCAGAAGGTGACAGCTCGTCACCCAAAGGGTAACTCAGGGATACCCAGTAGGAAAATAATCCCTCACCCAGGGGTGGGAGGGCTCCCAGGTCTGGGGAGTCTCCGTAGGATCTATCCCAGTTCCCAAGGGTGGTTCCCTCTCACAGAACTGCTGCTCTGAGGAAAATCACAGAGGACAAAAAGGGGCTTCCAGCAGGGCCTGTGGACCACCAGGTCAGACTCATGGCCACCCACGCTCACAGCCCAGGAAATACAAGAAAATATAAACCAAGCAAAACTGCTTCCCGGAGAGCATGTGGCGTGGAATAGCACAGGTCTGTTTGGAACTGGCTGTGGGATTTCTTGATGTTTGCATCAGACTAATTCAGAAAGAACACATATCATTTTACTTCCACTCAGTCTTTGGTACTTTCAAAGTCTGGCTTTTTAGAGACTTGGCATTAAAAATAAATGAGAATTTCCCGCCAAAGACTTTTTTTCAGCGCATCGCAAGGCATTCATTTAAATGTAGAATATTTTTAAAGATGTAAACACCTAATGGATGTTACTTACTCTGATAGAAATGGACCTCTGTTTTAATGTCAGGGTTTTCACTAGAAAAGGAGTTTAAATCAAATTGGGAAAAAAACAGACCACAAAGCACTTTGTAACCCCTCCTTGAACACAACAAAAGCATAAATTTTAAACACTCCCTCTTCCGTCTCTTTTCTGAGGAGCTATGGACCAAGTCATGCTATGAGGTGGTGAGGACTGAGAAGTCTTGAGTCAGAAATAATAAATGATAACACCCTGCAATGACATGGAGGTTTGTGCATAAGTCAGGAGAAGCAGGTGCAGGAGGCAGAGACACCATCATGGCTTTTCACAGGGGATAAAAATCTTATTTCAGATGGAAGGGTAGGGGGCTTTATATTTTAGCTCACACTGACTGAGATAGGTGGTAAAACTTTCCCATGTGGATTCAGAGATCAGCAATGCCTCTTGCATAAATGCTGTGGAAAATATCACACCACACTTCCACGACACATCCTTGCACTGCTCCCTCCCTAACCCCCCAACAGGATTTGTTTTTGAGCAGAACTCTGCAATAGAAATTTGGGGATGTGAGGTTTTTAAAACCTGTGCTTGTTCTTGCGTGTAAAACCATCCAGATGTTCAGCTGCAGCTCCTCCATGGGGCTCCACATGGCATTTGCTTCACTCCCAGATATCCCATGAATAATAGAGAAGTGTTTGCTGCAGGCCAGAGAGAACAAACGTCTGTAATGCTGCTGGAGCCCTGGCTTGGAGGCTGGGGAGAGGAGCAGCTCAGTCCCTGTGAGAGAGAGAGAGGACAGACAGGGAGGATGACACAGGTCCCAGAGGGCAACTTCTGCCAGACATCCCTTCAAAGCCAGAATGTTACAACACTCACTTAAAGGAGATCTCAGCAATCCAGTGACACTTTAGCAGAAAGACTTCAGCAGACCATCCTACCATTCTGTGATCCTACAGGCATCACTGAATGGCCTGGATTGGAAGGGACCTTAAATCCCATCCCATTCCACCCCTTCCATGGGCAGGGACACCTCCCACTGTCCCAGGCTGTCCCAAGCCCTGTCCAGCCCAGCCTTGGGCACTGCCAGGGATCCAGGGGCAGCCACAGCTGCTCTGGCAACCTGTGCCAGGGCCTCCCCACCCTCAGAGGGAACAGTTTTTTCTTAATCTCTAATCCAAATTTACTCTCAGTTTGAAGCCAGCCTTGCCTGTCCTGCCTTTCCCAGAACAGGTTTCCTTCCCTCCCAGGTTACATCCCAGCCCTTGCTCCAGCCATCAACTACAGAGCAGGTGGGTTGCTTGTGTTCTGCCTGTGCTTGGGGTGGGTGACAGCAAAGGCAACTTCTAAGCAAGAGAAAAAGATTAAAGAGTAGGAAAACAGCAATATTCCTATCTGAAAGGACTGGTGGACAGCAAGTAGATAAGCCATAAAAGCAAGAAAATGTCTCCAGACTAAAGTAAATAGTAAGCTCTAAAAATCTACCTCTAAGAGATTATGTAGGTGGAACTTTACAAAAGAAATCTCTGGGTTTACCCCAGTGTGAGCCATTGCTTTGAATCATTTGCCAGGCACTCGAGAGTTTAATATCAGCTTTTGATACAGTATTTTTCTAAAGTGATTTTGAAGATTATATATAGAGGGAAAAGGTAAAAATAAACCTGAATGGGAGGGTTTTGTTGCAAAACCAGTTTTATAGCCTGATAGAAAAGTCATGAATGCCTTGGTTAAGAAAGAAGCCCTGGCAGGATTGGATATCATTTCTTACCTTGCAAAGTTTTTAGTGAACTGTCTAAAAAAACCAGTATGCTGCTGCCGAGATAGGCAGATGGAAAGGAGCTGATAAGCCAGAGACAAAGGAAGTATTTTCAAATAACCTTTTGGAGAGATATCATTTAATGAACAAAGCAAAGAGATCGGATTGGAGCAAAGTACTGAACCAAATACCTGTTGGAGAACAACACAAAGGGGCTGTTTCATGAACAATTTGGAGATGTTGGAATTTGCTCAAATTTCCTTAAAAATAATCCATGACAGATTGGACAGGGCAGGAAAAAAGCATGACAAAATCAAGTTCTAACAGTGTCAGTAGCTGATGGAGATCTAATAACTGGCTTTTCTGGATGAGTGGCTAAAAAGGATCTCATCTTTTCTTCACTTCTAGAACCAAATAGAACACTTTATAACTGACAGTTTTCAAAACATTTTTAAAAATTTATGGAACTTCATTAAACAGGGATCGCACTGTGGACATGCTTTTTCTTTTTTGAATGGTTGAAATCAGTTCCCCCTCATATTTGTGCAAACCAAGCCCTGTAGACTCTGTGTGCAGCAAGAGGGAACTAGTACAGCTGCATTCCAATGAATTTACTGCCACTGATTTATGCTGGCTAAAAATCTGGCTTTATTTCTCCACTCTCCTAAGTTTATAGATTTTTTTCACCCCACACATTAGATTTTTCCTACAGTAACAACTGAAAGATGGAACTTAAGCAGAGCTGGACTGAGACGTGGGTAAAGCATAAAATTTGTGAGATTTGCAAAGGACATAAAAGCCCTTTTACCCCCAGGTTATGCCGTTGAAATGGGCTGCAGTCCCTGGAAAGAGACATTTTCCTTGCAAATACTTTAGTTTGACTGCTTCAAATAAGGAATACACTTAAATCTGAAGTAAACTCTGGTGGAATAAGCTATACCAGAACCTGTAATATACACGCAGAGGAGATCTCCGTCCCCAAACCCAGGTGCATTTCCCTCCTGTGCCCTCCCTGCCCCTTCTGTGCTTCACCAGCTGCCCCTCAAAATAAAGTAATAAAAATTCAAATGAGTTTTCAGGAAAATATACCTGCGGAGGGGAGACACCTCCTGTCACTTTAATAACACACCAGGTTAATAATATTAAATCACTGGAGGCCAAGGAAATGTCACTGGAAATATTTAAACCTTCCCAGTCAGGAGTGATGAGACTTTAAAGCAGCTGGGAAAGAAGCAGAACTGGGTAGGAAGGAGTGGTGAGGCTAATCCTGGCCCATAGGGAAAAGCAATTTTGCAGGGCTTGGTTTCTCATTTAAGGGCTGTATAATATATTAAGAAAGTAAAAGCTTATATAATGCTGGAAGTGAAATACGTGCTGGTCAAAAGGGGCGGGACAGCTCTGCAGGCAGCAGTCCCAGCTTATCCACCAAACCAGCAAAAGATGGACAAGAGTGGGGCCAGTGTAAAACCTTTGCTGTGCCAAGAGACTTGTTTCTCAACTAATGTCAGAAGTGAGAATTTTACTGACATGAAAATCATGCCCATTTGAAGTGGCCGTACTCTGGCTTGAGTTTGTACCATACCTTGATCCACCTGGGCATTTTATTGAGGAAGCCAGGCTTAAAACAAACCCAGCAATCAAAAATACACAAACCTCTCCTAAAGACAGATGGAGAGCACAAGTTTAAGGCTGGCTGAGATTGCTAGAATGATACAAAGCATTTTTGACAGAGCTGTGGGATTTGAGTCACTTAAAAAAAAAAAACTATTTCAATTTTTTTTTATTGATCCACAGATATAACTGGACTGTGTGAAAGTGGCCAGATCCTTAGCTCAGGAAAAAGCCCCCTTCCCTGGAGTTGTTCTGATTTATACCAGCTAAAGGTAAAATCCTCTTCAACTGGAGGATAATCCACATTTGTTTGGTCCTTGAGTTTGCTGGCCAAACGATTCAGAAAGAAGAGGGACTGAAGCAGGTCTGTGATTTGAAGGACCCTTATATCTCCTGCTGCTCACAGCTCTGCTTCTCTTCCCATCAGAAGAAAGCCTTGAGCACAAGTATTGCTTGTTCAGACTCCAGGCTGTCAGGCAAAACCTTGTTCTTAAAAAGCCTCACATGATCCCAGCGTGCTCTGCCTCCATAAATGCAACTTTTACCTGGTGTAGTGACAAAGCCCCATATAGGGATAGGAAGGGTTGTCCCCAAAACTTAAAAATGGGGATGGAAAGAAAGATTGTGGCAAATGGGAGGTTTCAAAACCTAAAATAAAGAGATTCCAGTTCGTGTTGATCCTTCCTTGGCTGGCATCACAGAGTCGTGCCAGCCACCTCCCAACCTCAGTGGAAAGAAATCTCCACACCAGAAGGAAAACTGGCAAATAAAACTCCAGGCTTAAAAATCCGCCACCCTCTGGAGCCCCAGTCGCCAGGCCTGATTGCTGCACCAGGCCAAATTATTGACACTAACCCAAACAGATTTAGGGAACACATGGGCAGCACATCATTCTTTGGGAAGGGTCAATACAGCAGTTGCAGAGTGAAGTCATCTCTCACAAATCATTCCAGGCTCTTCTAAGTAATTAAGGAATATATCAATAAGGATGATTTAGTCAATGCAGTGCTCAGAAATTAAAAAACAAAACAAACCTCTCATGGTAACATCTCAAAGCTCTTAAAGCAGCTCTGAGCTCATGGGATGAGAGAAGTTTTCTTGTTAAATCACCTAAAAAGCCAGGAATAAACATATTCAATATATCCATAATTGGGCTGGAAAAGAGGGTTTATAGAAAGAAGATGAGGTTTGTGGAAGACACAAAATAACTGAGCATAGTCAAATCTGAACCTGACTGTAGAGAATCACAGAACACTCCTGAGATAAGGATTCAGTGATGACAAATGAAATTCAGTGTTTGATAAGTGCTAAGTAATGTATACAGGGAAAATAAGCCAGACTCCGCATTTCCAGTCAGGAATGGGATCTTGGAGTCATTGTGATTACTTCTATAAAATGCTAGTTTAGCACTCAGAAGTGCTCAAAAAGGTAAATAAAATGCAGGAACTGCTGGAATATCAGAGAAAAAGACACGAGGCACGGTGGTTACACACCCCCTCTCTGGGGGTGCAGCACAGGCAGTACCAGGAGAGAGGGGCTACAGTCCACTGAGCTCTCCAGCATACTCTGCTTCCCGGGAAATACAGCATCTTGCCACGATCCCAGCAATACAGCAACGTTTGTTTATGCAACCTAAACATTTAAAACAGGTTTTGCACCCACTGGTGCTTTCCCTGTGTTGTTGTGTGTCACGGCAGCACCCTGCTGGCATGAGCCACAAGGTGCCACCAGCACCAACATCACTTTTTATCATCATGGGCCAGATTCTCGGCAGGCAAAATCAATGTCATTCTCTCTGGATCAATAGGCCAGTTTGCACCAGATCAGGAGGTTGCTAAAAAAAAGCGATGCTGGATGTTTCTTGAAATGAGGAGTTTTCTGTTGCATCTGAGGGCTGATGAACAGGATCAGGTGGGTTTCATGTTCATCAAAATAGGGCAAATAAGGTTTTATTCAGTGTAATATAGACATTTCTTTCAGTGAAAGAAAAAACCTGTACTTGCTTTTGTTTATTTGATGTTTTCCCTCCCTACTCAGCCCCAGAAGAGAAAATAAGCTGATAAATTCTCTAATAGCACTAACACATGTATCAACAATACTGACATGTTTTCAGTTGAATTTTCAGTTCATTCTATTTTCTATCTCACAATGAAATTCAGTTCAATTGAAAGATCCAATAGTAATTGGAAATAAGCTCTGGAAATTGCATAATCTACTTCTCAAAGACCCCGAAATTAACAAACAAACACAGAACACACACAAACCTAAAGGACCCACATTCTGTAAAGATGTAATAAGTCAATTAAATTCATGCACAATGTGATTCTTGGCTGATGGGAGAATACAAAGAGAGAGGTCAGATCCTGTTTTCAAAAAGAAGCCTCATGAAAAGGAAAGCAAATGGAAATGTCGTTACTGAACATTATGATGAGAGATGAAAGGAGTCTCGTCCAAAAAAAAAGCTCCAAGGGGGTGAAATGTAAATTGTTCAGATAGGAAGCAAATGAAAGGAGATGTGATAAGGTCAGTGATGAGTAAACATGGGGGAGAGCTGCAACTCAGGTTCAGATGATAACAGTAATAAATACGAAAGGGCCTGGGTCCATAGCAGGTGGAAATCCGCAGAGTCTCATCCCCTTCAGTGGAGCTGCAGAGATCCACACCCACTGAGTCCCGCTCACAACAGCACTCAGTGTTTAGGCAGCTCTTTCATCTGTTGGTACTGTGCACCAATTACTATCTTCACCCACAGAGGGAGAAAGGGAGGGGGTACAAAGGCCTTGGGGATTTTCATTTTTTCTCCTAATTGTAGATGTGCATTTTGATTGTTATGGGATTTGAGGATGCTGCTGAAAGCCAGAGCCAAGCCATCTCCAAACAAAACTGAATACCTGAAACTTCTAGAGGTAAGATTTGTCCCAAAACAGGTGTCTGCCAGATGCCTAAAGGAGTCAGAGGACTTGTCCATACAGCATAACTGAGGGCCAGAGAACACCAGTTAAGATCCCTCATTGAAACAGCTAAAATATGGATTAAAAAAATCCAGCATTAGCTCAGTCATCCCTTGGGAATGCTGAAGAGGTTTCAAGGACAGGCACTGAAAGGACATTCTTTCATAAGAAAACACCCATGTTTGGAAATGTTTATGCCTAGGAAAGGGTTAGATTAGGTCAAAATGGTGAATTTTGAGTTATGATTGCCTAATTATAAGTTGACAGACACACATACGATACTTGCAGGAATTCTAGACATGGGCACTACTGAGAGGGGATTCCTAAACTGTATTTGCTGCTCTGTTACAGGGCTCCTGGTGGCAGCTCTGAAATCCCTGTAGAGACATCATTTTCCTAGACAAGTTAATCATTCCATAAGGGCACTCCTTCCCCTTGCCATGAACTGGAGCTCCTCTGCCTGCTCCTGAGCCGCCGGGTGACTTGGCTCCAAACTGGTTGCCACTCATTTGTGAGGAGGAAACCCCTGGGCTTGGCACAGGCAGGTTTGTTCAATCTGTGGAGCTCCAAGAGATCCACTGGGATGGAAGGCTCTCAGTGGATGCTCATCATCATCAAATGTAGGATGATAGTTAATTAGATGGGATGTCTCTCGGTGCCCGGGAGAGCAGCCATTCAAGCCTGACAGAGATAACTTGTCTGAGGAGCGAGTAATCCTGATAAATGGAACTCCAGAAAAGGACAGGAGAAATTAGAGAGGCAGGAGCAGTGTCTCTCCATGTGAGATTAGGAATTTTGATCCCCCTTCTATCCCTGTGTAAGTGAACACTGACACTCCAGCTGGGCTGAAGAGATATTTGGTGCTCTCATCCTCCCTGACCCTCCTATCCACAGCTAACCCTGCTGGAACAAGGGACACCAAAAAGTGCTGCAGCCCACTATGTTCCAACACACATATGAAAAATAAAACATTTTGAAAAAATATGGTTTTTAACAGAAATTAGCTATAAATGGTCAATGTCTGCAACAGTCTGATCCTTTCTGGGATCCCCAGCACAGAAGGACATGGACATGTTGGAGTGAGTCCAGAGAAGGACACAAAGTTTATCAGAAGGATGAAGCAGCTCTGCTCTGAGGAAAGGCTGAGAGAATTGGCATTGCTCAGCCTGGAGAAGAGAAGGCTCTGGGGTGACCTGACTATGGTCTTCCAGTACCTGAAGAGAGCCTAAAGAAAGGTGGAGAGAGACTACTTACAGGGTCTGGAGTGACAGGAGAAGGGGGAATGGCTTCAAAGTGACAAAGAGCAGGTTTGGATGAGGTATCAGGAAAAAACTCTTTGCTGTGAGAGTGGCAAGGCCCTGGCACAGGGTTCCCAGGGAGGCTCTGGCTGCCCCATCCCTGGAAATGTCCAAGGCCAGGCTGGATGGAGCTCTGAGCAGCCTGGTCCAGTGGAAGATGTCCCTGTCCATAGCAGGGGCTGGAACTAGAGGAGCTGCAAGCTCCTTTCACACCCATCCCATTCCATGATTCCCTTAGGGGTCTCTGAGTGAGTGCAAATGCCCTCCTACAGGCACCAGCAATTAAAAATCCCATCCTCTGGCTGCTACATAGCAAACCCAGAAACAACTGCCCTTTAATTGTGCCAGTAATGCAACATTCAGACATCCTACAGGGATTTGTTTACCACCGATGATGAAACTCCACAAAACTCCTTAAAACCTGACATGCGTATCCCAGTCCAGCCATGAATAAAGATGCTTTCAAAATCTGGACTGCAATTTGTGAAACCTGCTGAGCAGAAAGGTGTTCCGTAAGATATTATTATTAGGAATTTTATAAAACTTTGAAGGTTATTATTGCTCCAGATTAGGTTGAAATGTTTAATTATGAAGAGAGAGAAGGTTTCTGGCCTTTTCAAAGGATAGGAGCCTTTATTGATTTTATTAGTCAAAGAAGGTGATAATTTTTACATTAATAACCAGAGAGCAATTTCTCCCTTAAACAGTGATTATAAAATACTAACAGAAATACCACTGGAAAAGTCTGAGGAAGGTCGCTCTTTTTTCTTATTTCTTGTAATCAATCTTAGTCTATCAAAGGCAGCAGTAATCTAAGTGGAATTGTGGACACTTCTGAACTTGCGGGCAGATGTGGCAGTGCCTTCCCTGCTAATTGAGGCTGGATCAAATGAAAGCCTTTGGCTGGATGAACTATAATTGCTCAGGAGCTGCAAACGTGGTCAGCTACCCGAGGTGTTTGTTAAATGGCTGCAGAGCTGCTGTGAAGGTGTCTGTGGAAGGCTCTGGATAAGGAGGTAGGTGGAGACTGGACAGGAATGACTTCAAACCAACTGGGCAACCAGTGGGCAACCTCTGAGGGCTTTAGTCGTGGGGTTTCTGTGGGGCTGCGCAGGGGGAAGATGAGATAGTGTGCTGGAACTTGTCCCAGGGTGCCCAGGACACCCCCTGCCCTGGGAGCTTGTGGAGTCCCTGGGGCCTCCCCACGCAGCGGGGAGGTGGAACGGCTGGAAGCAGTGCCAAGAACCCCAGTTCCCAGTGCTATGGGCTGCCAGACCACGACAGCTCCTCCATGGCTGGCTCTGGGTTTATTTCTGTTGTTAGTGTTAGACAGGAGCTGCCTCACTGAAGGAGGGCAGAGGTTCAGGCAGCCCAGCAGCCCCTTCAGCAGCCCAGCTTTGCTGTCCTGCCCAAGAAACCCTGTGGAAAACCATCCCAGGGTGTCCTGTGCACCCAGCACGTCTCTGTCCTCAATTAGCAGCTGCTTTATAACCCCAAAACATGACGTCCTCCATCCTTCATACATTTTTTATTTTCTCTAATAGAATTTGCCATTATTCATATGAATCTGTAATCCTTTTGTGAATCCTCCGAGGCTCTCAGCTTCAATAACATCTGTGGCATTGAGTGCCACGTGTTAATTATGTGCTGTGTAGGAAAAGTATTTCTTACTATCAGTTTTAAATCATTTGCTTTAAAAAATAATTTAATGGTTATACCAAGCATAATGGAATATAGAACTGCATAGATAGGGTACATCTTGCCTTAAAAATTAATTACAGTTTTCTGAACACTGGGAAACTGAGGCATGAAAGGACATAACTTAAAATTGGTCATTTGCTACTAAAGATAGAGCCTAGGAGTTCTGCTTCTTATATTCTTTCTACAAATAAATAATAAATATGTTTTGCCATATAAAGAAGCTGATTTAGACATCTCAAGTTTTCTTGTTCACTTTAAGGAACAATCCCCTTGCTTTGCACCCGTAAGGAAAAAAAAAAAGAGATTCCTATCTGATAGAGAGACTGTGTTAGAAGAAATGTCAAGGATCAGATTCCACCAAATCAAGTTTGCTGTGATCCACAGGGAACCCAAGGTAAACTTCTGGAAAACAAAAGACTAACATTGAAACTACTGGGAATTCTCTGTACTGGACAGGATTAAAGTCAATCTGCCTCTTCTATTGCCAATAATCCCTGAGAGGAGATTTGATTCTCACTCACACAAATAACTTTATATATTTTACTTGCTAAAGTTACTGGGGTGGCATGAGGAACAAACTTGTGCAAAATGTACAGAGAGAGTGTAGAGAAAAGGCTCAGGGATAAAATAACCACCCCCCTCCAAAAATATACCTCATCCACATGCAGAAAATAGCTGAGGACAGGGAATTACTCTCCCGCTGCTCCTCGCTCATGTGTTGTATATAATGGTTTCTGGAAACATTTCTATCATGCAGGGATAAAGGAGATGGAAAATAATCATCCTTACTTATCTAAGTATGGTATTTAGATGACCCTCATTACCCCTGCACTGACTGCCTCCACAATTTTGGAGTATTTATACCTTGAAAATCCCATGACACAAGAGAGTGTAGACAGACCCAAGTTACAGGAAAAAAACAGGAGAGAAGAGGTGACTTATTCAAGATTAGAGAGATCTGTAGCAGTGCAGAATCCTGAACCCAGGTCACCCAAGATTTAACTCACTGCTCTGTGTACTTTTGTAGCCTGCCTTATTGACCTAGGCTTATAACCTATCTATAAAGCAGAGATTTATTAGGACAGGGAAATGTCTCAGCAAATGCCACACTCTACCCAAGAAACCTTTCCTAATGGAAGTGATATAAGGTAAGATCGTGAAAACAGGCAGTTGTATTCTTTTTTTCCAGCCCCAAATGGGTTGCCTTTAATCGCAGCAAGAGTTACATGGGGTGGAAGTGCCATCACATCCCAGCTCAGGTGGTCAAATGTCCCAGTCAGATGAGATGTTTGATGGAGAAGATTGTTGACAGAGGTTTCTGAAGATTCAGTGACCACTGAGTGTTGTCTTCTCTCAGTAAGGAAGAAAGACTTTGAGAAGAGCTAGAGAGTAGGGCCTGAAATGGTTGTGACTCTCCCGATTTAAGAATGCACAGGTCCCATATGGATGAAGGTACAATAGCACTCCAGTCAAACGTTCTGCAGGGCCTTCTCAATCCTTCCTCACACAACATCTTTCCCTTGTTTACAGTTTAATTTAAATTAACGTTTTAATTTTTCAAACGAGCAGTGACATTGTTTATGAATGCATTACCATTGAATAATCACTCTTGAATATCAATTAACTCCAGCAATTTTAAACTACAAAGCCCTTGCAGTCAAAAGCCTGCACTCACAGAATCAGATTTGTTTAAAACCACCAAATTCCATCATGTTTTCAGCTGTCAACGGCAATCAGCATTTGCAAGGAGCTGTATTCCAGAGGAGGATTCTGATGGGATATGGAGGCTGCAGAGCAGTGGGTCAGTACAGAAGCAGGAAACTTGTCTTACACCCATCCCAAACACGACCCTGATGACAATTATCTGCCATTGGGGTCGGTGGTGAGGTGGGACAGGCTGTGGGGGCAGTTACAAGGTGGGGAATGAGAAACTGGAATTAGAAATTGGAGTTAATTCTAATTCCCAATTAGAAATTGGAAGTAAAATTACAGGAAAACAGCAAGAAATAGGGTCTAATGGCACAACACAGGATCTGCCTGGTAGAAACCAAAATGAGTGTATCATCCTCCCATTTCTTGTGCCTGTGCAAGGAGGAATGATCAGGGGTGACAGCTCAAAAATCACAAGTCCCAGGCTGGGGGTGCAGCAGTGCAGCTGAACTTTAACTTATCCTGAGAAAAGGGAGCTGTGAAATTCAACAAAGCTCCCAGCCGAGGGCTCGTGGTAGGCCTGACCCAGCCTCAGGGAAGAAGCATGACCTTTGTTGAAGCTCTCTGGTGGTTTGGGATTTTGTGGGTTTTTGGTGGTTGTTGTTGGCTTTGGGGTTTTTTCCCACCTAGATGGAAGGAAGACTTGATTTCCACAGAGTTCCCACTGGATGGATTGTGCTCGACGTGGAGCTGAGCAGGGACACAGCTGGGGTGGCTCTGGGGACACCTGTGCCACACAGCTCCTGTCCTTAAGGCTCCTTCTTGCTCTCAGCTTCACCTGCAGCTCTGGCAGCAGGAGCTGGGACAGTGATCAGCCCTTGGAGCAGGTTTTTCCTCTGGTCTGGGGAAAGTCTGAGGGGACCTTTCCTTCGTACTTCTCAGCATGCAAACACAATAGAGCATTTTCAGCTGCCAGGTGACTCCCCAGAGCACCAAAATCTCAGCCACAGAAGAGCCTAAGCCAAGGAGATTACAGGTTGCATTCCATGGCCACCATTTCCACAGTCACAAATTAGTTCAGCTCCTCACATCCTGCTCCTGAGGAAGACATGAGCTGTGAGTGCCTCAGCCTGCCTCACAGGGGCCCAGCTAACAAATGGAGGCTGCAATATTTCAATCAATAGGGAAAAAGAAAAAGAAGAAATGAAGCAGTCAGGGAAGACAGAGACATTATTGATGCTTCTATTACTGCCTGAAATTGGTCACTGTGGAGAAAAACAAGTAGCCACAAAGTGGACTTGGCCTGACCTTTTGCTCCTCAGCAGGCAGCAGATTGGTCATTCTGGTCACTGCCAGTGAAAAATGAGGCTGAAATCTTCTTTTAGTGGATGAGGGACCAGTGCTCAGTCCCCACAGCAGGAGCAAATTCACAGGTCAAGGGAGAAGCTGTAACCCTCACTGTGGGCTCCAGAGAGATTCCCACATGACACATTAGGACAGGGAATGCAGGATTGATTTGCTGCTTAACATGAGTGGTGTGTGTTCAAACGCGAGCAGACAGACTCCTCCGGCAGGGAGAGCAGTTTCAGAGTGATGGACAAACCAGAGCAGGGAAGGCTGAGTACCCAGCAGTGCAGTGAGGCAGGGGAGCTTCAAGCCAGGCAGGAAAATGGTGAAGAGCAGGATGGAAGAAGGCACAGAGGGGAATTTTGACTACAGAGTACTGAGATGTGACAAAGTGAACTGAGGCAACTCAGACCAAGGCAGGAACCTGTACAAATTCAAAAGGAAAGACAAACTTAGGACTGACCCACAGGGCAGAGAGCCTGGAGTACCAATTGTGAACAAACTCCTCTACCAACTTCCATATGGCCTTCTCAGTTCCACACTAGCTGTGAAAATGCTGTCCTTGCCCCCTGGGACGCTACAGTCCCTGAGGCATATCCAGAGGGAGGACTTGATACCTTCTGGACACAAGTCAGAAAGGGGAAAGAGAAGATTTTTCCAGCAGCAGAGCAAAACTTGTGTGTGTAAGGCCAGATGGAATTGGGCAGGCAGCTGCAGGAGGCCCCATCTTGGTGTGGAGGGGAATAAAAATAAGCCAACATGGAGTATGAGAAGCTTTGCCAAGTGGGGAGCTGCTGGCCTGGAGAAAGGGACACCCTCTTCTGGCAGACCAGAGTGGTCCAAGGAGAAAGAGGATGACTTGGGTATCCCAAGGAATGTGCTGGTATATGACAAACTGGCAGAGGATAAATAAACTAACAAACAACAATACTTTGCCCTAAAAGAGGGTAAAAGCTCGTGAAATAGCATGTGCAGTTTCTTGGTACAGAGGCAGAAATTCCACATGGAGAAATTAAAACAATTTTTTTTTCAATGTATTTTGTTTTTATGATACCTTCACATTCTAGAGCCTCATGAACACAGAGACCCATAATTTAAGCTCACCTGGATGGCTTAGTTCCCATGATAAACTTCAAGAAGCAGCACTTACCTTCCTATTACCACTGTGAACTGACTTGGGTGAACTCTGATGAAAAACAAACATCAGAGAAGTGCTTTAAAAGAACAGGTCACAAACATTCATAATAAGACTGTTTGGATGCACTTTGGGGAACGTAAATCACTTAAATTATTCAAGTGTCGAGCTGTTGGGACTCAGGCAGGTTGAGAGTTGGTGCACTGAAAGCCAAGGCAGCCCAAAGTGAGCAGGGCAAGGAAGGAAACACACATTTTCAATTCAAGATGCTCCACATGTGCTGAAGCTTGTAACCATCAATTGCAGCTGTTTGTCTTTAATTAATGAAGGACAGGGCTGAATGGGTTTGGGCTGCAAGGTGAAGGAAGAGGAGGAAATAAGGTTTGGGCAGTGACAGAAGTGAGAGAAGGCAGCAAGCCTTGAGTGTAGAGCAAAGAGTGGGACAGAAGGGAGGTAGGTATGACACAGTGGTGCTGTGTAGCCACCTCCTCTATTTAAATCTGCTGTGATATGTGTAGGAAGGTACTTGGAAGAAAGGAGATGATCTTCTACATTTTCCAGGAAATGTAGCGAACTGAAGGAAAAATTGTGAAATACCTAAATCAGTTTACCTGCTTGAGCATCAGAAAGGAATGGGGTTGGTTTCAGGTCCACTCCCCTGCCCAGCTCATATCTGGCTGGGCTCCTTACCTGCCCATGCCTGCTGGCTGTAATCCAGCTCTTCTGATATTGAAATGCATTCTTCTAATTAATACCTGAATTTATTAAAGGCCTGATTTTTATATCCATTTGTTCTTTCAGCATTGTCCTTTTGATTTAATAGCTCTTTTCCTTCCCTGCTGCTACACCCTGATCTACTTATACACAACAATCCCTCCTCTCTTTCACCCTTCAGTTTTGCTAAGCTCCTTAGTCAGCTCTTATAAGGAAAGATCTTCCTTCCTAGACCATAATTTAGTATTCTATTGTTTGAAAAACACCCGTCAAATTTTCATTATTTCCTCCTCCTATTTCCTTGGCAAAAATTCAGAATTCTGAGCAAAACCCACTGTAGCACTTTTTTTTTCTGTCTCCTGCTACCAGCAGCAGCAGCACAAAGGCTGACTCAAGGTACTGTGAGGAGCAGCACAGGTAAACTGTGCAAGCAATTCAGTCATCAGGGGAGTTTAATTCCTCCAGCCCACCTGAAACCTTTTTAATTTGCTTTTCAAACATATTTTTAAGCAGCAAATCCTGCCTGTGACAGAAACACACAGATAGTATTTGCAAGAAATAGTGTTTATTCATCAAAGTCAATGGGAATTTTTTGGGTTTATACAGCTCAGGTTCTATTCCTTTACAGCTGGTGCAGTTCAGGGAATATCCAGGCACAGATAAATGCTGGACTTTGTTGATATGATATCTTCTGTCTCTCTGTACTTAAGGGCTTTAGAAATTGATTAACTGAAACCCTTATCAGGAAGGTAACTATTATAATACTCATTTTACTGATGAGGAAAATAGAGCACAGAAAAGCTTAGCAACAGCACAAGGTTACACAGTGAATTAGTGGCAGGAATACTGATTCCATCTCCTTGGCCTGACCATTAGATACACTCCCTTAATCAGAATCTTCCCCCAAGCCCTCTGCCTAATTTTATGTGCTTTTTTAAAAAAAAAAAAAAAAAAAAAAAGCATTTTGCCCTGCCTTTCTACATTTTCTAGTCTGGCTGGGAGCTATGGGAGAAACGTTGCCTATAACAAAAAGTTGGGCTCAGCAATATTTTAAGTATGACAAGGGAAAAAAAACCTCCTGGAACGAGCACATTCTCTTAAGATTTTCAGCCTGAATTTGCAGCTTCAGAGAGTTGAGCTAAGCCACCGAATAGCTGGGTGCTTTACATGAAGCAAACTTCTTAAGGCTTTGCATTCATGCATTATTAGTAGCTTCATTCTATATCTGAGTTACTTATATGGCTCCTAATTACCACAGGATCTTAATGCCTCGCCTTAATGTGTTTATCCTTGATGCAGCCCAGTGGTGCAAGAGTGTTGAGCTTCCTGCTCCATGGGCTAATTTTGTGGTGCAGAAGACTCCAGAAAATTCCGTCTTTAGAGGGATTTATAAAATGAGTCTTCCTCTCCTTCCCCTGCCAAAAGCAGACTTCAGGTTACGCTTGGGAATGCCTCCATGAGCTCGGCCTTGTGGGCCCTGCGGGCTCTGGGCACAGGGAGATCAGCCAGCCTGGTGTGGAGAGCTCCTTGCAACCTGCAAATTAGATATTTCAGGATGTCTGTTTATTTGTTTGAGAGGCTTTAATAAGTTGCCTGATTTCACTTAAGAAGTGTGTCGCAGAGGGCATTTCATTCAGAATCATTAAGGTTGGGAAACACCTCCAGGATCATTGAGCCCAGGCTGTGACTGATCCCCACCTTGTCACCCAGTCCAGAGCACTGAGTGCCACCTCCAGGGATGGGGACTCCACCACCTCCCTGGACACCCCTTCCAGTATTTCACAGCCCCTTATGTGAAGAAATTTCACCACAGTCCTGTGAGCACTTTCCTAGTTTAGCAACAAATCATGACTGAAATTAGAATGAAATATGCAAGAAGAGGTGAAAACACCAGCAACAGGACTCCTTTTCAGGGGTGAAATGCAGGAAAGCTTAAAACAAAAGTTGTAAGACAACAACCTGTGATTTTTCATGAGCCTGAGAAAAGTTTCTTCTTGCTCTCATCTCCTAGCTCCAGTTTAATCATTAAAATGGATTTATGAGCAGTAGGTGCTCTGGATTAATCACCTGTACAAGAAGCCCATTTCACTGTAAGTTTAGAGATTGCAGCCCTGTGCCAAAAAGTGTTCTGCAAGGCTTTTGGATACCTAAAATGTTACTAAAATCTTAATCTAGTCCTTTTGCCCAGGAGCAAATTCTACCTGTAATTATTAGGACCAGGAATGTTCACCTAGTCCAGGAGTCTACTTGAACATTTGTCTCCATAAGCTTTACACTTTAATAAATAATTTATCCCCAAAATGCACTTAAATTAGATCTATAATTCTACCATGAGGCTTTGGTGGTGTGAGGAGACCTCCCGACTTTGCTCCGATCATTTATAATGCCACCATAAGTCATCAGTGGAATTGCAGCATTCTTATTTATAGCAGCGCTTATATTGTTCCTTATATCGTTTATTATCCTCATTTGGAATGGCCCCAGCTCGTCAGGAGGAAAAGATGCTGCACAGCCACCAGTTTAGGCTATTTCTTAGCACAGAAATGGTCCCTTCCTGAGGAAGCAGAGATGTTATCAAGGAGAGGATGGATATAAATTGCCTGGACATCCTGTCCTCATTTCTGCCGGTCCTTCCATTCAGTTTGGGGAGGATTAAGGGGATGGCACAGAGCCTGAAGCTTCTGGTGATCTTTTTGCTTCTACTTTCCGTCTTGAGGAGGGCACACTGCACCCCTGTCACTGCTCTGACCTGAGAGAAACCTGCACAGGAAAGGGGACAAGAAACGCAAAAAAAAATATCCCACCCTCCTCTCCCACTCTCCCACGCTATTCAGGTTAGAGCCAGACCTCTGCAAATACAAATCACGTCCTCTTTCCTGCTAGAAGCAGGTTAAAATTAATAAATCAGGGACTGAAAAAAAGGAGTCAGATTTAAGATCACCCAGGTATCCCCAGTGGTTTTTCTTTCCAGATGCATTATGATAATTTTTAATGACATCATCTCACACTATTTTTACCGGAGTTCTTTCTTTTAATGGGTAGAAGATGAGCACGATCTCCAAGGTGGAGGGGGGGGGAGCAGAACCCTGCTTCACTTTATCTCAAACTGTTCATGCAGAATTTAACTTACAGCAGCTGTTCAGCATGACACACCAGAGTCCAGATAATTAAAAGCACTTAAAAGCGGAGTGTTTCAATGGGAAAAGTTGCAAGCACAGCCCCTAAGAAGCCATTGCACTGCCCCTGTCCTGCCTTGCCGAGGGCAGTCCTGAATAGGGGGTAGGACTGGGTGACCTTTAACAGTCCCAACCCAAACTTTTCTATGGTTCTAAACATGTAGGATAAATTCTCTTAAAAGCTTAGGAAAATTCTGCCTTTCTGGTTATTTCCCCATGGTAACCTTGCCTGAATTAGTTCCTGTGGCCCATTGGTTTCCCTGCATCTCTGCCTTGGTGCTGGCAGGTTTCTCACTCCTCAGTTTAGCCATTAACTGTAGGGTTTGGCTTGGACAATTTATTCCCATAAAATACAGGAGTGACAGTGATGAGGGCACGGAGCTGCCTCTGCAGACATCCTGGACACATGCCTGGCTCCCACGATGTGTGTTTTGGAGGCTGCTGTGCTGCAGCCCTCAGAGACAACCTGCCAGAGGGAACAACCTCACTGCCCTGGGGTTCCAAAGGGACCTGTCCCACCCCTGGTGCTCTCTGACTTTGTGTGACAGGCACCCAGCCACTGCTCTCCCATCTTTGCAATCAAATACAACCCAGAAAGGAGCAGAGAGTGAAGCTAGAAAAGGATCAGAGCAGCTAAAAATGGGAATAAAGAAAAGGAGGAGGAAGATTTCATATTCCTGTATTTACACTCCTGCACAGCCCAGCAAGGCAATGATAACACAGCACAGAATTAGTGAATATGTCATGAACATTAGTCTGGATTTTGGGACATAGCAGAATCCCACCAGGAGAGAGGGTTTAAATCTTGCAGCAGGAACACAGAAAATAAGTCCTTTTATAACCTTCTCTCTTCAGAAAATGTATCTACACGTTGGAATCAGAAGGCCTTTCCAGGTTAATTTAATTATACTTCTTCTCTGGAGTTTGAGAACATCAGAGTTGAGCTCAGCAGAGCAACCACCCACCCCCTGAAAGCAGCAGCAGTCAGGCAGACTTCAGGGATTTCGTTCTCCTTGCAGAAAACAAAAAGCCAAGAAAGCAGGGGGATATATCTGTGCTGCCACGTGGAATCATTCATTTTACACTGATCCCCATCAGCCAGCTGAAACTTTGCTTAAATAAACAGAGACTGAGCCTTTCCCAGGCCGTTCCCACTCGTCTTCCCATGCGGGCAGACCCCACAGCAGGATACAGCAGGACACAGGGAGTGAAGAACAGGCTTGGAACAGGAGAATCATCCCCATTGTTTCTCAGGTTCTCTTGTTAATTGGCTCTTTCGGGTTTTTTCTGTGTATTTTTGGAAAATTAGAAGTCAAACAAGGAAGTCAGGTAATGAACCAACCCTCACAGAGGAGCTCTGCATTTGGCTGTGGGGACAACAGTGTCTGAACAGCTGAAAAAATCAGAGGGAGCTACAAATGATGGGGGCTTAGGGAGAAGGGTTTTTTTTACACCGTGCTGAATATTGCCAATTTGGTGAACTGAGCAAGTGACCATCTGGGATTTTCATGTAAAGACATACATCAGTGAGGAGCTATTCAAATCAGCCCCGGAGCTGGCTGTGTCACACTTTTGGTGTCTTTTCTTCTATCACTAAAAAGCAGTTATACTAAGAACAAAATATCTTGAAAATGTTAAAAAAAGAGAGGTAATTTAAATAGTAAATAAATTATCCCTTTCAGCCTCCTGTATATCAAAGGGTTTGTCTTGGCCACTTAGCTTGGCTTTCTGTCGCTGTCATTAGCTGTGTCTGGGTTGGAGCACGGCAGACAGAGAGGGACGTGTGAGTTCCACTCGAAGCCATTAAAGCCTGTGAAATTGGACAATTGGCTATGCAGACAGCCCTTAGAAGTATTTCGAGCACTTTCGGTTCTTGGCTGAGGACTGAAAATGGGGATGGAAGCGAGAAAATATCTCCATATATGTATTGAAGCTCTGAAAAAAAAGAAAAAGAAAAATAAAAAAGCTGAATGTGGGACATGGAAACATGAAACTTCCAGACTCTGCTAAGTCTTTATCCCTTCAGAAGTATTTTTCCAGGTATGGCTCACACCACACCCCTCAACACAATCAAATTCCTGATGAAATTTCACATTGTGCTGGCATCAGGTATGAGAACTTTCTTTACACAGAACTGCAAACCCAGTGTTTCCATACATCCAATCCTTCAAACTGAGAAAGCTGATTCTGCTTTATGAATGATCCCTGTTTAGAAAGACAAGCAAGGAAAAGCAGATATTACCTTGCTCCTTTGCTGTCACCGAACCTTCCACGGGTTTCAGTCTTTCTCTCCTGTGATCCATTGCTCCTCCCACGGCTTCAGCCCAGCCCGGGAAGGGACTGCTTGTGCCATCTGTATCCTCATATGTTAAAGGAATGGACTAAATTCATCAGCACTTTATGCTTTTACCCCAAAGCCCTGCTCACTTCAGTGTTTTTTAGATTATACTGTGGGTGTTTAGAGTCTGTCCTTGCTTTACAGGTGAACTTTGCTGTCAGGTACATAGAAATGATTGAAAAGCTCTGGTTTTTCTCCAGAATTGCAGGCTCTTTTGTCTATTCATCTGTCAATAGGTGCATTTTCTCTCTTGCTAACATGGAATATCCAGACAGGATGACATTTTCTTTCTCTGAAACATTACCCAGCCAAATCCTGCAATAAATAGCTGTATCTTCAGAAGATTTTGAGGTACTGATTGTAGGACTCTTGAAAAATCTCTCTGCAAGGAGCAAAGGGTTTGAAATCACGACTGTGATTAAGCAACTGACATCCTGTTCTCTGGTTTGGGGCACAAAAGTGCATGGAAAAAGTGCCATACCTTGTTATAAGAGCTGTTCAGTGATCAGACCTCTCCAGTCTTTTTTAAATGACCTAAATTTATATTTAAAACCATTAAATTTCCCTTACAAGATCAGACAGTAGAGGGGTGTGTGAAGCACGGGGAGGGCTACAATGGGCATGGACTCAAATACAGCTGCAGGATGTGCCCATCAAGCCACCAGGAGTAATCTGGGGCAGAAGGCTGCAGCCCAGAGCATGCGGTTTCTGGTGGAATCATGATCAAGGGCTTGGAAGGTGTCCCTGTGAGTTTTAAGCCATCTCAGAAATCCTGCCCAGCAACAGAAGCCCGACAGCAAAGTTCCCTGGGAGGGAAAGGTATTTCCAGCCACACTTTCTCATTCTCTCATCCTTGAAAATAGCCTTCACCATCTCCTCTCTCCCCAAGTTTTTGTGGTTTTCTATTACAAATCTCCCTGGGTTGAAGTGGGGTCTGATTTCACTCAAACTCTTGCTTGTTCTGGAGTGAAATGTGAGGTGACGAGGGTATGTTTTCCTTAGAATGTCTGTGTTACCCTCTAGTCAGCAGGAATGAAATTTTCTGACGATGCCCTCCCCTTGGGGACCCCTCTGAAAATGAGATGTATCTCTCATGAGGACCTCTCAGCAAGCACAATTGAAATATCTTTGTGACTGCAGTAGCTCTGTAATGAATGAATTAATTGATTTCACCCTCAGCTGCTTCTTCATCGACCCCGCTGGCCCCACAGTGGGGAAGAAGCTTTGTTCCAGTTCCAGTTTCCCTCAAAGCCCTGTTCTATTTAAAGGTAGATGAAAAGGCTTTAGGGCTCTGAATGGGAATCCCAAAACCTCCACTCTGGATGGCAGCCAGATGGGTCGTCAAGCTGCACACTGAGTTTGGAGGGAGGGATGGGAACTCCACCTTTCAGCCACTCTCAGGGGCTCTGTGACAGGTGGAAAGTGGGTCTGAGAAGTTTGATGTCCTGACAGTGCATCCACCTCAGTCTGTGATTGTCTGCTTTGTTCAAGGCGCTTTGTGGACATCTCTGGGTCTCCAGGCAACCCCAGTCCTTCCCTCCCTTCTTAATCTGAATTATCTTCAGGGAAACCTGTCAAGGACTCACGTTTCTGTTAGACTCCTTTCCATCTTTAAAATCTTGGTGTGTCCAGCTCTTCCAATCTCCATGAACAGCAGAATGATCATAGGCACCACGTGGGTGGGGCAGAACTCAGCGCCTAACCCGGTAAATGGCAGGCTGGGCACAGCAATTTGAAAAATTCAGGTGAAATGAGCCACCAGGGCCTGAAAAGGGTGGGTCCCATTCCCATTTGTAGGCAAACAGCTCCCCCTCCTCGAGTGCCTGAGGGTCTCATCCCAGGGCACTGGCACAGGCTGCTGGGGCTGGGGGAACAGAGGGAGATGGGACAGACAAACCTGTGGGGCTCGGGTGGCTGCGGAGCTGCTAAAATCCAGAGGGTATTCCCACACCCTGGAACACAAGTCACGCCCTGCTGAAGGGCATCAGATGCCACAGCTTCTTCTTGGCGTGTGCCAGTCAACAGAGAGCAGCTCCAGGAGTTATGTCCTCATGACTTTGAGCTGTGACAGCTCAAAGTGACCCTTCTGTGACTTTGACAAGTTGTATGGCTTCTGCTGGGCCTCGGTTTCCCTGTTGTGTTCTCCACTTCTAGTCTCTTGGTCCACTGCAAAGTAGATGACCTCAAATACCGCCCTTCTTCTGGAAAACATTGCTCCAATTATGTCAGTTTTAAATTTAAAAGTGGAATATTTTAATTAATTTTTCAAAGGAACATTTTAATGTTCAAAATGCTGTTGTTCCACCTTTAACAAAAAATTGAAGGTTTTAAAGTTAAAATTTTAAAATTAAATACCTTAACAAAAGTACTGAGTTTCTTGATTTTGTCAAGTGGACATGGACATTTTGCAGTTTCATCTTTGGTAGAAGTGAAAATATTTCTTCTCAATTCTGGACACACAAGTCTAAACTCCTTTGCTGAGGGAGGAATGGATGAATCTTAGGGAGAACATGGTAAAGAAGCTTCAGATATCTTTGGACAGCTGCTTTCTGTGTCTTGTGCTCTGAACTCCTGTTTTTCCCTTGGCCTATTCCTTTCCTAAGCCACCTGGGCATTGCAAGGCTTGTCACCAGAGCTGCTGTAGAGGACAGACTTTGTCCCAGTGTCACACAGGACCTGTGCAGACAGTAAATGGGATGTCCTGGTAAGGAGGGAGGGGGAATGCCAGAACTACCAGCAGCCTACCCACATCCATTCTGAACTCTGGCTCCTGATGCTTTTGAGTTCTGCCATCCCCAGGGGGGGCTCAGATTCAGCACCCAGAGCTGAGCAGCCAGGCCCAGCTCAGCCCCCAGAGCTGCCCCGAGCAGATATCGGCTCAAAATAGCAAGGAGCTGCAACTCAGCCTCACTGAAAAACTGCCCAGCCTCTGCTCACTCCTTCTCCTCACTTCTTTTTCTGCCATGTTTCACTTTGGAGGAAGCGAATTGTTTTGACTATATCTTCCTCGTAGACATTAAATACCTTTCAAAGCAAGGTCATAGTCCCTGGAGCTCTGACAGCACATGAAGATAACAGTTCAGGCTGGGTTTGCTGCCCTCGGTGCAGGCAGGGAGCTGTTACTCCCTGTCACAGGGAGTCTCTCAGCTCAGCATCCTCAGCTCCACAGGAGGAACAGAGCTTGGGAGCCCCCTTTTCCTTCCATGTGCACACCTGTGGTGCGGGATGGGTCAGATCTCACATGAGCTGGGCATCTGCATGGCTCCTTGGGTTTCAAATGCACCCACACGTTACTGTTTCCAAGGAGAAATAAGGCATCCATAGCATGGAGAGGCACAGCCTGGGAACGGGAGCAGCCAAGGGTCTGTGGCAGACAGGCACGACCTGGACAAACCACTGCAGAGCACCTCACGTACCAGGAGGGTTCCTGGCAGCTGGTTCATCTTCCCACATCACACTGGATGTTGGAAAAGGGGAAAAACACACGAGTTTATTTCCAGCACCTCTCCCTGTTAGACAGGTGACCTTTTCAGAGCTCTGGAACTCCAGGGAGAGGCAGCCTGGGAAGTGTTCAGGTGGTGCTTGACAAACGAAGGTGGTAAAGGAGGGGAGGGATGGCAGCTCTGGAGAGCCAGGAATGCTCCAGCCATGGGAAGTCTGTCTCACTAGCAAGGTTTGCTTTGTCTCCCATGCTGAGGAGTGGTAGTGGGGGCTAATAGTGGGGCTGGCTGGTGCAGGGGTTCAGATGGAGCACTGGGAATGGTTTATCCCAGCTGGGCATGGAGGCCAGACTGGCAGCTCTCCCTGCCACTGTTCATAGCTCTGCTTACAAAGCACTCAGGAGACAACAGAGGGGTTTGTGTTGCTTCATGCCTCCCCCCTGACAAGTGGGGAGTTCCTGCACCGGCACCATCCTGCACACTCCAAATTCCAAGCTCTGATCACCCACAGGCGACACCCGCTGCAGGAACACGGGAGAGCCAGGTGCCAGAGCTAGCTCACACTGACACTGGGTGTGGAGCTCGTACAGAGCCTGTGGTGATCACCACGGCCTGGTTTGGAGTCTTCTGTCCCCTCCAGTCACTTAGAAAAGGCCATTAGCCCTGGAAGGGTGGAACAGTTCCCCTTCCTGTTAATAAACCTCAGTTTTGTGCCAGAGCACACAACCCACACGTGCACCCTAATCCATACCCACCCCCCTCTGCATCTCCCTTGCCCGGGGCCAGCAGGAGATCCCAGCTGCCCTTCCAGACCTTCCCCGCTGGCTTCTTCCAGGCCCCAGCCCCGCCAGCCCCATCCTGCCTTGTTCCCAGTGCACCTCGTGTCTGCTGCTGCGGGAATCTGGGCTAGGAAAGGGCGTCCTGGAGCCACGGATAGCTGTGCAACCCCTGACTAACTCCAGAGGGGAGCCATCCAGCTCCAGAGTCCATCTCACCTGATCCAGCAGAAAGAGTTTGCAACCCGACTGATGCAGACTCTGCCCCCTCGGCAAGGCCTGGGTGTGGTGGACACAAACACGGCCTTGTGCTCAGTGAGCTGACAGGGCTGGGAGCGATGCCTGCTTGGATTACACCCCACAGCAGCTCTGTGATTTGTACACAACGACAAAATTGGACTGGCTCTGGATTTGCAGCTCTAGGTAGCTCAGCTTCTTCTGCATCACTTGCTTCTGGGAATGGTCAAACAAGATGAGTTTTGGTTGAGCAGCTCATGTTTTTGAAAAGTTTTCTTGATGGAAAATGTGATTCATGGGTTGTGGATTTTCTGACGAGTTAAAAAGTTTGCAAACAGATCTATTCAGCCCAAAATCTCTTCCTGAATTGCAGTTGTTCTAAAATAAAACCAGTCTATAAAATGTTCAATTCAAACTTCAAGGCACCTTTTCAGCAGAACTCCCTCTGCCCCCTCCCCTCAAGGGCTCTCAATGACATATCTGGGGATTTTTTTTCTTTGAACTAAAAAAAGACACAACCAGTTTCTATGTTGCTTTTCCATGAAGATGGGAAACCAACGAGTTTTGCTTACTGGCTCTAAATAAGATTCCCCCAGTTTCCACAAGTGACCAAGGTGTGTAGGTATCATCCCTTTCCCACATGCCTCATGCTGGATCCCAGCTTGAGGGCCCACAGATCCTTTGCTCAGCACTGAAAAGATGCAGCTGATTCCTTCCTCCTTTCCCTTGCATTGTCTCTGCCTTTTGGGGTGTAGCCAGCACCAGAAGGAGAACGAAATAGAGTGAAAAAAGCTATTTTGTCCCTTGCCAGCTCAGTTGGAATCAGGAAGCACTGGAAGTCTCCCAACTAAGTCCAGCTTTGGAAGCCCTCCAGCCCACTTTGTCAGGGCCTGAGGCTCCAGAGGTTCTGCGGCGTGGCTGAACTTCTGGGAAATGCCACACACAACCCAAAGACTTCACCTGTGGGAGCAAAGCAGAGTTGATGGGAACTGGAGGAGTGTACACCTGACTGGAAAAAAAAATTAGTCCAGAAGGTCTGAATTTATATATTCTTATAGATTCATGCTCAAGTTTATTTATGTGAATGCTGATAAACTCAATTATAAATGATTTTAGGAAAGTCATGGTTATCTGTCTGTTCCGAATTTGCTGGTGAAGATGAGGAGAACAGAGAGCAGGAGCACTGACGGACTGACCTCCACACCAACAAGTGTACTGGACAAATCTTCAGACTCAGATCTCCAGTTAGCTCAAGACATGAGACCACGAAGGCTCTTATGGACCCCAGGCTCCAAGTGTTCTCCTGCCATTCCAAACAGCAAAGTCCTTTGTGTCCCAAAGCTCTCAGGAGCCACAGATGCTGTGCTGGTGCCAGGTACAGGCACAGAGCACACACAGACCCTTGAGAGGGACTGAAGGGCTGCAGGGAGGCTTTACTCCCCCAGCAGCCAGTTTTTATTCTCTGGCACTATTGCTCCATCAGGGAGTTAACAGAAGTTTGGGGTTTTGGCGTTTTTAACTGCTGACAGCTCCCACTGTCTTTCTAATCATGGTTTGAATCCTTGCCCAGCCCAGCCAGGAAGGCTCTGAAGCTGCCTCCAGTGAGCAGCCAGACAGGACTCGAGCACACAGGGGCCTGGCGGTGACAAGGAATGGGCAGCATGGGCACCTGATGGGAGCTCTCCATCCTGTCCTGCCTGGCTTTCCTGCCCCCAGGAAGTCAGGGCACACTCCTGCCTCCGGCCACTGCACCTGAACTGTCCTTTACTGCCAGGGTAACTTGTGGTAGCACTGACTGCACCTGGAATTGCCTCCACATGGCAGAGACAGGCCACGTGTGCAGGGCCCCACAGCCCTGGGAGCAGTGATTGTGTTGGTGTAACCAGGGTAAGCCTGTGCCAAGGCTGCCTCAGCCGAAATGTGTGGATCCAAGTTCCTGCCCTCCATTCCCATGGGAGACCCGCTCCCAGTCCCTTCCTGTGGCCATGGTAACAAACAGAAGTCCTGCTCACCAGGCACTCTCCATCCTATTGATTCCTTGGGAGATTTATGGCAGAGACCTGATCTCAGTGAAGGAGCTAAATCCAATTCACTAAGGAATTACAAGCCTGTCCGATCAATAATCTATTTATCTCCTTCACTTTGCCATCTTTAAACACTCCAGCCCTGTCAAAAGAAATTGAAAGCTTTTTAAAAATAAAATTATTGGATTCTAGAATGGCTCTGCTAAGGCTTCTGGAAAGCATCTTAAATCCAGGATGGATCCAGTTCAGATCCGGCACTTAGGAGAGATCTGTCATAGCTCCAGTGACTCGACAGCAATCCAGCAAAGCAGGCAGAGACAGCAGGGGATCCTGGCACTCAACAGAGAGAGAATCCAGCCCAGGAGATCACAGGAACACCGACACACAGTGTGCAGGAGGCACTGCTGTGACATCAGTGCCAGGAAGGAATGTGGGGGTCACACAGCAAGGTGATTTCCACTGCCTCTCCTCTGGCCAGGCTGAGGCACAAGAAAGGATCACAGACTCTGCTGCACTGGAAGAGCCTAGAAGAGGCTCCAATACAGGTGTGAGGAGCTCAGAGTAAAGTATGAAGTGTCAGCCCCACCTGGAAGTGCCTTACAGAGACCCCTGGAGCTGCAGACTGCATTTATTTACAACTTGAACATACCACGAAGTTGAATTTAATCAGCACACAGCTTCAGAAGCAGCCGTTGAGTCTCCCAAAGGCAGAGGTGGGCTCCATCCCAGAAATAATGTTGGTTTTCAACTCTCATGCAGCACTTCTAATTAATAGATCATAAGCCGTTTGCATGGAAGCAAACCCAGGCAGAGAGGAGACAGGATGAGCTGGGAGCCAGTGTCAGAAGCAGGAGCAGGACCAGAGCCTCTTTGAAGAAAGAAGAGGAGTTTCCATCCATTTCCAAGCTTCCCAGCTAATTTATCTGACAGAAGCAGGCCCTTACAGACACAGGGGGAACTGCAGGATCAGCTCATACACATGAACTGCCTTCACAGCATGAATTCCTTGCCAAAGCAATATTTGTGCACATAATTAAGCCTTTCTTCAGACCAACTCCTAAGCAGAATATTATTTGCAGTCCCAGTGGGACTGATCCATATATTCTGCTGGCCAAAAGATGGGATTTTTTTTTTGGTAGAGTGCAATTGGGGAATCACAAGCACAGTTGCTGGAGAGCAAGCCTGATGTTCACATCTGGAGTCAGAGGTGTTTGGGGAAGGCAGAAGTTTGCTGACATTAATGGTGTTGCACTGGTGCCTGTGGGGGATTTCGGCCCTGTGTGTGCTCTTGCCTGTGGGATTTTTGCTCCCCAGATTGCCCCATTTTTAACAGGTTCATGTACCTGTATTTCTGAAATGGGACTCCAGTGCTGAAGCTAGGAGGGGCTAAAATTCTCTGGAGTGGGAGAGGGACCAGTTCCTCTCACTTCAGAGGTTAATGAATGGAGTCATTAGGATAATTAATGTTTTAGTGATGAATTAGCCCCTCTCTCAAGCAGTTCTGCTTTTCGCTGTGCAGAGAGGCAGGGCCCTCTGGAGCTGTGACACATCCCTTGCTAAGGTGGCTGCCTTGTCCTGACAGCGCCTGCTCTTGGAACAGGTTCCCGTGCATCTGCCTCTGCAGCAGGGGACTCGTGTTCCTGCGGGAGGGAAACCTCAAAGCCAAGAGCTGTGCTGGAGTTCGAGAGACTCTAGGCTGCCAGCTGCCAGGATTAAGCTCTTCTCCAAACAGAATTAACACTTCCAGTTCTGACTTGGAGCACCTCGGCCATCCCTGTCCTGAGCCTGTTCATCACCACCCACCCACCAGCTCTGCTAAAAGGCCTCACTCTTCTCCTGAAGAACCATCTGTCCTTGTCCTTGAATCCCTTCTCCTTGAGATTTTCCTGCCTTCTCCATCCCCCAGTTTTACTCCAGCCCTGACCCTAAGTCTGTTTATTGATCCTAAGCCTGACTTGAATCACACTCCTTTTTTCAGGCCCTCTTTCTAAAGAGCATGACTGCAGCACTTCACTAAAGAGTGAATGCCCTTGTTGTTCTCTTGTTATTGGAGGTGTGAGAAAGTGCGTGGTGACCATGCCAAAAAAATCAGTAACCTTTCAGTGGCAGTTTGTACATCAGAGTGAAACATTGCAAAAAGCTGCCGTCACACAAGGACTTTCTCCCTTGGCTGCAAGCACATCTGAACTGTGATATCCAGGGGGTGGAAAGCTGAGAGCGATTTCACAACATTGTTCCTGAAATAATGTTGCTAAAGTCAAGAGGGCTCCTTGAACAGAGCTCCTGGAGTCCTACAGCGCTCAGAGTCACAGCAACATCTCTGTGTCCCACACAGAGGCTGAGGTGAAGAAAAGGCCCCTCTCCCCTTTGGGGTGAATCTGGCACCTCTCAAGATCACAGAGTGTCATCCTGGTTTGGCACAAGGGATGAACCTCATCACTGAGAGTTTTTGGCAGAGTATTTTAGGGAAAGAATTTTGTATCAATGCTTTGGATAGGATGAAGATATCCTGTAAAAGTATGTAAGCCTTGGGGTTTTCTGGTCAGCTCTTGTCAGAAGGAGAAAGCAGAATCGAAAACTTGACCTTTTTAGTGAAAAATGAATACTACAACATTTTGCTGTTTCACAGGGGGGAAAAACGTAGAAGTAATTTAGAAATCTTTAAGTGTGGCAGAACAGGACTGCCATCCCTCCAAGGCTGTGGGATTGGAGGTCAGCTTCTCCCCGACTCACCCTGCCAGCATTCACCTCTGCCCTCAGCGCTCAGCCTTCAGTCCTGAGTGCCCTTTCCCCTCGTGCCCGGCTGCCTCTCTTCCTGACGTGTTTGCGGCTGCCCCTCGGACAGTCCCCTCCTCGGACGCCCATCCATCTCCATGTGGCCTTTCCTCCTGTCTGTTTAAATGCCGCCTGTGATTTATGGCCCAGCAGCTCCCAAACACATCCGGGGTGTGTTATATGGCACTGGCGTAATGCGAACTCCCCTCAGCCACGGAGGAAGCAAACACTGCTAATTTATGCCTGCCTTTTTTGGTTTTTTTTTCTTTTTTTTATTCCCCAGGATAATTCTGATTTTAATGTTCCATCTACACCACATCAATATCCTTTCACCGCCAGCAAGCGGTGAAACAAAAAGTAAATATTTCATTTCCCATTCCCTCCCCTCCTAAAAGGTTTTGCCAGAGCCAGCTCACCCGGCATGGCCCGGGGTGAGACAAATGGGAAGCGACTGTGGGCTGCCACAGGGGTGCTTTATGGGGAGGGCAGTGCCCACAAGTGTCAGGTTTCCAGCATAGTTGCTATCTATTGGTGCATGAACAGAACAAATGCAAACATCTCCTGTATCAGGTTAAATTACTGGCCTGAGCTAATCCAAGGCTCCAATCCATCGCTAATTTATCAGTGTGCTGATGCCATTTGCTGCATGGAGCTCTATTCAGAGAGCACATCAAAGTGCTCCAGGAAAAAAGAAATAAAAAAAAAAAAAAAAAAGGAGACAGAGGGAGGAAGAAGGGTAACAAAACATTATACAGAAATTATTAAAAGGCTAAAATAAATATGTGGCCAGGGGCATGGACAAAATCTCTTGGCAGCTGGAGGGATTCATATCCTGCTGGATCCAAGACATCTGCCACAAGTCTTTGCCTGACTGAGGAGCATCAAGATTCTCACAAAGCCTCACCGTGCTCCCCATGCTGAGATACAAACCCTGTAGTCCTGGGTGCTCTTCACATTTCCCTAAACTTGTGGGTCGGGGACAACCCACTTCACTATCCCCGCATTTTTTGGAAAGAGGATAGAAAAACAGTGATTTTGGTAAAATCCCAGCAGAGTCCAGGTTTCGCAGACTGCTGGAAACACAGAATAACGTTCCACTGATCCAGCTACCCCAGAGTTTTCTTATTCTGGAAAGAGATTTGAGGTCACTGAGCAGACCCTCGACAGAGGAGACCTCTATGCACACACAGCCTGTGGATTACAAAATTCCAGCAACTCAAAAATGTCACTGCACTGGGAATGTACCATGGCCAGAGACTTCCTGCACCCCTGTGTGTGTCACTGTGGTGCTGAAGAGGGGTCACAAACAGGATAACCCTTGGTTCCTCCCTTCCCTGCTGGACACAGAGCAAAAGCCAGTCTCTCCTCCAGAAATCAGGTTCCTGCTCTGGAGCTACTCGAGATCATAATTTGTTTTCCTCCAAAAAGAACTGTTGCAAGACAAATACGTCTCTGCAGACCAATGAAGTAAGGTCACATTAGGCAGTGCTCTGGAGAGTCTGTCTGACACTTCCCCATCAGCAGCAAGCACTGCTCTGCTCATTTCTTTCCCTTTTCTCCCTCTCTCCCCCATCCCTCCTCTCCTTCCATTGCTCTAACTCTTCAAAAAGGGGACTCTGTGAAGGGGAAACATCTCAAGGAAAATCCGTGCTCTGCTTTGGCAGCTGGAAGAATCAATGCTAACACGGCCCCTGACTGCAGACAGCGACTTGCACTGGCACAGCATCATCAGCCAGGCAAAATCCTGATGGGGTTGAGCAGAGCAAGTCAGAGCTGGGCAGGGATGGAGCCCTGTGGGCCCCCAGGGAGGAGGACTGGGGTATAAGGACCATAGTATAAGGTCAAACATTATTCAAGTGACAGGCATCAGGCACTGGAGCATCCCAAGGGATTTTATTCGCTGTTCTCCAGAGCTGCTGGACAGACACGAAGGGTCCTCTGCTGCCTGTGCCAAGGGGGGTGACCAGGGACATCCCAGCTGGGCTGCTGCCTTTCCTCAGGTTTAAAGGATGATCCCATCTCCTCCCTGAGGGCACTTCCAGCTCCAGCATCACCTCCAGCACTGCTGTCTGCCCCTTCTCCCTCCCAGTGCCAGCTAATGGGATGCCTAAGCCAGGACTCCCCGGCTGCCTGTTTGTTTTCCAGCTGGGAGTGATCAGCACAGTGGCACCTTCAGGCAGCTCAAGGCTGTAATGCTGTAATGCTGCAGGGTGTCACACCCCACCAGCTACCCCAGACGGACAGAATAAGTGTTAGTTAAATACAGGTACTTGTTTCAGTTTCTAGATTAGCACCAGGCTCCCCTCAGCCCACAGGACGGGCAGATAAAGCAAAGTTTGTGTGATTAAATGATAAAATCTGAACATCACAGAGTAAGCTGGCCCAGGTATGGAGTTATAATTGGCCAGGAAAAGGCAACAGGAGATTTTTTTTCTTCTCTTCCTTGGGCACTCTGCAGAGCTCGGGCAATAAACCCACTCTCCTCTCCCTGTAAGGGCTGTAACCCAGTGGAGCCCCACTGCATCCCTGCATCCAGCATTCCCATGGCATTCCTGATAAACAGAGGGTCACAGCAAGAGTATTTAAGGGCTTAGAGCAGTAGGAGAGAGTGAACCCAGAGCCAGCAGCTCTCAGGCTCTCCAGTGGGACAGAGACAAAAAACTCAGGACCTCCTGCCTGCAAGAGGGACCACAGCCCCAGCAGTGTGTCCTGCTCCCAACAATCATCCAAAATCTGTTTTGGGACTGTCTGGTCTGGAACAGGGCTCTGCAGCTCCAGCCCTCGAGGAAATGCAACCAGGATTATACTAGCAAAGAGCAGAATGAATTCACTGGCTTGATGCTGTCTGAATTTTGAAAGAATTTCATTCTGGATGTTTAGGAAGCTTCTGTCTCTTGCAGATGAGCTGCATGGACTGCCAAATGTATGTCCTCTCAGAGGGAAAAAATGAGGTTTATTTCTGTTACAAACCTACAGGACTTGTTTCAGTTTTACATATGTCCTTTCTAAATGTGAGCATTTTAGAGGAAAAGAAAATACTTCAAAAATCCTTCCCTAAAAAGTGATTCTGAAAATGTTTTGATCTGATTGATCCATCAAGCAGTGGCTGAGGGAAAGGAAAAGATGACAGCTGCTCCTTTTGTTGCATGCTGTTCTGATTAGCCTCAAATAAGATGCTCCCTGTCACCCCTGGCCCTCCACACAGGGAATGCACAGAGCTCTGTAGACTCCACTGAGGACACCCCATGTGGGAGCAGATCTCCTTCTGCTGGAAGGAAAATATTTCTTTTTGCCCAGGACTGTCTGGAAAACCATGGTCGGATTTAAATTCCGAATAAAAATAATAAAAATTTAGAGAAGATTTAAGGGGTTTTTCCAAAAGCGTTCAAAGGTAGCTTTAGCTGTGATCAACATTGTCTGTTCTGGGAGCAGAATCAGCATTCACACAGGGAAGAACTGTGGAGTTTCATAGAATCCCAGAATGGTTTGGGGGGAAGGGACCTTAAAACTCATCCCATCCCACCCCGTGCCATGGGCAGGGACACCTTCTGCTGCCCCAGGCTGCTCCAAGCCCCATCCAGCTTGGCCCTGGACACCTTCAGCGATCCAGAAGCAGGCACAGCTTCTCTGGGCACCCTGTGCCAGGGCCTCCCCACCCTCACAGGGAATAATTTTTTCCTAATATCCAACCTAAATCTGCCCTCCTTCAGTTTGAAGCCCTTTCCCCTTGTCCCATCACTTCAGGCTCTTGTAAACAGTCTCTCTCCATCTTTCCTGTCAGCTCCCTTCCCAGCATCCGTGTGCCTCTGACCCTGTACCTGCTTTGAGATCACTGACTAATCTGCCATTGTTTCCAAGGACATTGCTGATATTCCTTTCTCATGTAAAAAAGCTGTGCCACAGCAGAGATCCACAACCACCAAAGCCAGCAGTGTCCTCACCTGAATTAACGACGCAGAGCAGGCTCTCTGTGAGAGGGAAGAAGGATTTCTCCAAGCCTGTGGCTAAGCATAAGCCTGCACACAACTTTGATGGTGCTGTGTGATAGGAACTGCAGATTCCTCTGCATCTTTGGGATCCTTACTACGTGCTTGGAAGCATTTTTCTGTCACTGGGAGAACACAAAATCCTCTCCTAGATATTTCCAGGCAGTGAAGACTTCCTTTCTGAGCTCCCATTTCGAGGCAGGTGATCCAGCTGATTGGAGTTACAGATTGGATTTTTGGTGCCAGAGGAGCTGAACAAAGCCCAGAGTGGAAGAACTCAGCCACACTCCCCAGTGAGAAATATGTTTGGCTGCAGCTCGAAACTCTGCTGCTCAGGTCCATCCATGGCACTGAGGGTAAGCAGACGAGGAACTTGGTGGAATCTTAATCCAGAAAAAACCTGAGAGCCAGAGCGAATGGCTAAATAATCCCCACATTAGACCTTTGACAAAGCTGAACGGGAGAACTGAGCTGCCAAACGTTTCCAATTAAATGAAACAGTCAGGTCAGCAGCTGGGGTGAGGGCAGGAGGGGACAGAGGGCCGGGGGTCTCTGAGGGCAGCTGCGACACGCAGCACTTCCAAGGCTGCAGTTCTGCCTCTTCTCTGGCTGTGTTAAACACGGCCACAGCACAGTGAAATGTGGTCCTCAGTGCTTCATCTTCACCTCTGTGCATCTGTTTTCCTGAGGACAGGGGTAGCTATTCCACATCAACCCTGGAGGCATGGAAAGGAGTTTTCTTTGCTTCTTTTCCTTCTTTGTGCCTCCTCTATCCCCAGCCCCTCCGCTCCCACCCAGGAGCAGAGGGTGATTTGTTTACTGGCTGGAATGAAACCCATTTAATGATGAAGTCCATGGCTAAAGCCTGTGGACATCAGGGCAGCCTTAATGAAATTTCTGTGCCTGAAACACATTAGTAGGCACGAGCTGAGACTGGAAAAAAGATTAGACTGCTGAAGAGCTGGCAGAGCTGGAGCTTTCAGAGTGAAAATCAGCAGCGAGCGCAAGGGAGAAAAAGGAGCCAGACACACAAGGGGCTGCTCTGGCTGTGCTAATGCCCTGTCTGCCTGAGCAACCAACCTTCCCCTGTGCTCATGCCTGTCCTTTTCCCAAATCCTTTCTGATCTCCAGCCCTCCCTGTGGGCCTGCAGAGCCCCTACACGCTCCCATGGATCTCCCCATCCTCACTGGCCTGCACCAGAGCTGGCAGAGAGGGTGAGATCCTGTGATGATAAAAGCAATAACCTGCTGGTTGTTTTGTGAGGCAGAGGAGCCAAGACTCTGGGAGCTCTGCAGAGATTTAGATTCCCTTGAAGGGGAGGCTTGCGTGCTTTTGCTTGATTTCCATTCCAATTCTGTCCTGGATTTTAGTCCATTTTACACTTGGGCAGCAGAGGTGCCCAAGGGCCGTGTTTCTGTGCAGAGAGGAGAAGGGAGGTCAGACACAGGGAAGCCCTCGGGCTGTGTTAATGTCTCCCTGGAGACAGGGAACTGAGCAGATGGCATCTCAGAGCCCAGCAATGTGCTCACACCAGCAGCTTTTACAACTCTTCAGCTGATGACATCACGCAAGTCACCTCCCAAATTTACACCGGGCAGCCCGGGGACAGGGGAAGAGAACATGGCTGGGAAGTCCCTGCAGTGCAAGAACAACTTCACTGTTTGGAGAGGAGCTGGCAGCTCCTCTCAATCACTCAGAGCTTCAGAGCCTGTGCACACTGTGCACACTGGAACCAGGGACCCAGCTGGGATTAGGAACGGGGCACTTTCCTTCCCGGACACCTCTGTCCAAGTGGCTCCGGAAATGCTTGGTGCAGTCAGACATGGATCTGGGGGTGATTTGCTGGGAACTGGGTGGGAGAGGGCTTCTCTGTCTGGTGCCACACAAAGAGATGTGCCCCCGTCAGGCCACCAGACCCTGCTGGCACAGCTGGCTTTGCCCAAATGACCCAGGGATGCTGAACTGCTGGGATCTGACACAGCCACAGGCTGCAGTCTGGTAGCTACATTAACCCTGAGTGTGGAGTGACAGGACAAGGGCTTCACACTGACAGAGAACAGGTTTAGATTGGATATTAGGAAGAAATCCTTCCCTGTGAGGGTGGTGAGGCCCTTGAGGTTGCCCCAAGAAGCTGTGGCTGCACCTGGATCCCTGGAAATGTCCAAGGCCAGGATGGATGGGGCTTGGAGCAACCTGGGAGAGTGGAAGGTGTCCCTGCCTGTGGCAGGGGGGGGAATGGGATGAGTTTTGAGGCCCCTTCCAACCGAAACCATTCTGGGATTCTGATGTGCATAATTCCTCTGTGCCTTGAAACGTGGCCATCAATCATAGCATTGAAAACCCCTTTAATTTCTGTTGCCTTTCTTTAAAAAGCAATGAATAATTATCAAACCATTGCATGATTGGTCCTTCAATTGCTCTATGTTTCTTTAATTCCAGCATAATCTGGCTCTGACTGTCTCCCAGAAGACAAACGTTTGACTTCTCTGCTGTGCCCTTTCAGATGTGTTACAGACCCGTGATCTTGCCTGTGCTCTTAATGGCTTTGTCAAGAGATCATTTCTGCTCAAACCTTGTTAGTCTTAATAAAGATTAAATAAAGCCATAAATACATTTGTGGTTTCCTTTCTGCTGGGCTGTAATTTGACTAACAAGTTAAATTAATTTGGAAGCTAATAATTATTTGGTTAGAAGTCGATGGAAGGAAGTTTAAATTGAAAATGGACTTTTCATGGGAAGAAAAGAGATACCAGTTTTTAGAAATATAAACTGAATGTGAGAAACAGGATGAGTGACATCTTGAAAATCCTTTCTCATTAACTGGCTTTAGCTTTCAGTAGATGTCATTTTTATCCCCATTTGTAAAGCTAATATTTCTTTCTGTCACATCTGTTGGGCAGACAAATCCACGAAACCAGAAAATGTTGGTGATGGAGTTACAAAAGCAGGGAGATCATTGGAAAGATAACAGTCCATTTTCAAAGCTTGAATCCCAGAATGAGTTACTTTCCCCTGTGATCTCCAAATTCACATCCAGGAAAACAATGTTCCTGCTGTGCTGCTACAGAGCATTTTGTGATCTAAATGGAGAGAGTGTTTTGGCACTCTGTTTTCATTTGTTAATTGACTCCTCTCTTACTTAAGATAGGAATTGGAGTGGTTTGTGATAAATGGATTACACAGCGCTCTTTGTTTCAGCGCAAAGCCTGTGAAATAAATGCAAATTCCTCCCTACACCACCAGCAGCACTGCAGCAGGTAAACGTGTGCAGGGATCTGGGTGTCCCAGGGACCTGAGAGTCCTTTCTTTTCCATCACTGGTGCTTAACTCAGTAATTACCTAAAAAAGCAAATAAATAACTTATGGAGCACAGTCCAGAATCCAGCACTGCTTTTCCTGCATGATTTACAGTAATTCAGTCCCTGTAAAAGCTCACTGCAGTCCCTCACTCACTCATACTTTGCACATCAGGTCTGGCTTCAGGAGGAAGGGTGGAGAGTCTCCAGTTCCTGCACAGAGCCCAGGATCCTGCCTGCAAGGGAGATTTTACTGGTGCGACTGGTGGCCACACCCAGTCTGGTGAATGGGATTGAAGGTCTTCCTTTTCCCAGGGGATCATTTCCACCAGAGGAGGTCTCAATAGCTTTTTCAAACAAAAAGAGGGAGCCTTGCACAAAGCTCTGGCCCTCACTCCCAAGTGTGATTGCCAAAGAAGCCTTTGGACTCTCTAAACTTGACCAGCAATTCCCATTCCTTGGTCCTGCTCACAGGTTTCCTGTTTTAGCACTGGTATTTTAGATCCACGTTCCAAAACATGTAGTTCAGTTCACTTCATGTGCTTAAAAAGAAAATAGATCTGTGCCTAACTCTGTCCTTTATCCTGGTTCTGACCATGAGAAACCAGAAGGGGCTGGCAAGTTCTGCTGCAGCTCCATATGGCTGCTTTGTGGCTCCCTCTGCTCTTCAGAGGGGAAGGAAGACGTGTTCTTGCTCCCATCCAGGCTCCACTGCCAGGCTCTGATCTTCCAAATCATCACCCTACAAAGAGACCTTTAGCAAGGGCTGGCTTCTCCCCTCTGCTGGGTCTCCAGCCAGCATTTCTTCAGTGTCAGAGATGGAACTCTGCATTTTTCTGCCTCCTCACATAGGACCTTTCTGCTTCTTACTCACTCCTTCCCTCACTCCCCATCCCTCTCCTCTCTTTCAACTCACTCCATCACCAACACATTTGCACTAAGGAGGATCTCTCCTGTGGTTTTTATTGCCAGACCATGTTGTCCTGACATGAAAAGCTAATTAAAAAGGAGACAACTTCTTCTTCAGAGGGGATTGAAGACTGCAGCCATATTTTCAGCTTTATGTGGGATCAGAAATTGCCAGAAAAACATAAATCATAAGAACTAGAGCTGATTTGCAAGAGGCAGAGCTTACAGTTCCTGGCACAACAGCAACAAATTTGAATTTGGCTTGTACTGAATGAGAGCCCTTCTCACTGATCCCTCCAGACACTGGTCACACTGCGTAGTGAGAACCTGGCTTGGAGATGGACTGAGAGATGTGAGTGGCAAGAAAAGGGCTGAGCTTGGGCCCCACTTCACCTTACAGCCTCTTCTCAGAGAAGCTGTATCCTAAACATTCAAACACATTCTGCCTTTTCATCTTACTACTCATTGTTTTAACTCCACCAAAGGCTCAGTTCATGGGAAATGAAGCTTCCCCCTTGCTGTGCTTGTTTCCAACTCCAATTTACTTTCTTCGATAAGTCTTTATAAAAAACCAACAACAACAAATCCATCTCCAAATAAACTTTGCAGAACAAATAAACAAGGAAAGTCCTTGTTGCTTCCACCACCGACTGCACAGGACTGATGGAGAGATGAGACAGTGCTGTAACTCCCTGAGGGATGGCTGATGTGACAGCATAAGCAAGGCAGAAGGAAGCAGAAGTGGTGTTGAGGAAAAAGAGAGAGGTTTCTGCAGGCAGGAGGGGGCCTCCTGTCGATGCTCAGACTTGCCCTTGCCAGCTGAAAAGGAGGTGCAATAGCCCTGGAGCTCTCAGCTCACACCAGAGCAAAACTGCAGGCAGGGCTGTGAAATCCCTGAGGACAGAAGGAGGAGATGCTTGCCTGCAACAGCCTCACTGCAGCCCTCGGAGCCAGGGTGAAGGGGGAGAGCTGCAGAAGGTGCCATCTGGCTGGCAACTGCTCTGGCACTGGAGTTGGCATTTCAGCTCAGGGGAAACTTAGGCAAAGTCTCAGGCACCACCCTCTCCCTCCTCCCACGTTTCATGACACCCCACAGCTGAGCCTGGGGAACAAGCCATGGGCCCTGCTGACCCCACTCCCTCCCTGCTGCTGGTCCCGGGTGCACCAGGGAAGGGGTTTGGTCCCTAAATTAATTCTGCCAGCGGTACCCAAAGTCCTGAGAAACTGTAATTTGTCATTCACCACAGCTGCTGCTGCAGACACAAAGCCTGGCCCACAGGCTCAGCTGAGCCTTCTCCCCTTCTCCTGGGATCTCACCATCCCTTTCCTCTGTCTAGTACCTCCAGTTAAAATAAAAATGGTAGGAACAAACACTGGGGAAAAATACCTCTAGTCAGATCAATGGATTTCATTTTTACAGCAGTCTTAAAAGTTTCCTTTCTCTTTAACAGCATCTGTTTTCATTTTCTTTTGGTTTTCATCATAATAAAGTTACAACCTGAAACAAAGGGATAAAAAACCAACTTTCAAGCAGGGTTTTTCTTGGTTTCTTTTTTCACTTAAAGCTGCCGCAATATTTAGAGTTGCTAAATGAGGAAAAATTGCCCTTTTGTTCTCACAGAAAGCCTGTTTCAAAGAATCAGCATTTTCCAATGAAAAATGGTTTGTTGAAATTTCCCAACAAGTACTTTTCCTGAGAGCGCTGAGCATAGTCCTGCTAATGCTTCCTTTCCCTGTGGAGGGTGGGGATCCCCCTCAGCCCTCACAGGAGATGTTTGTGGGTATCAGGTCAGATAAAGGCTGCTTGAGATTTGGAGCAGGATTTTTGTCTTGGACTAACCATTTTCTGGAGACTTCTACAGATGTAACCTATTATTACAATTTTTTTCACTTTCCCCCCTTTCCTGAACATTGTTTTTTACCTACATCATGACCAGCTCCAGCAGTGGAGACAGCTCTGTGTCCCAAATCCCAGCAGGGGTGCCGTGCTCCCGCAGTGCATTTCTCCTGTAGACACGAGTTATCCTCCTGGGTGTAGGATGGAACAGACACCCCCCTTCTTTCTCCCAGCTCTGGCAAGAGCCTGGATGTGGTCAGGCTTTTCCAAAACAAAGTGCAGACCTGTCCTTGAGGCTGTGAGGGTCACTCTACCACTTGGTAGCTGCCGTGGGAGCTTCTAACTCAAGCTAAAATTCTCCCTTTTGGGGTTTGGATAACCATGCAAGGTCGGAGTGGCCAGGACGTGTCTTCCCTGCAGCATGATCGATACCACTGTCCATTTTAAAGCACTGGAGTGCTGAAAAGAACAGGATTGAATCCTTGGAACAGCCTCGCTCGCCGGCCCTGCCTCCTGCCTCCATGAGCGGCTGCTGGCAGAGGATGGAGGCAGTCTGCGAAATGAGCATCTCCATGGAGATAAGCTGGGAGCGCGAGAAGGTCAGAGCCAAAGCGTCAGGAGCAGCAGAGGAGTTCTTCAAACTTCATTTCCTCCCAGAGAAATCACTTGATGGAGATTTGTTGAACGTGACACCTGGCTGCCTCGCGTTGCCGGCTCGAACGAGGAGACAAAAGAGGGAGCTAATTGTTTCCAATGTATTCAAGTTTAATATGGTGCGTTTTTAATTAGGGCTGGAAAGGGGAAGGGAATCAATTACCTCTTGCAGGGGCAGACACCACTGGCAGGTGATGCCGTGCGGAGACAAGGAATTGTGGCAGGGTGCTGAGGCTCCCTGACGGGGAGAGGCTGGGGTGCTCCTTGGGGACTCCAGATGCTCGCGGTGGCTCCAGGGAAGCTCGCCACGAAGCGGCACTGTGACACCTTCCACGAGCACGAGAGCAGGGGGAAATGCTGCTGGACCACCCTGCCTCGGGGGTGCACTCGTGCCTGGGGGAACTTTACAACCCTCTGGGATCATCTGCTCTGGAGAAGGAGATAAAGACACTGGACAGAGAGCTCTGCGAACACCCTTTCCCACAGCTCTGGTGGGATCTAGTCCCCTTCAAGACACCCTACTCCTTAACTGGGCAGGATTGTGGTAGCCCATTAGCTGTTGTGTGGTAGGTGCTTGGTGCCCTGTCGTGGGGGAGAGGGAAACAAAGGCACTTTCATGGTTGGGATGCAGATCTCTGGAGAATTCTGTGCCTGCAGATCCATGCCAGGGAGCTGGAATTGAAGGGCTGCCAGTGAACAAACACAGCAATCCCAAGAACTCTCAGAGAAGCAAATCCCCATGGCACAGTGTTGAGACAAGCACACAGAGTGAGGAGCTGCTACTGCTGAAAACTTATGTTCAGATTGTTCAGCAGAGCGAGGCTGAGGTCTCCAAGGAGCTCAATTTCATGCCTTTAATGAGAATTATATTTCCTAGAGGAAGGAGCCAAAGTCCTTCAATTCAGTGTAATATTTTGCAGCAGCAGACGGGTCTCAGGATCCTGCATTCTCAGAACCCTCAGACTCAGTCTTTGCCAGGCAGAAATCACAGCCCCTCCATGTCCTTCAGCAGGACACTTCGGGATGGGTTGAATTTACTCTCCTTGGTTCTGAGTGACTTCAGTGCCTACTGACATCCACGCCACAGAGATTTCTCTGCAAGGCCTAAGGGGACCAGTTCAGTTGGCTGAAAATAAGATCAGTAGCACCATCTGAGGGGCCCTGCAACATCCTAATACCTGCATGGTATCCCTACAGCTATCTGGGGTACTTGATGTTTCCCAAAATGTACTGGACACCTCTTCTTAGCCAGCTGAAAACAACCAGTGCTTGGCCAGTTTGATGCAAAAAACTTGTTCAGTTGTTCAGTGAGCTGCTCAGTGCTGGAGTTTGAGAACAGAAATGATCTCCTAGAATTAATTTGGGACATTTTGATTTTGAAGTTGGAGCTACATTAGTATATGGCACTGTAAAGCCAGAAAGAATAAAACACAAACAGTATCCATTAAAATAAAATGGTGAGTACAAAGTGAGTGCTAAAGAAATAGATCCAATGGTGAAATTCACCTTACACATGTAAGATTGACCTCAGGCCTTCATTGCCAAGAAGAATTGAATTCTTTTTCATTTTGTGTCTTTCTATTTCTTTGTATTTTCTCAATGAATCTCTGGAAGATGCTGTTTATGGACAAAATGCAGCGTGCTTCTCGAAAGATTTATTAATCGGAACTGCCAAATTCATAATTACTTTCTGGGCACTGAAATTGTTTGGCCTTATCAAATAAATGAGAATAACCACTGATTATTGTTTTTGGAGAAAGGAGTAGCTGGTAATAAGGAAAAAAACATGCACATATGAGAAAGAGAAAGATAATATAAATGGTCAGAGATGTGTTCATGGAGAAGTTTAAGTGGTCAAATGACTCATCTGTCTGAAAAAAGAAACATAATTTTCATAATGTGAGGCACTCAAGCAGTCAGTAGTGCTTTCACTCCAGCACGATGGATGGACTTCATTTGTTTCCCTGATCCTCTTCTGCCACTGCCTTTTTATGGTGCAGAGGTAGCTGGATTTTCCCTCTGTTGCTTTTAGTTCAAAAATAGGAATTTCTGTTCAACAGAAATTACTGACATTTAATGCAAGCAAGAAACTTGTAAAGACCTTGAGTTTTTAAACTTTTTCCACTTCTGGGGCAGAACAGCCACACCTGATACACAGATGCAGCCCTACCAGGTTTTTAGGAGAGTTTAGGGGCTTTTTACACTGGCCCTGAGGCTTTTGAAAGGTATAAAGACATGTCAACTTGTGATTAGAAACTCTCACCACACCCAGGAGATCCAGCCAGCAGTTCCAGGAAACCTCATCCACAGGTATGGGACACCCAGCCTGGAGTGGAAAAAGTGTCACAGCCTTCAAAAAAGGAGGAAGTTTGTGCCCACCCGCTTTTCAAACACGGCAATGGACATCTGTCTTTACTGCCACGACTTGAGTTGCCCTTCAGGACGAGGGGCAAGGGCCAGGTGCTGTTCCAGGTGCTGCGGCCCCCAGCCCTTGGCTCTCTGTGCTCCTGCAGGACCCTGCAGTGCTCCAGTGGGAGCAGGGTTAAACTCTCTTTCAGGCTGCTGACTCGGGGATTCCTCTCTTTCCCTCTTCCCAGCTTTTGCAGATTTTTCCCCTCCTCTCTTCCTGTGATGATTTATGGGGGGAAAGTACAATTCTAAAATGAATAATTGATATTCTTTCAAAGCTATCTCCTTTACTTTACTTGTTCTCTTAATTTACTCGGTTTATAGCAACTGATGACAGAAGCCTATTGTTTTGCTGAAACATTAACTTCACAAAGTCATTCCGCTCCCATCTGCAGCACTAAAATTAATGATTCCCTCTGCAACATCTGTTTAATTAACTATCGGCACCATAGAAGAGGCATCCAAATACCCCAGCGACTAAATCAGCCTCAAATTAGGGAAATACGATGTTAAATTGTATCAGAGAGAAGCAGAGATTATCCTTTGGAGCACTGACACTCATTAGCCACCAGCCACCCCATGTATCTTCTCCATGACGAAGTGTCAGCAGCTCTTTGCCATAAAGTTTTCATTTAAGGGCTCCTTTAGCCGTAGTCACAGGAAGAGGAGGGGGTGGAGGGATGGGAGCGAGCTGAAGCCAGGGCTCCATCATCTGTGTAGACGGATCTGCTGCTGGGATGAAAGATAAAGGTAAAACTGTGCTGCCACTGAGCGTTGCCATCGTGCTCTTGGAGTCTTATGCCAGCTTCCCAAATGCCCGGCCGTTCCCTGCAAAGACAGCAGGACTCGCTGAAAAAGCTGCCACTGAGAGCAGGAATGTCCAGGACTACTGCTGGAGGCTCCAGACTCTTGGCTCCCCAGGAAGAGAGAGATGGGAGAAGGCAGCTCTACAGGAGGAAGAGGGGAGGACAAGAGATTTGGATTTCCAGTCTCTGAAATCCCTGGGGGTAAAAAGGTTCCTGGCAGACCCTACTGCTGATGTAGCTGCATGGCAAAATTTGCATGGGCAAGGCCCAAAATGAGGGGCTGATCCAAGAGTTTTTGGGGGGATTTTTTGGCTCTTTTTCCCTACTTTGAACTCCCCCTTATGTTGCCGTGGCAACAAATGCAGCGTGAAATTGCAAGTTTGCAAAACATACTCAGTCAGCAGCAGTGGAAAAGCGGCTCCAGCAAAGGGAAGGGAGCAGCAGCAGGGTGGGAGATGGGCAGGGAGGGGACCTGGATCCCACCACTGCCAGGGGAGGGAGGGGAGAGGGCTGGGTGGCTGTGGAGGGACAAGGTGGGCAGGGGAGGGAGGGTGGCAGTAGAAGGGAGGTGGTGTAGCTCAGATTCCTGCTCTGCAGTTATTAAAATACACATCTCCACCCACACAGTCTGCTGCCTATCCAGAGGTGTTACCTCAGATGAACTCTCTCCAAAAAGGGAACCCTCCGGGGGTTTTCACCTCTTCCCAGTGAACCTGGGAAGCGTTAGGTTGTTCACTTTAAAGAATGAGCCTGAACTCCTGGAAGCACTGAAATAACTCTGAGGTTCTTCTCTAATGCATGAGCTCAGGTCAGGAAAGTGCATCCACCGAGGCCTCTGGGGTGAGATTTTTCAAAAGCACACCAAGCCCGAGGCTCAGTGCCCACAAGGGCCAGATTTTCATCAGAGCACAGTTCCCACTTAGGCAGCTAATTAATCTTTGCAAACACCTCAAAGTATCTAAACTGCATCTGCAGCTGTGATGTTGCCCTGAAGAATGGCTGTGGCTAAACTAAAACTTCTCAGTTTAAAAGTCTCTTCACTCCCTCTTTGGAAGAGTATCCGCTGCTTTTATTGGCAAAACTGAAATTCCTGATTGCTGTTTTTTGGTTTAAAGAATCAATGCGCACCAGAAAGTCTGGTCTGAAATCTCACCTTTACCTTGTCCTCAAATTAAACATAAACTTAAGTATCAGGGAGGAGTTGAATTGGGTTCCTTTAAATCCACATGACCAATTTAAAGGCAACATGTTGGCCCACTGCACACATCTGTAAACGATGAATAAATTTCGAAGGAAGTAAGGAAAAACAGGATAAATGAGGCTGCTGTGAAACAACAGGCAGAAATACCATCCTTGATTCAAGAGGAACTGAAGTCAATAGACATTATTACTCTTAAACAAGGTCTGTGTCACCCTCAATTTTCACTGAGAATAAGCAGATTTTAGCCCTTTCCTTCTCACCTTTTCCCAAAGATCCTGGTTGTCTCCGTGTCTTGACATTGCCTCTCAGTGGACAACTCCAACCCGACCCATAATTCAGGGTTTTCAAAGGTTTCTTTCCCCAGTCCTGCACTCTCTTGTTTTCCAGCAAAGATGCAGTTGTTGATTTGGCTTAGTTTAAGGACAGACAGGGGGTTTGTGTGTCCATGGAAAACACTCCTGAACATTTCTTTTAATGAACTTTCAAAGTGGATTTTTCAAACCTTGTTCGAGTTTAAGATAAGTCTATATAATTCATGCTGAGATTGTTTAAGACGGTTACAAGAAGTTTTGACTTGTTTGCTTTAAAAGTTAATTCAAACTAACATGCTCAGGCATCCCTTTGCAGCCATGTCCTGTGGATGCTGCTTGCTCAGGACAGAATTGCAGATGAGTGACCCAGTTAGTAAAACCCTGCCTTGTTGAAAGAGGCTCCTGTGTGGCTCCAGCAGAAGGAAGAGTTTCTTCCCATGTGACAAATATCCTCATTTGTGACACCCCCACACTTCAGTGTGCAGGGAAGCAGAGCCAGGAGCTGCTTTCCGTGCTCATGTGCTGAGGTTATTGGCAGAACTCTACTGACAGAGCATGTAGAGAATGTACCAAACCACATTTAAAAGTGTGACATGAAATTCAAAAGCAGCCAGGGGAATTACAATGCTCTGGAGCAGGATAAGATGCTAAAGGAGCATGAAACACATGCTATGCTTAATGTGATTTCTTTTTTTTTTTTATAAGACTGCTTCCTTTCCAAGCTTGCCAAGGAGTACATGGAGCTGTCAGAGTACAACCTCAGACATGAGCAGCCGTGGCAGGAGTGGTGAGATGGATCCAGAGTTTATGCCTCTCCCAGATAAGGGAGTCAGGTGAGCACTGGCTGTGGCACAGCACTCAGAAACCACTCCACATGCAGAGACATGAAGAACGAAAGCGTCATTCCATGTGCAGAGGATCTCCAGCCCTGGATATTACTGATAATGCAGTGAGAAGGAAGATAAGGAGGTTGAAGGCTTCAGGTGAGAGAGTGTCCCTGGAATAACCAGGGCTGGGAAATGAGGGATCAATATTTATTTGGTAAAACAGCACATGGCTCTAGAACTCAGTAGCTGGGGAATGAGCCATTGCTGGGATGCTGGCCCAGAGCAGCCAGCGGAGACAGGATTGCCAGTGTGATTGGGTCTGCACACACACCCAGGAGAGCAAAGGCACTGCCATGCTGTATTTATCATTTTAAACAGATTTGATGAAATAATAGTGGGAGAAGATATAAGGGAAAAAAGGTGTCCCAGGACTACATAATAGATCAGTGCCAGAGCTGGGAATTGATTTCTGAGACTCACAGTCCTCAGCCCATTACAACGAAACCCACTGAACATGAGGAGTCTCTCTCTTTGCTATTATCCTCAAGGTTTGGGTTTATGTATTTATTTATTTACCAAACACAGAGGAATGACACAGAATGAGAAACACAGAGCACTCAAGAAAGCTCATAAAGTCCTTTTCATATCTTTAATCAATCATGACTAGTGTGTCTCCCATCCGTTTTTTCAGTTTAAAATAGAATAAAGATGTCCCCTCACATAATCTGTCTCCAGGCAGCTGTGCTCCTTACATCAGCACAATGACCCAAACTGCAGGGCTGTATTAACAGATACCATCTAGGCTTTAATGGAGTTCAGCCACTGGGATTAGCTCCCTGGAATGGAGTTTGGGCTGTCAGGCACTGCACGCAACTGCGAGCACATTACAAGTTATAGGCATCAATTCTTTCTAAGTGAGAAGCCATTCCAAATTCAAAACACTTCAGACCTAATAACAGGAAATTATCTTGATGGATCCCCTTCAACGGGTAAAAAAAAAAAATAGATGAGGAGAGAGGGTCAGGTGTCCGATCAAAACAAAATCGTATCCGTGCTTTTTTTCTCTACTTCAGAGCAAAGAGGGAGTGTGGATTTAGATGTCAGTGAGGGAAGAAATTGTGGAAATGTAGGGTGGAATGAGAAAGAAAGTTTGCAAACTACATTTGCAAGGAGAAAGGGAAATTTTGCCTGCCTGACCCAATGTCAGTCTGACCCAGCAGGGACTTCTCTAAGAATCCTGAAAAGTCCCTTGCAACTCCTTAGTGTATTCTTCCAAATGGAGTCAGGAGTTAGTTTTCATAGAATAATAATCTGATTTGTGTTGGAAGGGACCTTAAAGCTCATCTCATCCCACCCCCTGCCATGGGCACCTTCCACTACCCCAGGCTGCTCCAAGCCCTGTCCAACCTGCCCTTGGACACTTCCAGGGATGGGGCAGCCACAGCTTCTCTGGGCACCCTGTGCCAGGGCCTTGCCACCTTTTTTTTCCTTTAGCTTTCATATTTCAAGGATGTCCAGTGTGGGCGTCCTTAATGAGACCTGACTTTTCAAATCACTCAGTGCTTCATGAAAAGCAGGTCCTTTTTAAAAGCGTCTTTGCTCAAGTACACACTGGGAGTGCCCTCTCCAAAAGTGTTCACAGTGTCTGAAAATATTGTCCATTTGCCCTTTTAATCCCTATCAATGATCCAGGGCTAGAAAACCCTGGAGGACAAGAGGAAGGGTCAGAGTTCCAGTGATGAACACTGACAAGCTGAGTCACTGATGAGTTGCATCCTATAATTCATCATTTTTAAACCTTGCTTGTCCAAGAGCTTTCTGTGGTGTCAAGCTGAGTCATTTCTGCCCATGAAACAGGGAGGAAGGGAGGAGAATCTTATTTCATCTCCCAGCACTGTGGCCATGCACCATCCTGCTGCTGCCCCATTTTCTCCACATCTGTGCCACTCCTCCTGAGCACGTACATTGGCCAAGCCACCATCTGACATCGCTGGGAGAACAAAGCTTCCCCAGCCAGCAAAAGAGTCCCCTAAGGAAAAGGGACTGAAAACAAATTGAAAGCAAGACAAACAAACCAAAAAGCACATTTTCCTTTCAGCACATTTTGGAAGAGGAAGGGAAGGTAGTCCCTTATGGGAAGAAACCTGCACTGCCATTGGATTTCCAGTTCAAGTCAGAAGCCCAGGGAAAAGACAGCTCTTCACCAGTGGTCAGGAGGGACTGCAAACACAACAAAGCATCTTGTAGGCAAACAGCACAGGGGAGTCACCAGGGACTGCCTCATTAGTCATACAGCATTTGCACATGCTGATGGCTGAAGGCAAAATATGACCTTAAGTTCCATTATCACACCAAACAATGTCTGTTGTTGCAAGGGGAGAACAAGGCAGAGCAAATGTACTGCATGAGATGTGAAGGACAGGGCCTTGATGGTGACAAGATGTTACAGCAGCTGCAAGGAGGGATGTCCTTGGTTATCATCTCTGGCAGGGTGGTGGCTCAGACCTGGGACGGTGCCAGGTACTGGAGAAGGGCACTCTGGAACAAATACGGTCTTCTCCAAAGAGTTTTCACCCTAAAGATCTAAAACCTCTTAGTGGGTGAATATCATCCACAGAGAAGTCAGACCAAAGAGGTGCGTGATGATACTACAGCTGCTGGATATCCAATTCTTCATGAAAAAATCAAAGCAGAAACTATCACAGACTATGGAGGGAGGGGAGTGTTCCGCAAAGAGCAAAGCATCCAGTCCACTGAGAACTGAGAGTGCTCTCAAAGTCCCTGAAAGTGCTCGCTCCACACCCATTTGTCTTCACACAGGGGGTGAGCCCTGAGTTGTGTTGTATTCAGAAAACAGAGTGTGACTGAAGCACTAGGAAAGGCTGGGTGCTGGAACCCTTCATAAAGATCAACTTAATGGGCAACTCTGTTGTCTTTTTCTGGTTTCATGTATCACCTGGATAAGTATTTCTTCCAGCACTCAAAATGAAATTAAAGTGCTAAACATCCCATGGCTTTCCATGAGATAACCCAAACTCCTTTTCTTTCTGCCTGGGGGAAACAAGGGCACTTTTTATATTTGGAATCAGATTTGGAGTAAGATTTCTCAAAGGAACCAAGGTTGCTAGATCAGATGAGTTTGGGTCTGCTGACCAGATCAGCAGAGCTGTTTAAGTCTCTGAGGGCTGCAGATATGAAGTCCTCTAACACACATTCAGCCCCTCCATTTTCTTTCTTAAGAATTAATGCATCAATATAATAAAGAGAGAAGTTATAGATACAGGTTTAACCTCACAGAGTGAATCCCAAAGCACCAAGGTCGGATTCATAAAGACTTCTTGAAAGTTTTCTCATCGGTAACATTGGCATGTCTCTTCTTCTGGGTCTTGACATATTTCACATCTCTTTTGAGGGCTTGAAACACAGGAAGAACAGATTTAATGGGAAGCAGAGGCCTCCTGCTTCCAGGAAGATATTGCTAGGGTTGCCTCAAATGAAGAAGGATCATCAGCACGTTCTCAGAGCTTCTTGCTGTGGCACTGAGGAAGATTTAGCACGTTCTGATATCCATTTCCTTCCCAGCTCTAATCTTAACACCCACCTTCTGCATGCTAAATGAACATCCCAGTGCTTCATAATGGAGACAGGAAATTAATTCCTCATAAAGGGCGCTTTTTTTTCTTCCTACCCCTCTTATTAAGACTCGTCAGCCCTGTCAACAGCCACCTGAGCTTCCACGAGTCATAAAGGTGCATTTCTGCAGTCTCATTTCCTCAAGTTTCCTGCTTGATGGATTATGCCCATTAATAACCTTGACATTGGAAGAGCAGCTGCTGGGATTCACGGGACCTCGTTGGATGGTGTAACCCCAACCTTTAGCAGGGGCTGTCTGCAAAATGCAGGCACCAAGCAGGGGGGCTGATGCTCTCCATCTGCTCTGCTCAGTCCCCGTTAGAGGCTGCAGTTAGACACAAAAGACCCTCCCTGGTCTTGCTGACCAAGGATTCCCATGGGAACTTTCAGAGCTGGACCACCCTCCTGAACAACATCTGAAACCAAGTCTTTGATCCTGGAGTCTGGTGTAACTTTTATCATTTTCACATCTTTAGCACCCACTTAGGGCATGCATCCATGTTTTCAGGATACAGGTTGTCCAGAACAAGGTTTTAAGAGGAAAAAGTCCATGGAGTTATCTAAAAATAATCTTTCCTTGATATATAAATTAACCAAGAAGTGTAAAATCCCGACATTTTTTATTACAGTTTTTCTCTCCAACCCATAATCTGTTGGGAAATATTTTTTTTTTGGTGGATGTGACTAATCTTTAATTATAAAGAATATCATTTTAATGGGATCATTAAAATGGACCAAGCTGCATCGAAATGACAGAGCTGGTTTAAAATTGTGCTGTTAAACCCAGGTTTGAGCTCAGCAGTGTCAGACGAGTGGAGATGATGTTTAGCAAGATGGATGCTAAAACAGCAGGCAAAATTCTTGTGAAATAAAAATGGATCATCTCCCTGTGATATGGATTTGGAAGCAAACAGGGTGAGAATTTGGAGCTGATATCAGAAGCTGGAGGGCAGTGTAAAAGAAACACACAGATTGCATCCTCAATTTTGGTAGAAACCTTAAAGCATAATTCATGTAGCTCTCAAAAATAAAAGCAGAAGACCAGCTCAATGATCTCAAAACTAGGGAAAATATCCCAGGAACACAATGTTTGGAACTTCCCTCAGTTCCCTTTGCAAAATGTTATGTAGCATTTAATTTTGATTTTTCACATACCTACACCATGTGAACTACAGAACAGCAGCATAATGTGGCTCTTCACGGGATTTTAAAGCTTTTCTAGCAGGCCTACATGAAATGTTCTGTAGAAAAGTACAGTTATGCTGTGGTTGCCTAGCAAATGTCTCTGAGAAAGAGTTTCTGTTTAAAGAGAAAAACAAATTAAGTATAAACCGCAAGGCCACACTCCCCGGGGACAGTAGATTTCTGTAAGACTCAGAGGGCAAAATTGTCAAAATCTCTTGTTAAAATAGAGGCAGCACATCACAGCCACGGACACCAGAGATATTAAAGTGAAAAACCCTGCTAGTTCTGGCTCAAAGTCAGAAATAACTGAGTACTTTGAGATCTCTTGACCCCAGGGAGTTATTAGTAACATTTTTAAAGTAATCTTTAACATTATGTGTCTTTTGTTTTTAATATATTAGGAAATTACACCCCAAAGGGGAATGGACTCCTCAGTTCTGTGCCAGTCCCTGAAATACTGAGTCAGTGTCTCTAACTCCAGAGCCAAATCTGTGTGTCCATGGAGGGAAACACACCCTGTGTCTGTCTCCTAGTGGCTATTAAACTGTCTTTGGCAAGGGATTAATGGACTGGTTCGGCTTTTCAAGCTCTTTCTGCTTTTGCTAAAATACTTCTTTAAAATCTTTCAAATTCCCTCCTCCTTTCCAAAATCTTTTCCCACCTATTAATGAAACAGAGCAGTTGGCAACATAGAGTCTCTAATGTTGTGGCCTCTGCTTTTCACTCAGGGCGATCAGGTGAGGGCCACAAAAGTCCAGTGGGGCCTGTATTTGAAGAGAGAAACACAAAATAATTTGTAGAAGGATGTCCAAAACTGTAATCCTCAATACCATGGAGTGGGAGCTGGAGAAAAACACAGGACTCCCGTTGGTGTGGCTTCATTCTGCTCTGGCCCCTTCCCCTCCAGCTGTTCTGTGCTTCCATAATGATTAGGTGTGGAGTCCCTAATTAATCAGGGTTAAACCTGATTGCCCACCCAACAGCATTATGATCCTTAAACAGTGTCACCAGAAGTCCAAAAAGTTCTGGAGTTCTCAGTGAGAGCCTTTGAGCTGTTAACTGCCCACAAACCCCTTCCAGTACAGATTAAATCCAAGGACTCTTTATCCTTTAGCAGAGGACCCATTTACCCACCTGGGGCCTGAGCTCTGAGCTCAAATCATGAAGGTTTTGTCTGTCAAGGGCTATTGCCCATATTTCTTCATTCCTTCAGAAGCAGGGGATAATCTTCTTGACCTGGGTTTTGAGACGTTGGGACAAGAATGAGAATAAATATTCTCCTTCCTGATCATTTCAGGAGAGTTTTAACTTACACATTTTATGTCTGGGAGTCTTTCCAATCTGTATGAAGTTTGCTGAAAGGAAAGAGTATCATTTCAGCCAAGGGATCCAGCATGAAACAGCTCTAAAAAAAGACTCTCTGTGTTCCTTCCCCTATGAGCTGTGAACTGCAGTATTAACAAAAGTTCTGGAGTATCTGTTGGGAGAAAAATCTTAAATATGTGGAAGTGAGAAAATGGGATGGACATCCCACAGGGATGCATAGGATCTGTCTGGTTTCCCCTTGTGCAGAACAGATACAAACACAATGTAGAGGATTACTTAGAGCAGCAGACTACCCCTCCAGTGCAGAATCTTACTGAATAAAGACAGGCCTGTGTTGTCTCTGCAGCCCATGATTGAGGTAGTTGGCACTCACAGGCCTTTCCTAAACCCGGAGAAGGCAATTCCCAAGTGGATCATTACTGCAGAATGGCCTCACTGGCTGGGTGAACATGCTGGATTCTCCTTGAATAAACAATACCTTGGTAAACAAATGAATTACCTCATTGTAAATACCTGTTCCCAGCCTGGAAAATGGTTCATCAATCTTGTCTGAAGCTTCTGATCCCAACTCTTCAGCTGTCCTGGTTTCCAGTGGTGACAAGATGGGGCATGCAGCACATAGAAAAAGCTACTCCATGTTTGTGTCCTTCTCAGCTATTTACAGAAATGTTTAGATGTAGAGGGAGTTTGATTTATGTGCCTTATCTTCCTCAAACCAGAGAGAACTCTTCCCTTCTGTTACAAACACTGCTTAATGGATCTCTAACAGCCCTGCTTTCACAACATCAAATACACCAGAAAATAAGGGGGAGCAGGAGGAACCAAACAAACAACTCAATTGTTTCCAGGTGTCCCTGATAATGGGTGGAGGAAGAAATGGAGAAGAAAGAGGGGAAAGAGAGAAGAAAATCGTAACTGGGTCCTTGGCACAAGCTCATCATGCATAAACACGGCAGACAAAAAATCCAGTGTTAAAAGAAGTTCTTAGCTCCTGAAGATCCCAAGTGTTCAAAGGATGTCTGAAAGCAGACTCGCAGTTCTTTGCCAGGCCCTTTTGCCCTCTCAGGGCTCTGCAGACAAGAGGCAAATGGCCAAGGTGGTGTTTCCCCTACGTGGGAGGCTGTGCTCCATCACCCAGCAAACCAGTCTGGAGACAGCACACACTGCAGGATGGCCCAGCTGGGGAAACTCCCTCCCCTTCAGCCTCAGTAGGATTAAAAGTCACCCAATTTATCTCTTTTGGGGTATCACAGTTGTTCTCCTCCGGTGAGAGAGGCTGCTCATTACACACAATTTTATTGATCTTTGTGCATTCCTGCACAAAGTTATGCTGAAAACAGCTACAAAGAGTGTCATTTCCTTCCCTCTGGCACTGTATTTCCTATCTCCTCTGAACCAGACTGGCGCTCAAACCAAAGCAGTCCCAACCTCCACACACCCACCCACATATGAAATGGGTTAGCCAAAGTGAGTTGGAAACATTCATTATATTATAACAAAATCTTCTGCTGTATTTTTCCCTGCCTCCTATGCAGTCCCATGCTTGGCTTCTGCCTTTTTAACTTTATAATAGCCTTCATTCTTATTTTCCTTTGTGATTTTTTTCTCCACTGACTGTAAAAAACACTCAATTTGACAGCATTCCATTTGGAAAATCAAGAAATCCATAAATAAGGCTGAAGACGGACCCAAATATAGTTGCTAACAGAAATGGTAACTTTTATGAGGCTGGACAGCAACTTTTCAATGAGACGTTTTGATAGGCAAATGCCACTGAATGGGATGGAAGCACAGAGAAGGGTATTTTTAAAAATGAAAAGTTCAGGTGGTTTTGGTCAAAAGCATTGCATTTCTCCTGAAATGTAGGGGGGAAATGGAGAGAGAAAATAGGACAAAATATGAAAAGGTGCAAATAGAGGATTTCATCTGCTCTGATCCAGATTCTTGGGTCCATTTCTCTCGCACACCAATTTAATTTTGACTTTACCCGTTACCCTGATCCTGAATAGGAAAAGTTAGTGACAGGTCTCATGTTGTAGAGGTGACAGTAGGGAAGATGAGAAGGCTCCAAAGCAGCTGGAGCAGTCCAGGGCCCAGTTAGAATATAAATGAGAATTAAATGCTTAATTGCTGCTGGTGGTGCTTGGAGTCCATCGTGGTTCTTGCTGTAAGGCAGAGAGGGAGGACTGGGATGGGCCTGTGCTCACTGGTGTCTCTGGAGCTCAGAACTGGAGATTATTGGAGTGTTTCTTTAAGGGGCATCCTTAGCTCTGAGCACTTCAGGGAAACCTTTGGCACACAAGTACGCCCTTGTAAAGGGGTTTTTTCCTCTATTTCCTATGGCTTCTCGGGATCTCAGCTCAGTCTCAGCCTCTCCTTTAGCAGATTCCCCACATTTTTTAGATCTCTCTCTTCTTCTCACTTGTTTCGTTTTGAAAATGCATAAAGAAATCAATAGCTTTTAGGATTCCATCTTCCTGTCCTTTTTTGTTTTAAATGGGACTCTTTCAAACAATAATCAGGAGAAGCACATGGCCAGACGATCCTTTCAAGTAAGTTTCATTTTCTTTGAGAAACAAGCTTTTTAAAGTCATATTTGAATAAATTTTTTTCTGCAAGATAGGAATTAAAATCAGTAGGTTTTGTTCATCCTGGCCAAAAGCTGTTTTCAGTGATGAGCTTAGATTACTCTGTTAGTAAAACCCAAGGTGTGGCAGGTTTGAACTCTCCCTGCCCTGTCCACCTGCAGGATTCTCAATTCACACACACACAGGAGAGATCCCCACACCCATTCATTTGTCCGTGATGGTTTAATTAGTACCTGAACCATTCAACACTCACCTCTTCACTTGTCCTTTTCATTCACATGTCACCTCCCAAACCAGTTTCTCCTAAGGAGTGAGAGGAAGGGGGAGAATTTTCAAATTAAGGAATCCTGCTTTTTCTTCTGGATTAACCACCCATTTAAAATGACATTTGCCCATCAGAGTCTGGAAGGGGAAGGAGCACTCCTAATTTGAGATATAAAAATGGTAAGAGAGAGAGGGGACACAGCTGAGGAAGAAAGTGCTTGGATGATGCACAGAGGGAATCCAGTGCAATGAGAGACCTTGGCATCCAGGGAGGTTTTTACTAATGGTCTCTGCAAGTCTTATTATTTCATACATATTCTCATCCCTCTGACAGAGATACTGCATAAATCACTTCCCCTTGTCCCAGGCTGACCCCCTAACCTCTGAGAGATAATGAGGCACTGTACCTAGCATCTCCTAATGCTGCCAAGATCTAGATCAAAGAACATTAATTCTCCATGATAACATCTCTATTTATTAATGCAAATGCCTTTAATCCTTACCCAGCCTCTGCTCCACTCACCACCTTTACTTTTATTACCAAGATTTCTTTGGAATTTGGTAAATTGACTTAGTGTCCCCAGAAAGTGGATGTCACTAAGAGCTGAAGTCTGATGTGTCCCCCCTGGCAGTGACACTCACCTCCTGGACAGATTAGCTCCTGGACTCATTACAGTTCTCAGGGGCTGCATGTTGGGGCTTCACAGAAGTGCCAGAGTGTTTGTATTCATTCCATAGAGGTCAAGAAATATTTTGTAATGGTTTTTCAAAATTAATTTTCCGCCCTTTTTTTGCCAGCTATCAGTGAGAAGACTGTGATTTCCCTCTTCCCCCTCCAATCTTCAATATCATGTGTTGCTCAAAGTTATTTTCCAGGGTGTTTCTGGGGAAAACAGTGCAGGTCAGCTCTTCCTGCCAGCTACCATATGTGCTGGGAAGTTTACTTTTCTTAGAAACAGATCAGGTAGCTCTGTGGATTTATGCTAAATAATAATATTTTCCAAGCACAGGTTTCCAAGGAAGTAGGAAAAAAGCCTTGACTCTCACAAACAGGCCAACAGAGAAAGAAAGGAAACTCCATTACTTAAGCAGTGCTCAGTGCAGCAGACACAAGGGGGGTTCCAGAGTGGGAGTTCTCTGCCACAGCCTCACACACACTTTGGTAGGTGGGATCTGGAACAAAGACCTGCAGAGCTCTTACAATGCCATCACAGACTGGTTTGGGTTGGAACAGACCTAAAGCCCATCTCATTCCAACCCCTGCCATGGGCAGCGACACCTCCCACTAGACCAGGCCCTGTCCAGCCTGGCCTTGGACACTTCCAGGGATGGGGCAGTCACAGCTGCTCTGGGCACCCTGTGCCAGGGCCTGCCCACCCTCACAGGGAAGACATTTTTCCTAATATCCAATCTAAACCTACTCTCACACAGTTTGAAGCCATTCCCCCTCGTTCTATCACTCCAGACCCTTGTAAATAATCTCTCTCCATCTTTCCTGTGGGCTCCTTTCAGGTGCCATCCTTTCCTATTTGAGTGGAGAACCACTCTGGGGGGACAGCCTTGTGGTGGGAAGGTGAGAATAACCTTCTACACTGTGGGAGCTGGAAACACACACCCAGCAGAGCGACAGTCTGGGGGGATGCTCAGGAGCTTCACAGGAGGCCAAAGAGACAGGCAAGAGATCAGGAAACCCCACAGTGTGAAGAGTTTGCACATTGCTTCTTCAAAGCATGACTCTGCACCAAGCAGTGGTGAAAGAAGTGACCCTGAGGAAGAAGGTGACAGCAAACTGCTGGGTCAATTATACCTCTCTTTCTCCAGTCAGTGCTGGCTGTACCCTCAGGCACAGGGGGACAGGGATTCAGGCTCTGTTACTGCCACATGAAAAGGATGAAGAAGTACTTTGCCTTCCTTCCCCAGCTCCCTGCCTGGGAGAGAAGTTTATAAAACTTTCCTTTTCCTTTCCTTTTCCTTTGGCTGTTGTTTGTCAGGGTCCACACCTGCTATTAAGTTTCTGTACAGAGAGCAGCCCTGCAAGGTTCAGGACTCAAATTTAATCTGTGAATGCGACATCAATAAGCATTAGCTAATAAGCATTAGCCATCAGCCTGTAAGCAGAGAAGAACAAATGCTTCCTTCATACAAACTGGGATTATTGTCCCATAAGGCACTGACAGACAAAAGTGGAAAATCGATGTAAGAAACTGAGTATCTGGACTGAACTCCCATTTGTCCTAGAGTCCAATCTGGCACCTATTCTCTTCTTCCTATTCAAGCCCAAGTCCTGTCGACATCAATGGAAGCTTTTTGCAATTATGGAAGGAGGGAAAAAACATAACACTCTGTAAGGCTGCAGCTCCATCACCTTTTCCTTTCTTGGCCCGCAAATGCTGAAAGAGTGACCTTGTTTTCATTAAGAGGAACACCTTGTGAATGAATACAGGATGTCAGGTGGGAACAGAGGCACACAAGGCAAAGAATTCATTAGAGAAAGTTTCAGTACTGCAGAGTGAGACACTCATTATTTTACAACTAGTCCCTGTGAGTTTTAATTAAGGAGACCAGGCAGTTTGTATATAAACTGCCTAATATTGTGCCTTAATGTCTCACTAAATATGAATTTAAAGTTTTCCTAGTTTAAACATTTTTTTCTATCACTGTACAGTACATGGCCAGTTTCACCCTGAAAGCTGGGAGACAAAAGAGTTTGGAGGGTGCAAGCCCTCAAGGAAAACTGTTCTTGGGAGACTCCTGGCCCAGTTTTGCAGCCTCTGGAGATTTACATAATTCAGGACAACACTGGAGATTTCAGTGTACGGATGTGTAGAATTAAATCTGCAAACACTTCAGGCTCCCTGGCACTGCAAGTTGAGAAAATCACTATAAAAAAGGCAGCTCTCTGGAGCACTGAACTGGATCGTGACCTGTACACTCATCACACGGCTGAACTGAAAAGCTTGGAGTGCTGCTGGGGCTCCATATTCAGGCAGCATCCCTTTTCCCAGAGGCCTTGGCATATCACAGAACGGCATGGGTTGGAAGAACCTTAAAACTCATCTCATCCCACCCCCTGCCGCAGGCAGAGACACCTCCCACTGTCCCAGGTTGCTCCAAGCCCCGTCCAGCCTGGCCTTGGGCACTGCCAGGGATCCAGGGGCAGCCCCAGCTGCTCTGGGCACCCTGTGCCAGGGCCTCCCCACCCTCACAGGGAAGGATTTCTTCCCAACATCCCCTCTATCCCTGCCCTCTGGTGGTGTGTAGCCATTCCCCCTTGTCCCATCACTCCCGGCTCTTGTAAACAGTCTCTCTCCATCTTTCCAGTTGGGTCCCTTTGGTTACTGGAAGGCTGCAATTATGCCACCCCTAAGCCTTCTCTTCTCCAGGCTGAACAATCCCAAAGCTGCTCCATCCCTCTGATCCCCTGGTGCCTCCTCTGGGCTCTCTCCAGCAGCTCCAGCTCCTCCTGTGCTGGGCCCCAGGGCTGGGGCAGCTCTGCAGGTGGGGTCTCACCTGAGCACAGGGGCACAGGGGCAGAATCCCCTCCCCTGCTGCCCAGGCTGGGACTCAGCCCAGGGCACAGGGGGTTTCTGGGCTGCTAAGACATTTAAATTTGCAGAGAATTTTGGGTTTACACTGCAGGGGACAGGGATCTGCTCTGTTAGAACAGTCTCAGGCTCACACCCATCTAACCCACACAGTTAACCTCAGCAGTCACAAAGCCCTGCTGCCCATGCCAGGCAGGGGTAGCTCCCCACACGGGACTGCTGGATAAGTCCTTTGGCAAAACCAGCCTCAGGACTTCTGGACTGAATACCGTGAATTCCTGCAGCCTGTATGGACTGAAGAAACCTTCCATTAATCTTACATGTAGGTGACCTAACCACCAGCCACAGCTGCTTGTGGTTCATCAGGATATTTTTTGTGCTGGTAACTAAAATTCAGAGCCCCTGCAGCCCAGCCCCTCTGGGCACTGATAACTCCTCATGGGCAGCTGCTCAGCAAGGAACCAACACACAGGCAGGGGATTCAGGAACATTTTGTCAAAGAGATGCAAAAAAGAAAGATCATTTTAGGCTGATTCACCTCTCTGTGTTTGTGTGGGTGTCTCTAAATCTGTGTGTGCATATGTGTGTCTGTGTGTTTGCCTTGACTGAGTGAATCACCCTACCTGTTACAGTGTAAAACAGCAAACATTACTAAAACCCATAATAAGCCTAGTGGTGGTGATTCAACCAAAGCTAGCACATCTGTCACTGAGCAGCAGACTGCCAGGCTTTTCATCAGGGGAAACACAATTGAATAATAATGTAGGAAAGGTAAAGCAGCTTCAACAGAGCTTTCTGCCAAATTAAATACAAGGTGTGCTAAAGAAAAGGGGAGAAAAAAGCTACCCAAATGCATAACCCCGCTTGAATACAAATCCCTCAGTAATGGGGACTCTGTGGCTAAAGACACATCACATCTGTAGTGTGAGCAGCTTGTGCAGGGCTGGGAGGTGGATGTGGGTGGATGGGTGAGCAGTGAGGATGCTGACAAGCGTCCAACTCTGGGAACATGAAATCTTCCCTGTGCCAACAGCCAAATAAGGAATTGAAGGGGAGGAGGAGATGGGCTTTTTGACTAATATTTGGAGGCCTGATCCTCCAGTGCCATCTGGTCACTTGGCAGTGCTCTTGGCAATGCAGAGGAGACTTAACCCATCCAAAGTGGTCTCAGAGGGATTTCCCTGTGGTAAAAAGTCCTTGATGGCAAAGGAGTTCTGCAGTGCTTGTAGGAGACACTAAACGAGTGAAAAGACAACATTGCTGGGGGCCCTCTCCCCAGAGCCTGGCTCTCCCCGGCCTTGGCTCATCAGATAAAGCCAAAGGAAGGGAAGGATGGGGTGAGTTACTGGCCAAATCACTGCCTTTGAGCCTGCTTGGTGGGTCAGAGAAAAACCAGACAGAGCCATGGGGTAGTGGGAACAAGGTCAGGATCTGTGGAGCCAGAGGATGGCCCTTCTCCCTCTCCAGGCCGTGGGGACCTAAAGCTTGTTCAAATCCATAAATCTCAAGGACTGCAATGGCTATTGGAGGCAGCAGCACTGACCCACAGGAAGGAGCCACCAAAGAGGCCTTCCAGACACTTTAGAGGAGTGTTATGGTGGCAGTGCCACTTCTCAAACCAGCCTTCTGTGCCCCCACATCCTTTTGGTCCTGCTGTGGTTGTACAAAGAGCCTTTGGTGGCAGTAACATTGTGAGTGACCCTGACTTGTTTCTGCCAGAGTGTAAATAAGGATAATGGACCACCAATCCATCAGCTACAAATTAAACATCTCTGTAAAGACAAAAAGAGAGGAAGAAGAGAGGCTTGTGGTGTAGACATTTTCCTGTCTGCAGAGGCACTCTTTTGGGGCATTTCATTTTAAACATCCATTTTCTTTACATTTTCTCTTTCTCTTGTACACAGAGCATTTTCTTCTGTTCTGTTTTTGTTCCCATTTACTACATTCTTTTTTAACCAGAGGGGCATTAAAAATCCCAACACTTTTTAAGCACTTGTGTTTACCTTTCGCTCAGCTTTTAAAACCGCTGCAGGGCTGGAGATAAAACCACACACATTCACACACAAATATCCAGACCCCTTCTGGCTGGAGCGGGAGGCAAAATAAACCCTTTGGACTATTTCAAGATGAGACAGATTTGCAAAAGCTCTGACACAAAACCCATGACAATCAGCACAGCCACAGGTCTCCCAGGCTGAAAGGAAGCCCTCCTGCAAATTTCATTGGAAAACGTGCCTTGCAATCGCCTCTCCCGAGCTCATAAACAGCCCTGCCAAGCAGTTCCAGCTGAGTCACTACTGCAGGCCAGTCCATGCCTCCCCCTCTCCTGCTTCTCCCCCTTTTCCACTGCCTGGCAGCAGAAAGATCAATGCACTCTGCCCAGGCTACCAAACGCTGCAAAAATTCAGGCTAATGAGCAGTGTTAGGTGAAGTAGGAGACAATAAAGCCCCCAGCACCCGAGCAGAGCAGGGCTGGGTTGGCTTTCCTCATTCCCTTCAGAAGCCGGATGAGGACGAGCAAGCAGCCACAGAGAGGAACCAAAAGGTGCCAGGGCAATTTCCTGGGGATGGGCAAGATGGTGAAGGACCCCTGGAACAGACAACGGAGCAAACTCACAGGCAGGCGAGGGAAAGGACAATAAAAAGAGCATCGATATGTTTGAGTGAGGAGCTCGCCAGTCATCGTTACTGATTATGGCATCCTTGTGCACACGAATTGCACTTCACCACGGGGCTGAATCCCCCCACAGACAGCACCTCTGTGAAGGGGCTGCCTCACCCCTGCCAGGCCACTGCCTGTCCCTCACTGCCCAACTGCAGCCACAGATCTATGGCTCCACAGTGCCCAGTCCTAACACACCTCCCTGCTGTCCATCTAACAGCAATGTTAATAAAGGAGGGGCTTGGAGCAATTCAGTCTCACTCCCGAGCCAGGGAACAGCCACAGGATCTCACTGCTGGGCAGCTCAGGGAGCGCTTGTGCTGCGGGCAGTGGCCAACACCTGACACTGGCAGGGGAAGGAAAACAAACCCCTAGTGCAGTTCAGCCAGCTGTACTTGAACTGGGAGATTTGTCTCTGGTTTTATCCCTGTGAGAACTGCAGCTGGACAAAGTGAACCTCAGTAAAGGCAGCCAGTGCCACCTTTCTGAGTCCACACATCAAAATGCATCGTCCACCTGCAGGAGTCACCGAGGAGCCCATCAGCAGAACTTGGCAGAGTTTGACCTTTTTTCCCCCCACTAAAAATTATTCAAGCAATTTTTTTTTTAGTTTTTTCATTTAAAACAAAAATACAGAAGAAAATGTCATTGCTACTGATTTTTATCCTTCCAGTTCTTTAGAGTTTGATAATTTTCCAAAGGAATCATCTCAAAATCAAATGGATTATTGAAGAGAAATAAAAAAACCCTATAGATGTTTTTAGAAGCTGCTGAAACAATTTCATATTTGAAAAAAAGGAGAAAGAAGGAAAGGAAGGAGAACCAGTTATGATATTTGTGGTTTCCCTGCTCATCCCAAATGGCACTATTCTTGGGATATTCTTAGCTGGAAAATATTGGGCTGTCTTCATCCCATGCCATCCAACTGCTTGGCTCCTCTCACAGCAGCCAGGCCTGATGTCCTGTGCATCAGAGAGCTCAGTTCGGCCTTCAAACATCAGCTCCTGAGGCTGAACCTACCACCAAGAGGATGTTTGGGATCCAAAACCCCGAGTTTTTGCTCTCCTCTACCAGAAATGACTTTTCATCAAGCAAGGGAACTGCAACCACCCGGCTCACACTACCAAGACTAAAATCACTTTCCAAATTGAGCTCAGTACAGCCTCCAAGCCCTGGGTTGGATGTGAACCAGGTTTCTGGAAGAGAAGGGTTTAAAAAAAGGAGAAAACAGATGCAGTTTGGAGAAAAATAGAAACATCTTGTCTCTCTTTAAGAGCAAGATGATTTGCCATGAAATATTACTGCTTTAAGACACATCATTGCATCATTCAGTGGTGCTTTCAGACTGTTGGCCTCACCCATTTATTTTCACACAGAGACCAGACTGTAAACCTCTTGGGGTAATGAAAAAAAGGAAAAAAGAAGTCATCTGTTTTCCTTTCAATTCTTGCAGATAGATTATACCTCCTTGTATCTCAAAAAACAAAACAAAAAACCTACTTGGGTCAACCCTTTACTTGTACAGACTTGGGGATATCGAGGTGCAAATGTGAGCGGAAAGCTCTTCTTGTGTCACTTGTTGGGTAATAACCTGGTATTTTTAAAACAAGCATTAAAGGATTTTCTGACTGTGTCTTTTGCGAAAATAAGAGCAAAATTCTAACCCTCCTCGCTTCAGCAAGAGGAAGGGGAAAGGTTTAAAAATGCAGCTCCTACATTTACCAAGGCAAGTTGTGCCAAATAAAAGCAATCTTCCATATGCTGTTATTTTTTTTGGTACATTTCATGATTTTGATATTTTACACCACGATTTTTGTATGCTCAGGGTTCCAGTGTTGCAGCAGGGATGTGTCACTGTCAGCCCAGAGAAGCAGTTTTGTTTTGGACTGAATTCTGCTCACCATCATTCCCACCCAGACATCCCCGAGGTGACCACTGGGCAGGTGCAGTAACTTGGGGAATCTGAGCTCTCCTGCTGCTGCTTCCCCACAGAATCCTGGCACAGGATTGGAGCAGCATGAGGGTTCTGCTGCTGCATCTTACATGCCCTTAGTGCATTTTAAATATTAAGCAATAAAAATATGTATAAGTAAAGAGTACATCCATAAATAAAGCAAATGTATAACCCACTGAATTATTTCATTACTAGCAGCCACATTCTCTAGCAGAATAACTAAGAGCAGAATTTCTCCTGACTTAGCTTCTCATTATTAAAATACTACCAGTGATTACTTGCAGGACATGCATTCCAGAGCTAATCATTTGGGGATTAATTTTATGTGTGCATAAATAACTCCTGTTTTGACTCAGGGCCTTCAAGCAATGTACTTGACAAAATACACTTGTGTTTGAATACCACTGCCTCAGCCAGCGCACACACACAGAACTTGTGCTTTTACGCAGCCAGGGGAGGATTCATGTCCTTGTTCTTTCCTCTCTCACCTAAAGAAGCTGTGGAATTGTTCCTGGAAGTGTTCAAGGCCAGGTTGGACAGGGCTTAGAGCAGCCTGGTCTAGTGGAAGGTGTCCCTGCCCCTGGCAGTGGGATCAGAACAAGCTGATCTTTAAGATCCCTTCCAACCCAAACCACTCTATAATTCTTAGAAACCTCTGTATTTCACAGTGTGCCAAGGTTATTCTTTGAAAAGAGCTTGCAAATTTGTCACCATCCTGCCATAAAAATTCAGAATATTTAAAAGCAGCTTTTGAAATCGACTCACAAACCCTGTTCCTTTTAAGAGAGCAGCCTCTAAGCACATGTGCAGGAGAGATGTGGCCAGGATACACCACGAGAACTTGGATGATGTGAGGACAACTTCTGATCTGCAGCAAAGCTGATGAGACATCAGGCCACCAGTGCTCCACACACTGCTGTCACCTAAAAGGGTCGAGCAAACCCATCCCTAACACCTGCAATAAATTTATCTTTCAATGGCAATATTGAAAAGGAAAAGGAAGCCAAAGCTTTCCTGTCTTTACTGCTGCCACCTGTGAGAGGGAGCCTGCATGAGCAAAGGTGTCCTAAAGCCTGTCACAAACACACCTGCACCCAGCTGGGCAGCTCCAGCTTTCCTTTGCCTCATCTCCTGAGATTTTAAACCGGGGAAACATGGAACACTCAGCACAGCAGGGGTTGAGCACGATGTCAGTTACTAAAAGTGGTAATATATATATCCCCTCCCATATTCACACGTACATTTGTGGCCTTACCCTAGCACTTAACTTTATACACACACAAGTTTCATCAGTTTCTAATCTGTTGAATAAATTATTTCAGAATTGTCAAGTAGATTATTTCTCACATCTTTCTCCGAATCGAAATTACTTGGGTGGGAGAATGAATTATACAGAAAATTGTCTGTCTTTTTATATCTGACTCAGGAAAAGAAGTTGAAATTTTAATATTTCTCATTGAATTAAAATTTTAGAGACGATTTGTTGCTTAAAATATTTTATTTCAATTGTATTGCAACATTCAATTTTAATAGGGAAATGGTCCATTTTGGTTACATTGAAGTAGCATAATATATTACAGAACACTGGCCGTAGATATTTATATTTATTACGGTGTGAACAGTCATAATAAATGCAGTTGACACTTTTTATTTTATCAAAACAGTGGAGTGGTATCAAAACAAAATCTAAATGATTTGTTTCAACTATTCCCAGCTGGAACTATCATTGAAACAGACTTCTTCCAGCAAAATATTTTCGTTTTGACAAAACAGCAATTTTTGGACCACATACTATTTTCTCAAGATACAGAGTGGAAGACACCAAATATATCTCTGATACTGGCCATGATCTGAGCTCTGATTAAAAGAAAATGGAGTCAAATCCACAGCTTTAGTTAGCTTTAGTTACAGTGAGATTGCTCTAATGCAGGCTGGGAATATCCACACCTCTGAAATTCTGTGCCCTGGGATGGGCATTCCTGAGGAAACCCCCCACGACCTAATTCCTGTAGACCTTACTGATATTCCCATTGGAAAATTCTGGTCCATCAACTTAAGGATGGGATTTCTACACTCCTAAACCTGGTAGCCTGATCAGCCGTCTGTAACCTGTGAGATGCCATCAGGAATGCAAAGATGTTCAGAGCTCTGAAGCTGGTTCATCCCCGGGCAATAAAAGGGCAAAGCTCAGCCACAAACCAATTCTCCATCTTCCCACTGTATTAGAATGAAAACAAAGGTTCAAACCTTGATATTTTGGGTGTGGAGAGAGGTAACAGAAAACTCTTCTTTTTCCCAGAGGGAGAAACCAGAGTGGTTGTTCACTTCCCATCCGCTGTCTCTCCATTAAGCACAGGGACACTGACAGAACCCAAAATGAAATGAAAAGGGCGGGACTGCAGGGCTTTTGAGAGGTCAGCTCGGGTGAGGGCCTGAGAGGTCACGCACACCGCCGCCACCCCAGGACCAACACAGAAGAGAAGGAGCTCAGCTTCGCACGTACAGTGGCTCCCACCCTCACCAGAATCCGCAGCAACACCCATTGCTGCTTTGTGGTCTAGGGTCCTAGTCTGATGTCAGTTCTCTAGCGGTTAGGATGACCACAAAAAAATTTTTTACAAAAGGGTTTGGGAGACAGTCTCCCTCCCTCCCCATCGAGGGTTATCATTTTTATTCCTCAATTGTTTGTTGGCTCGTTGTTCTAGGGCTTTATTTTCTCAAATGGTGTCATGACATTCCTCATTTGCATATGCATCCGGAAGCCGTTTTCTCCTTAAAGTCACAGGCGCCATTTCTTGGGGAGCAGCAGAGGCGGTTTTCCCGACGGAAAAGGGGTACAAAGGAGTGATAATAAAGGAGTGAGTGGCAAATACAATGGGGTAACAATTACACTCATGGGGTAATAAACAATTATTAACAACAAAAGGATTAATAAATAGCTTGGTCTAACAATCATAACATTACAGTAACAGACTGAATATTTTCTGGCTCTTGTTTACCACACAAAAGAGGAAAAATAAGGAGCATCCACACACGTTAAAGGCTCCAGACTGCTGCTGCTTGACTGCCAAGCGGTGTCTCCATGCCCTCAGCGCTGTTTGTTTGGGGCAGGATGAGAGGGGAATTAATTTGGAAAAAATGGCCTTTGTAGTAAATCCTTCTGAGCATTTGCAACCCCAAGGCAAGGAGTAACAGCAGCGGGTTCACATATCTGTTTTGCCTGGACCCCCTGGACAGTCAGCAGGGAGAAGGCCCCTGGAGCCCCTTTTCAGCTGCCACAGACCCGCTGCTCCTGGGCGCTGCAGGGCGAGCCCTGCCCGGGGGCAGCTCCCGCTGCTGGGACAACAACCAGCCCTGGGGCTTTTGGGTCCAGCACCACCACAGCCACCGCAGAACTTCCCGCAGTGCCGCTCCTGCACCTCGCCTCCAGCTGCCCTCTGGAACTCTTTATTCCCCTTCTCCTCCCTCCCAGTCCCTGTTGTGCCCTCCCCAAGGCCGGGGAGCGGCCAGGAGCGATGTGGCCGCTGTTGTCTGCAGGGCACGGAGCTCCCACGCGTGCCACTGCTGCGAGGCCAGAGCCAGCACTGTCCCCACACCGAGCACAGGGACACGCCGTATTTTATGGCTCTCCTGCAACCTTCATCTCCGAGACGTGGCCTCTCGCCTCGGGCTGTGGCAGCTCCTGGATTTAGACTGAGAGGGCGGCGAGTTCAGTCCCTAGCACTGGTGACTCACACGGCACCGTCACATTATAAATCCTGCTGAACTTTGGAATGCAGAGCTGTTTGTAAACTGCAGAGCAGCTCGGCCGGCCTGGGGCTCTCACAGCAAACCCAGGCAGTTCACCAGGAGCAGGGCAGCACTGGAGAAGGACTGCAAAAACCCTCAGGAACTGGGGATGCACTGCCGGGATGTCTCTGCTGCAGAAACGCCAGCTGATGCTTTGCTTTCTCTTACCACGAAATTCCTTCTGCTTGCTTCCTCCTACCTGCACCTTCCCCTGTGCTTCCAAATTGGTGTCCAAAGCCAATTCCTTGTCTTGCTTATTCCTTACCTGCACCATTGCCCCAGAGGTGCTGCCTACAACTAATAAACAGCAAATAGAAGGGCGACACATGAACTAGGACAGCCAGGACACCCTGGAAGAATGTGTCACATCAAAGGCTGAGGCAAAGGAGTGAAAAAAAGGAGGAGGAAGAGAGAAGACTGGAAATGAATGCTTCTCTTGTCTCAGTGCCCCCATGGTGATGTGAAAAGTCATTAAACACCTCAACAGACTGGCACAGTGGAGTAAACAGGAGCAGCTAATAGGACAGAGGCACTGGTACTTTATCTCTTGCCTCTCTTTGGGTTCAGAGCAATGCAGGTTTCACATTCTCATGGCATCCTCCTGTGTTTTTAATATTCTCCTATCAGCAAGATAAAATGCTCCTCACTCCTCTCCTTGGAAATTTCTTATTGTAAGAAAACTTAAAAAAAAAAAAAAAAAAAAAAGAAAGGGAAAAAAAAAAAGCTTTGCTCTCACTGCATGGGGAATTTCAAAGCCAGAGTTGTTTATTTTCTCCCTGTCCCCCCACTTGAGAAGCCTGGCTGGAAAACAAACTGTTTCACTACATGTCCTTGGCCTGGATTCCCTGCAAAAAGCCAAGAGAAGAGCAGCAAGGCTCAACAGGAGACAAAACATCTCTAAAATCCTGCAAAGTGATTCCCTCTGGGGCCTTCTGTGAAGAGCAGCAGGGGGACAGCAGCAGAGGAGCTGGGAGTGGGATTAGACAGAGAAACGTTTCATCATAGGATGCTACTGTTGTAAATAATGACAATAATTATATTTTCTTTATTAGAAGTCAGTAAGAGCAATCACATGTGAATCTCCACTCCGCTACATCCTGTACAGAACTTACTCAGCATCTGAACAGAAAAAAGGCCTCTTAGAAAAATAAACAAGTAAATACCCACTGGGAAGGAAGAGCCTCCCCTCGGGAACCTGGCAGAAAGGACTGGAGAACCTGACTGCACCAGCAGAGACTTCCAGCATCAGGGTGTGCACACTCCATGTGAGACAAAATGGATGGAAATCTTCCCCCAAAACCTTCAGAAACAGAATCAAATGTCATTTTCCCTGCAGTAATCAACAGAAGCCATACACTCAGGCAAGCTCCAGTCCATGGTATCCTTACTTTTTGCTTACAAATATTGCATTTAAGCTACTATTCTTCTTTTAATATGGATTTTAGACCGTTCCTTCTTATATTGTCCCTTTTCACCAGCAGAAAGCCACCTCTAGCATTCTTCCTGGTGAGTGAATCTCTGAATTACAGGGAATATCTTTGCTATACTTAGAGCAAGCTGTGAAAGTCTTGAACACAGATGGTTGAGAAATCGGGCATCATTTCTTTGCTTTGAAAGGAGGGTTCATCGAAAGTATAAAACCATGAATATTTTACCCCAAAGTGCAGGTGTGAAACACTTCAGCATTCATCTCCCTCCCTGTCCTTGAGTGTGGCAGTGATTGTCCAGCAGGAATGGCTGGCCAGGGAGCAGGGTCTGGGGACAGCTCAACTGAGAGCATCCACCTGCTGCTGTGCCTGCAGCAGCCCCAGCTCTGCTGCCTTCAGGGGAGAGCACAGGCCCATGAAGTGGATCTTTCAGAGCCCATTCTCTCTCGCTACTAGTTTTAATGCTGCTTTTAAAGCCATTTTTTCCAGCAGGGAAATCATTTTATCTCCAAGGGTGTATATCAGCTCTGCCTTCAGCTGTCCCTCAGCTGCCCGGAGAGCTGACTCCGGGCGAGTTCTGCTTCCATTCCCTACCAAGGACAACGGAGGTTTTGAAGACGCTGATGGTCCTTGACCAGCAGTATTAAGACACTAAATTATGCTGACATGGCCCATAAATTGCTAAATGAGGGACTCCCAGACAGGGATGTGGCGTGAGCCGAATGACTACGAGGGCTGCCCGTTTCCTGGGACTCGAGCTGAAGAGCTGGCACCTGAGGGGTGCTCCACTGCAGGTCCCCAGGACACCCTTCTGCCAGGAGGGAAGAACATTTCACCACAGGGCTTGGTCACTGCTATGGAAGTGTCCCAGTTGTGCAGGACTTAAGAGGTTTGTCCTATTTTCCTGTTAATGCTGGCTGTTATTTGCGGACGTTGGGTAAAGGACAGCTCTCCGAGTAGAGGCACACAGAGACAGTCTCCACCTCTAAAAATAGAAGGAAATTACTATTTCTAAAGAGGAGGGAAAGCCTTTAATCACCTTAAGATTGTGCCACCTGCCCACTAGCAGGCAGGAAAATATTATTTGGATATTTCTATTTTATTTGGATTTATACATAAGTTGATAAAAGACCCAAGGCAGCACAGGGAAGTATTCCCAGAATGAAGGGAATGGGAATATGGTCTAATTCCCAGGAGTGTGTCATGAAGGTCTTGCATGTGAAGATGAGACAGAGCCTACCCTTGGCTAAAATAAAAGCAGTACACTTCAAAGCCCCAACAATTACAGTGAGCTAAGACACAAGTTGTCCTAGCTGGAAGTTACTCATGATTTCATAACTTTGGGACCGTGTGAATAATAAACCACTACCTGTCCTATTGGGCAGACTGCAAGGGGCTCTGAGCAACCTGGTACAGTGGAAGGTGCCCCTGCCTATAGCAGGGGGTTGGAATAAGGTGATCTGCAAGCTCTTTTCAACCCAAACCAGCCTGGGATTCTATACTGACCTTTATCAATTTCCTCTTTAACTGATATTGGCCAAGTAAGAGCTAAATGCAAAGGACAAACAGGCTGTGCCTGCTATAAAAACACACTGTGCTCTGACAGCGAAGTGCTCAAGAACATTTTCTCTTCAAGGAAAGCAACTTTGTCTGAAGTTACCATTAAATAAAGGACAGTGTCTTTCCTCCTTTTAGGAAAATATCAAGGTCTTATGTTTTGATTTCGAATGAGGCAACTCAGGGGATTTCTGCTATCTCAGGGGTTCAAGGATCCACAGCTGACCAAGTTCAGGAGTTTCAGTGGTGCCATGGTACTGGGGGAACTTAAATCACTATTTACACCAAAATGCTCAGGAATATTTCACATGGTGCACAGCACTTCATCTTCTACTTCTGTCTGCTGAGAAATCAACGTAAGCTTTATTTTTAGGATATCCTATTTGCTGTTTGTCACAGCTGGAGAAAATCCTGGAGAGAAAAGAAGAATTTTGCTATCTGTGACCTGTCTAATTGGTACCTTGTTAAAACTTATAATAGCCCCACCTCCCAGGCCCTGCTCAGGATTGAGACTTTTTAAAATACTAAAACAGTCCCTAAAAGCAGGCCAATTGTCAGGATCTCACAATCAAAGCTAAGATACCAGGAAGGGGGTGGGGAAGACACTGACACACAATCAGTGATGCTCATTTCCTCCCTGCCAGGCTTTCAGATGATGTTTCTCTGTTTTACCTGCATTTTAGGCTGGTAAATGACCCTTTGACAACAAACCTAAGTGTGAAAGGAGAATAGGCAATCTCAACGACAGTGAAGTTATTTTTCCCCACCTAAGCTATGTAAATTCAGATGATCTCTGCTGCTTTCTTGGAGAGAATTGTTTTGTTTCGTAGTGTTTAAACTGAAGCAGATAACTACCCACCCCTCTCCCCCCAGCCAAGATTGAAAACGCTATGGGAAAGATGTCCAGAGAGCTGATAGAGTCTGGCATCATTTACTCTGGGTACAGAGTGTGAGGAGGAATAAAAATGCAGACTCAACTGTTTCAGAAAAGTACCAGCACAGCAAGAAAGGCAGGCGGACAGATTGCTGGGATAGACTCCTTCTTAGCAACAAGATCTATGGCAGCACAGGTTTTCTGTTTGTTGTATGGTTTTAAGAAGGATGTATTTTGGCTAGGATTAAATTGAAAGGAATATTCTGCTTTCCCTAATTCTCCTTTCCCCTCCATCTGCAGAGGTTTGCATTCCGCTTGAGTAGAAGGAGAAAGATTATTTTTATGCTCCAATTTCATAAAGCCGCTTTCAGTTTGGAAACAGCTGTTAATAACTCCAGGACTGGGGTGGGAAGATGATTTTTTCTGTGGGAGGAAGGAGCTGATCTGGGTCTCAGAAGCTGCTGGCTCCATTCCACCCTGCTATGCCTTCACTGGGCAACCTGGGCTAGTCTCAGTTTGAGCACTGAGGTTTCCCCAGCTGTGAAGCTCAGAGAATGATCAGATTTGCTGTTTTTTCACTGCCCTTTGCTCATCAGGACACAAACTGCCACTGGATTGCAGACACTTCGACCTGGATTCACACTTTTTGGCAGTGGTAACCCCTAAACTTCTGAAATGCCAAGAATTTCATCCAGAGCAAACGTTTCCTCAAGGTGGATGTGTCCTGCTGGCTCCCAGGCCAGGTTGTGTCACATGCAGAAATTTAACATCTAATCCTTCAGCTGGTGAAATGCACTGCTGAACCTTCCCTTTATTCATAGGAATATCCAGCCTTGCTCCAAGTCCAAACGTCCTATAGCTTGACCCAAACACCATCTTCTTCCTTTCCTACCCTTGTGCTGAAGCACTCCAGGGTTTCACATGGAAACATGGATGCTAGAACCACCCCATAAATCCTCAGCTTTAAAGACCCTTTACACAGCAGTACACACCTCCAGTCCCACTATTAAACCCACAAAATCCTTATTTATCCTCCCATTTCAGTTGCACCCCACAATGCAGCGTGGTGAGCAGTTTAGCATTGCCTGCTGCTGGGGTGGAAGGAAAGAGAAGGGAATGAACAACATGACAGCATCATCAGTTCTATGTTGGTATGTGACTGGGTGTGAAGAGGATGGAAAGTCATTTTCCTGACTTGCCAGCAAGAACGTCTGCAGTCACTGCATTCAGCTGCCCTTCATCAGAGCAGAATATTTCATCTTTCAATACCACGGACAACATGCCTGATCTCAAATAGAAACTGTTCTTCCTTTTACACATCCCTCATAATAATCTGATTTATCCCAGACAGCTTTTTCCATAGGATGTATCTCATGCTCTCACATTCTCTTTTGAAGGCAAAAAAGCATATTGCACCTGTTATGAAATATTCCTTTGATCTAAGGGAAATCATGAGCAATTTGTGTGTGACATTTACTAACTAATGTGCTGAGGGAATATTACTCCTAGAAAAACACTATTTTCTGGTAGTTTCAATATCCTGAATAATGCTATGCCAGTGATTCATCTGGAAAAAGTAACTATTTCAGCATGATGAGTAATATTAATAACAACGCATAATACACAGTGCTTCTCAAGCAGACAGATCCTAAAGCCCACTGCAAACCTTTTCTATAAAGACCATTCAGTCATTCACTGAATTGCAGGCACCTGTGAGTAAAGCAGGAACCCAATTTCTGTACATTCTATACAGCAAAAAGGAAAAGGAAAGTGGAATTTAGGTTCAAATAATAATAGAAGAAGGAGAAATTAATAAAACAAATGTTCCGAGATGAAATCTGACATTGAGTAAATGCCCCCAGAACCTTTAAAAAGGTGTATTGGGTCATTAATTGTCCAAAGTGGTCAGTGAGGTCTGTAGGAAACACAAATGTGGCATAAACTTTAATTATCACTTCCTTATAAGCTGTGTATATCTCACAGTGACATTATGACTGCCATCCAAGACTTTTCAGGACCCCTAGAAGCTATGCTTAGTACCAAAACACCCAGTAAAAAATCCGCTGCAATTTGAAAAACACATGAATGTATTAATGCATTGTGCAAAAGATAAAAATACAGACACAATCCTTGCCTACAGGAATGATCTAAGGCTTTGATTCAGCAAAGTGCTTAATCAAGCACTTAACATTCAGACAAGCACCAGTGCACTTCCTTTGGGGCTTGGCTACACGTTGGAGAAATCCTGCCCCCCTTGCCTTCCCCCCCAGACTTTGCAAAGCCAACCCTCCTGTTCTCCCGTGCTTGTTAATCCTCCTGAATCCAGCAGAGGAGTTTTAACTAATTGGCTGATCCACCCAGAGGTGGATTCAGCTCATTTTGGAATAAGGTGCAGACAGCACCACCTCACATGAGGGTGAGGGCAGTTCCTCGGGAATCCCACATTTACACAACACCCAGAGTCCTCCCTCCTTTCCAGGGGTGATGTTACCCCTGTGCTTTACAGCCCTGGCCAACACCACCTATTGCCAGGTTTTCTGAGGGATACACCCCAAATCAGAGAGTTCTTGCTTTTTTAAGGTTGCAGGAGAACACAATGTCCCTGCTTTGTGCACCATGGTAAGGCACAGGCTTAGATGGGTGACAGCTTCTAGTTCAGGCCTGGGGAGAGGTGAGGCTGAGAGAGATGGGCTTGTTCAGCCTCGAGAAGAGATGGCTGTGAGGGGATTTCATCCACGTCTGCAGGGAGGGGTCAGAGGGGACCAGGCTCTGCTCTGGAGGGCTCAGCAATTTGTCAAGAGGAATGGGCAGGAACTGATGCCCAGGAAGTTCCACCTGAACAGGAGGCAGAACTTCTTCCCTGTGCAGTGACTGAGACCTGAACAGACTCCAGAGAGGTTGTGGAGTCTCCCTCACTGGAGATATCCAGACCCACCCGGACACAGTCTCGTGCCAATGGTCCTGCTGGAGCAGGAAGGTTGGACCAGAGGAGCCCACTGTGGTGCCTTCAAGCCTGACCCACTCTGTGATTCTGAGGTGCAGCCTGTGCTCTGGGCACTGGGGCAATGGTAATGTCTTTCTCATGCTGGCTTTTAGAAAATATATAAAAATTCCAGTCCCTGAGTTGCTCAGTGCAGTGATGACGCCTGTGAAGATGTTCAGCACCAGCACAGTGGGATCTACACTCAGCTGTGACCTCAGCTGCCAGCACGAGGCTGATCCCCAGTAACAGCCCCACACATTCCATGCAACATTCTGTCCAGCCAACACAAAGCCAAGCTTCTTTTTCAGGCACAGACTATCTCCTGAAGACTATCAGCCTGGTTTTGCATCTCACCTTCAAAGTTCCCTCTAAAATCTTGTTTGGTTTTGGGTGTCTAAGAGGAACCCTGAGTTCATTTTCCCATTCCTTTCCCCTGCTCACTTTGCATGCTCAGTGTTGTTTCCCTTCCATGGGCTGCTGTACCCTCTGAGGAGTTGTTAAAGCTGAATGTGTTGTAGTTCTACTTTTGTATGTTAATTGATGCACTTTTTAATGTTATTTTTGCATATTATTTGAGTTTGTTTCATTGTAAATTAGATTCTAAGGAGCCCCTCTAAACAATTGCTGCTTGCCAGCAGATCTCAGACAAGCACAAGCTCCTTCAGAGGAAATGTTGATGAAATTCAGTCTTGCTTTTGAATCACTGATGCAAAAATCCCACCTTTAAGACTGAGGAAGGGAGGGGAGAGCCTCCATTAATATAAATACCTAATTTCCACTGACATTTACAGGGGTTATGATAGCTTCATGCAAGCAAAATATAACCCAAAGGATTATCCTTAAAATATCTCTACAAGCCCACCTGATGTTTTCTAGTGCTCAAGCACTTATAAAAGCCTGTTTTCTTAATACTAAAAATTAACTCAGGGAAACAGGGAAATGATTCAAAAAGATTTGTTTTCAAAGTTATTTCCTCAGACTGGTTCGTAAAAGAAAGGCGAAAATCCACAGGAATAACTGTCCCATTCACTCTGGTATCCAACAGTGTCCCTGTCACATTCATTTCTCCAAATATACATGGAGGAAATTCTTTCTTGTGAGAGTGGTGAGGACCTGGTACAGTTTGTCAAGGAAAGCTGTGGCTGCTCCATCCCTGGCAGTGCCCAGGGCCAGGTTGGACAGGGCTTGGAGCAGCCTGGGACAGTGGGAGGTGTCCCTGCCCATGGCAGGGACTTGGAACAAAATTATCTTTAAGGTCCCTTCCAACCCAAACCATTCCAGGATTCTGTGATTCTAAATATTTCAAACAAATTGTAAAAAAACCTCAGTACAGGACTGGTTGCAATGAAAATTTTATGTTTTGTTAACTGTAACCTCAAAAAAAAAATTAAAATTAACTGTTTCATCATTCCTATGGAACAGTCTTGAATTGAAGCACACCCTGCCAGGTTAATGACACAGAGCAGGCTGTGTGCCAGGCTGGAATGCAAAGCCAGTCTTAGGTAGACTAAGGCTGGTGCCTAGGCACAGCTCACCTCTGCTGAAACTCCTCAGAAACCCAGTGCACACACACGCCTGATTTGTGATGAAGTCCCAGCTGGCAGTGGGCCCCTTCTGGATGACAGGTTAATTTAACCTAAATTAGAGAATAAAGGAGAAATTTGCTCAGAAAGCTACACAAAGCAGCAAGATTCCCAACTTAGCTTTCCTCTAAGACTCGCAGCAACACTGAACATGTTAAAGGATGAAGCTCCCCTCAAAACATGTGCTCCAGCTCCTCGATGGATCCTGAGCACTCTGCAGGGAGCAGGGGAAGGCTCCAGCCAAGGGGGCTGCCTTCCAGCAGACCTAGCAAAGGCACTGATTCACTCTGACAAGCACTAACATAAAAACAGGGAAAGAACAAAATTTGTGCTTCACGGTTATTCCCTTCCCTTCTCCCCTGTATCTTCCTCTTGCCTTGCTGTATTCAAGCTCTCACACAATGGAGATGGGAAAAATTCTCAGTGCTAGTCCTTACCCTTAGTTTTCCACATAATTTTAAAGTTCAGTAGAAATCAAAGTCAGTGGAGCTTGAAGGAGATGAGATTAAACTAGAAAATATTTTGAGATCCAAGAAACAAGAGCTTGTCTGGGTACCAAAGTGTTTTATCAGCTTCCCATGCCAAGTTCTCCATGAAAGCAGCTGAACTGTATCACTTGCTTTATTCCAGCTTAAGATCTACCATAGAGGCCAAAGTTTTGGCTCCTGATAAGACAGATGTTTAGAGAGAAACTCTTAAAATACTCTCTATATGTACGGGGCACAGTAAATTAAAGAAAAGAACAATTGGCAGAGCAATTACTGAACTCTGCTTGTGTCTGAGAGCTGGTTTTCCAATACGCCAGAGGGCTTGGCTTGCTTCTCTGCAGTGATCCAGGAAATGGGAGCCTGGGAGCAGCTCTGTGGGGGCAGGTCAGGGCTTTGGTGTGGCTGGGAAGAGCCCAGGTCCTGGTGCTGCTGTTTGCCAGGGTGATTAGGCTTGCCTTGTGAGAGCCTGTTGGCAGCCAGCTCAGTCCTGTAAATCTGACTCAGGTCTTTAGCTCCCTGTACTATTTTCAGATCTTGTTCCCTCTCAGAGGGGAGAGCAACTTGAACCATTTCCAGCCCCTCTATCATTAAGAGATAACTGGCTTTTCCTCAGCTGTTTTCCCTTTATCTCCTTTTGCCTTTACTCCATTTGTAAAACTGTTATGGCTGGACAGATTTGGGTTTGCAGCATCTCAAAACTGGCTGCAAAGGACAAACTAGTGAGTGAGGATCTTATACACTGCAAGACCATGTTTTCCTCTGTATAAATATTGGATTATCAGAGTAAAAAGACTCCCTGGGATTCAGCAGTCGTACTGACTAGAGCTGAGGACAGAAAAAGGGATGACAAAGCAAACAAGAGTGGAAACTCTTCCAGAGCTGTGCTTACTAACCAAATTTCCTTCTCCTCAGAGGCAAAAGATCCAATAGATGATTTTCTTTGCTCTCCACGTCCAAGATCAATAGGCAAGCTTTAACTAGATCACAGATGAGATACCCAAAAAAGAAAACTGCTTTCTAAGGAACATCTTCTCCTCAGCAAATAATTGGCAATTTCTTTGCCAAAGAACCTATAGGGACAAGAAGCAGTGCTGCAGGTGGATCAGTCATTTTGACCGCAGAAGAAGTAGAAGACCAGCTCAGGTTCTCACCTTTTAATTACACTTTGCCCTAAATCCATTAGAGGCAAATCCCAAATAATTCTTTTCATCCAGCTGAACTTCAAATCAGAAACGTTTCTTCAAAAGAATTTGGTGGCAGCAACAAAAATGTTCCTCTGAGGCCCCCAGGAAGGGATTTCTGTAGCATTGTTGGGGCATTTAGAGCACATGGTCTGTGTTGGTTTTGCACAGCCTGGTTTTGGGTAGCAGGGGGCCACCAAGGTGGCTCCTGTGAGAAGCTGCTGGGAGCTTCCACCAAGTCCGGCAGAGCCAGTCCCTGATGGCTCTGAAGATGGACATGGCAGTGGCCAGAACTGGGCCAGGGAGAGAGGCTGGTAACGCCTCTGTGATGGCATATTTAAGGAGAAAATCAAAACAAAGTGGGCACATGCAGTTTTAAGTCCAGCTAGAGAAGAGGAGGAGGTGAGAACATGTCAGGGAAACAACATGGAGACTCCTAGGTCAGTGAAGGAGAGGCAGGAGGTGCTCCAGGCGTCGGAGCCGAGATTCCTCTGCAGGCCGTGGTGATGACCATGGTAAAGCAGCTGTGCCCCTGCAGCCCCTGGGGATCCACGGGGGAAGTAGAGATCCACCTGCAGCCCTGGGGATCCACGGGGGATGC
>VYXC01002592.1:196745-213250 GCA_013397175.1 Platysteira castanea | reverse complement strand
CTCACACCGCAGCAGTTTTGGGAGCACTGTGTACCTGTTGCAGGGGCTCACACCGCAGCAGTTTTGGGAGCACCGTGTACCTGTGGCAGGGACTCACACTGCAGCAGGTTTGGGAGCACTGTGTAGCTGTGGAAGGGGCTCACACTGCAGCAGTTTTGGGAGCACTGTGTAGCTGTGGAAGGGGCTCACACCGCAGCGGTTTTGGGGGGACTGTGTACCTGTGGCAGGGGCTCACACCACAGCAGTTTTGGGGGACTGTGTACCTGTGGAAGGGGCTCACACTGCAGCAGGTGCTGTTTGGCTGCTGCTCCTGAGAGTGGACCCACGCCGGGAAGTTCACAGAAAACTGTGTCCCGTGGGACGGACCCCGTGGTCTCACAGGGGGAGGACTCCTCTCCCTGAGCAGCGGAAGAAAACCTCGGGTGACAAACTGAGCAAACCCCCACGCCCTTTCCCTTGTGCTGTCGGTGGGAAGGAGGGAGGGGTTGGGGGAAGAAAAGGTGTTTTTAAGGGCTTGTTTTACTCCTCATTATCCTCTTCTGGTTTTGTTAGTAATTAATTCACTTTCTACCTCTAAGATGAGCCTATTTTGCCCTTGGAGTGCTTCTCCCAGTCCTTTGTTAATTTTCTTCTCTCCTCTGCCCAGCTGTGGCAATGGAAGGTGAGTGAGCAGCTTTCGTGGGTGCCTGGCATTTGGCCAATGTCAAACCACGACATGGTCATTTCTGCCCTATTTTGCTCCTTTTCTTGTCATTAATAGATGAAGACAGATTCCTGACTTTCCCAGGTGTTCCTATATATATAGAACCAGAACTTTCTATCAGGTAGAGAGGGAGCTGCAAGTGTGGAGAGAAACAAGAGTTTCTCCCTCCCAATGTAATATTTTCAGTGCTGGTTTTTCTTCCACTTGCTCATGTCCAAACCTGCTATTTGATAAATTCTTCCTCTAACACCACATTCCATGTCCATGGGGTTTTTTAATGTGTTCAATATATCATGAGTCCAATTTTCTCTATGGATGCTACAAATACCCAGTTTAAGCCATTATTGTCCTGCCCTGTGTTAATTCTCAAATGTCTCCAGACCCAACTACTGAAGCTGCAGACCTGGGTCCCACTGCAAGCTTCTCATTAATATGAAGTGATGGATAGGATGAAGTAACCTAAAAAAAGTCTTTTTGCTTTTGCTCTGCCACATGTGATAGGACCAAACATGGTGACCCAGGTTCCAAACACCAGAGATAAACCCTGAATCTTGAATCCCACCTCTATCCTACAGCCTAGCTGGGGTGCAGGATACTCCCATCAGGGTGGGGCAGTAAGGAGAAGGCCTTCCACTAATTTTGAATGATGCATTTCTATCTCCAGCTATGAATAAACCAGATCAATGATACCAGCATGTTTTATTTGGCCTCCTGTGCAATGAATTGAGAGTGAGACAGGCAGGGAGATGGAGCCGACATGCAGATGAGATTTGTAAGTGAGGACATATTGATTATTTCCATCTCAGTTCAGGCAGTAATTCCACACAACGCCTCTTCCCCTGTTTCAGCTCATTATTTATGCCATAAAAACACTATCTCAATGATAATAACAGGCTTCATTTACAAGGCAGAGCATAAAGCATCAATGCTTAAGATTTCAGGAAGTGAGTTAAAGGAAGTGAGAGAGATTTAACAAGTCCAGAAGATGCACAAAACTGCTGAGGCTGATCTTGTGGCTTTTTATGCCCTCCAAAAGGAAGATTGAGAGCAGGTGTTAGATTACCTGGTTTTTTATTAATAACTCCAGGCTTGTATGAGGGCTGATTGATGGCCCAGTCAGCACTTTCCCAGCAAATAAAACTCTCCTTACTTTGTGCCATCAGTAGACCGTCCCTTCTCAAAGGGAAAACATCAGGGCTGCTCCTGATCTCTCAAAGGAGATTCCCCAGGAGACTCTTCCCTGGAGAAGATCCCATGTGATCCCTGCAGGACAGACAAGATTTATGGCTGGGATTTATCCACAGAGAGGTTTTTCCTGCATTGCAACCACCACCGTCATAACCAGAATGACTCATCCAGCAACAGCCTCACCCTCCAGACCACCCAAGGAGATTCCTCCACCAGAATGGGTCCATGATAACACCTAGGCTTCACCCTACAGAAGGGAACATCATTCCAGACATCCACAAATGAAGGAGGAAAAAACCCACGTTTTAGGAGATATAAGTATTTACTCTAATTTGTTTTGCCACACCTGTCCTTTGCAGCTGTGTTAAAAATAACATCAACCTCAGCCTGCTTCCCAAATAGCCAAAGGGCAGCTGGGGTTAATGTCCTGCAGGAAAAGCCTCATGCCTTCAGTTCTCTCACTTAATCGCTAGGAAATGGCCCTTGAGCATTAAAACACGGCTGGTACTTCTGTGTTTCAATCTATCGAGTTTTCGTGTGGGAACAGAGAGCTGGATACCCAGCCAGGCAGCCCAAAAGCCCTGGTCTCAGCTGTAGTTAAGGCTGTGCATATTTCAGGTGAGTCAAGAGAAAAGGAACAGCAGAAATTCCTCTTAAGGCAGCAAGAAATTGTTCACTAAAGCAAAATTTATTAAAGTACAGAAGTGGAGTTAAGGTGTCCTAAACACTGCTCAACCACTGCTATCTCCACAGCCAGGCAGAGCATTTGATAAACACTGGTGCAGCACAGAAGTTCTGGTGCTCTGCAGAGCGTGATCGGGGTCTGCTTCCCTCGCTGCTGCCTCACTTATGAGCCTTTAAGTGCTTAATGAACCCAGGTAAGAGGAACAGGGCTGAAATATTGATAGCTACAGGACTAAGCTGAGTGCACATGAGCGATTAGAACAATACTGAACAACGTTATTTGCACAGCTACTGCCCAAGTCCTCCCAGACTCCAAGACAAAGCAGCATCAGCATATTACAGGACAGCAGGTGTATGGATTCAAATTATTAATGGATTTGTGTTCCTGACAGGACTTTAGGAATTCTTCTTCCAAAGTACATCAAGGGATGACCTTTTAACCTGGCTGTTGATAATAAGGAGAGCTAAGAGGGTCCCCAGTTGCTCCAGGAGCTCTAACTTGTCCTTGTACATGACTTCAGGACTAAGATTCTCTTCAGATGTTCTTGAAACTTTACTTGAAACTAGTAAAGTTTCAACCCAGTAGTCCCAGTACATCCAGGAAAGTGCAGCAGGGGAGGAAGAATTTTCTTAAAAATATTTATAGCAACATAGGAGAAAAGTATCCCCCCCCACAGAAGCTGCTGATTTGCTCAGGGCAAACTCTGACAGCAGAGGCCAGGCGTTGCTGAAGGGAAAGGGATGTCTTTGGCACTTCCCGGGCATGAATGACAACCCTTGTAATGAAGTAAAGATAAAACCTGTCCCAGAACTTGTCTAGGAACCAGAGATGGGTCCAATCTCAAGTATTCAAGAGGCAAATCTCACATTTTCCCAAAGTCAGGAGAACAGGTTAGAAATACATTATTGATGAAGCCAGGCAGGAACCGCAGCAGGTTATAAATGCAGGTGGTCTTATTTAAGTCCTTCCTGAAGATAAGGGATATGAGGAAGGAAACTGAGAAATTCTAGATTTTATTGTGCCCCTGCTAGTCACCTAGGGGCACAACCTGGCCTCTTCTGAGTCCACAGAGTTAATAGGAAACAAAAGCACACGACATCTTTGCCCTTCCCTGGTTTCTAAAACATACCAGGTCAGCGAGGCTCTTCAGGACATGTCACCAGCCACACTGCTGGGCAGGACACTGTAATTATTCAGCCTCTGTGAATTTTTAAATATGAAGCCTGCGTGCATGTTATTACAGCACATCAGCTGGAAACCTGCCATCCCCAAAGGCCAAGCACAGCTCTGAGCTGAATTATGAGACTAAGAGCAACGAAAGGAACACCTCCCTGTCAGCTCCTTCCCTTACTGCAGGCTTATGCAAATGGCCCAAACACAGCCAGAACTGACCCCAGACACAGAATAAATCCATCTAATAATAGCAGGGAAGGAGTGGGAGGTGAGGGAAGGATCTGGACTAGGGAGGTGTGCAGTTACAGAGAAACATCTGTGTACAACGTGCCCTGAGAATCCTCTCTCTGACCACACCAAGCTTTTCTGATTCATTAAATCTCCTAACCTGCAACATGTTTAACTTTTGTGAACTTCACTGCAATCAGTGGCAAGGGGGAAAGCACCTCTGGAGAGAGAGGGCAGAAATGATAAGGGTTTTACAGCTCTACCCAAAGATTCTCCCTTCTCCAGGAGAGATGATGAGACTCTTGAAAGGGAAATGAGAAGAAAGAAGGGGGAAATGGGGCCACAACAAAATGAAACTTTACCCTCCTGAGCCATCAGTCTCCTCTAGACCATCCTGCTTCTGCCTTGCTGCCCCAGCTCTCTGCTCACCCACAAATGAAGGCACACAACCTGCTCTGAGATCCTCCCTGCCTCCTGCCCCTGCATGGAATTGGAGAATGAAAGAGGTCGTTCAAAAAAGGGCTGAACCCAGGGACTGAAGAGGCCATGGTGATTTTGATGTGGTTTGTGACAGCTTTGCTACCTTTCAGCAGCTGCCAAGGTGCAGCCTTGCCAGTGATTACCAGAGTGTGTTTGATTAGGCTATATTTAACAGCTTCCCAAGGACACCAAGGGCTTGGGATGGGTGGGTTTGTGTGCTGCAGTTTACAGTTGAATATGATTAACACACACCTACTAAATACAGGAGTAACACAAGGACATGCCAGGGGTCGTCTTTGGCTTCCTCTGTCCCATAACATAAGAGTTGCATCCTGCTTTAAGAAACAAAGTTGTATTGCTCTTTTCACCTTTCTAAACACTTGTGTAGCAGCAACTTTTCCTTTCTCCTACTTCTCTCTTCCCTTTTGAAAACAAAGCTGTGAGCTGTTCTTATACAAGAGCTACAGAAATTAAGCTGTTGGGTTTTCCTCTGGCCTCTGATCTCAGCTAAATCACTGAATTAAAGATAAATACCCCTTTTTGCAAAGCAGGTAGCCAAACCACAGTGCCCTTCAGTTCTTAGAGGGACTCCATGGAGCGACAGTTGCCACAATATTTGTCATCTGCTTTGTTGGTACCCACTGGCACATCCAGCCTTAATTAGACAAGTACAAGTCAGCACATTAACTGCAACAGTGCTTCTTTTATTTTGGTTCTCTCCTGTCTGCAATCACAGCCCACCACTGCAAACTTCCGGGTGCAGATTTCTCCTGCAGCATTCCCACTGGAGCCAGGCAATTTGGGTCTGCTTTAATTAACCTGTTTGGAGTCATTGTCATCTCCACACCATCTAGAGAAAGGGACAGAGCTCACTCAGTACTGGGCTTTGATTTTCAAGCAGCAGATGACAAACTCTTTCATTCCTGCGTAATATTTGGTTTGCACAATACTTTAGAAGTGCATCAGGAGTATTTCTGCCAGCAGTCTCCCTCACAACACTCTGAGTGGACACATCAATGAAAATAAAGGTCCTGTGCACGCAGGCTGCTTCTCCACAGAAAGATACGGGGTTTTCAAAGACCTTAAAAAGCCCCAGTCCTACTTGCACAAGTCTCCAAGATGTCTCTGGGGCTAACAACCCTCCAGAAAGTTTGGGCTCATATTCAACAACTCAGAATATTTTGGTAGATGACAGTAAAATTTTACTCCCTTGATGCTTGCCAGTTTCTCTTTTTCACATTAAATACTCATATCTGTAAATGCTGCTCAGCTCTTATCACCCCAGAAAGGAAAGGCTCCTATCTGCTGCCTGCTGGGCTCTGCTCACCTCCACTCTGAGAGCCCAGCAAACTTCTCTCCTCATTTCTATGCAGTGGTGTCAAAGGGGCTTCTGCTCAGAATGACAAACCCGTCCACAAATCACTTGGGAATCTTCTCCACTCAATTTGCTCCAGCTCTGCCTGGCAAACAAGAGACAGGAGGCACATATACATTACTGCTGATTAGTCCGTGTCACCAGTATCAGCAGCCAGGCACACGGGCTGACCGGAACTTTAAATATTGATAACCAAACTCATCTATCATAGGCCTGGGAGAGTGACAGTTTCAGTGCATAACAGCAGAGGCTTTCTACAATAATCAAATACTCAATAATTCATGAAAATATATCCCTCCCAAATCAAATTGGAAGCTATTTTGTGTAATATATTATTTAAAATTCAATATCATAATGCACACAACTCTTGCTCCTACCACAGAGGACCATTTCAAAATGTGATTATGTGTGGACTCTATTTAAAAGTGACAATTTTGCTTTTCATTTGTTTAACAGCTTAAATGGAAGAGCTCAACTGGAACTAAGTCGTCTGACAATGAAACCAAAGCCGACATAAGCAACTTTGCAAACTTCATGACAGCTAAAAAGGATGAATCTTCCTCATTGGTAACACAGATGAGTTCCCCACTCTGATGCTCACCTTTACAATTTTTTCAGTGTTTAGTGAAAGGAAATATTCTGAAAAACTGTCTGACAAATATTTTCAGTTCTGCTGGTCTGTCACCTTGGACTGGGCAAAAAGCAGGAAAAATAAAAAAATCTTCTTGCACTCCAGGTAACAGAAAACAACTTTCACTTTGCATCTGTTTGCTCCTGTTGGAAAACCCATTTCTGTAAAGGAAGGCTGCCTGGTGTAAGTGTCAAGAGAAGAGGGGTTTTGCCCTTGTAAACTGAATGCACTGGAGCATAAAATACAATCAAGATTTGTGACAAAATCCACGGCACGCCGACATCACTGCCGGTGGTGGTGGGGCAGGGGGGGAGGTGGCACCGTGTGATGGAGGGACAGAGGGAAGGCGGGCAGCCGGGAGCCTGGGCTGCTGCTTCCAGTGCACAGAGCAGCTCTGAAGGATACAACGACCTCGGGAAGAGGAAAATCTCAGCCTGTTTATGGAGCACTCACAAGGAGCGTCCACGAGAGTTCAGAGTCAGGTGCCAACTCTTCAGTGAGGTCAAATGCCAGTCTCTCCTTTTATGTCTGCTGCAGATTAAATCTCTGTCCTGTTCTCTTAAACAGTGGGGTTTAATGAATGCAAATTTGGGGGAACAAACACTCCACGCTCTCATTTATTCCTTAAAGGCAAAAGATGAATGAATTTTCTCTTCCCATCTGTTGCTCCTTATTGACCACTCCCCACTCCTTTGGACACCTTGGATGTTTGATGTCCTTTTGCCTATTCTATTCCTTTTGCTCTGCACTCCCAAGTCAGAACAAAGTCAAGTGTGAGCCCAAACACTGCTCCTTTCCACTGCAGTGGGGGAGCTGAGCCGGGCTGTGCCTCCCCCAAGTGACAAAACAAAAGCAAACTTGGCAATGTCCTCTCACTGCTGCTTGGGAAAGGGGGATTGAAGTTCTGGGACAAAGAGAACATGCCCATGAGAACATAAGCAACTGTTCCAGCTGGAAAGTTTTGGTTCAGGCTCTGCTCCCATCCCTCTGTTTTTCAGAAATTTCTAAGTTAATGTATCTCAGCTGAGGGCACTGCTCTCATGCACAGCACAGCATCAACCAAACTGTGTCCTAGGACCAGTCCTGCCAGTTACTGCAAATATGTTAAGGATTTTTTTTACACCAAGAATTCTTGTTTCTGCTTCCCTCTCATTATCAGTTTCCTATATACTCGCTGTGATGTTAGAAATCAAGAATTTAAAGTACTTTGGCTTAGCCTTTTGTTTCTGTCCACCTCACTGGAGGTTCTCAGCCTCATATCACAGGTGCCTGGTGTTTGCCACTGAGATTCTGCACCGTGTTAGAGCCCAGAACAAATGAGGGCACAGAGACGTCAAAGTACTCACTTAAAGGTCTGTTTTCAGAGCAGGTAAAGACACTTAATGCAAAAGACTGAGAGGTGGTGCCATGACAGTGAATGAAGATTCTTAATAGGAACATGCCAGGTATGAAAGAAATCCTCTGACAGAGAAAGGCAAAACAGAAATAGTGACTTCAAGTTTTAAAGAACATGTGACTCACCACCTGTTCCAGCAGAGAGATGAGCAAGTCAGTGCCCCCATCTTCCTGAGGACGTTTGACAGCAGCAGTGACTTCATAGTGGGGAAAGACAGAGAGGAAATGGCCTGAAACACAATTCTGTGGAATGGCACTACCAGTTTGGGTCATATTTTGGAGGTCAGAGTGGTTCCTAAACATTCAGAAGGTGTGAGATTTTTATCAGTGAACCTCCAGACTACCCATGCTCTGACCAACAGCTGCCTCTGGGTTTTCCCTAGGAGCTGCCAGCTGAATTCCTGCCACCACATTTGGAAAAGGACCTGAAGTAGAGCAAAAATCCCACACTTCCAGTGCCGTGACTGCGAGTGTTTAATGAAAATTCCATTGCAATAGGACTTTGCAGAGGTGTGCACATGGGTAGAACCAGGAGAAACACCCATTCTTCTGCAGAGTTCCCAAGACTTAGAATAGCTCCTAGGAAATGGCAGCAGATAAATGTGAAAAGAAATTCAGAATTTTGGTCTTTATAGCAAAGTCCCCAAACCACAAGGCTACAGACAAGGCAACAACGTGTCTGCAAACGTCCTGTGCCCAAACAAGCTGAAATAACTGGGAAGAGGTGGTAGATTTGGGTTCCAATATCCCCCCGGATGATGCAGTCAGTGTGGGTGAGTAAAGAGCCTTGTCTCTGAAGGGCTGACCACAAAGACCTCCCCAACCTGAAACAATCTTTTGGGACAAAAAGCCCCCTGGAATCTGCAGCAAAGTCAGCATGTGAGCTGCTGAAATTCGTCAGTGTGATATGGCTCTATGTATGCAGGCATTCACACAAGGCTGCATCTCACTTTTAAATGTCTCTCAAGAGTTGTATATTAAACAGAAGAAGGATTTTTCCAGGAACTAACACAGCTGGCAGCCTTTTGTCTCTATTTTTTAGAGTAATTTATGAAAGAAGAAAAGTAACAGAGTCAATTTAAAAAAGGCTGCAGCCTGGACTTTGATAGATGAACAGATCTACCAACAAAACCTCTCAGTTTTCACTGAGCACTCCATCTTCTTATCTGTTAATCCTGGTGAGGAGAGAATAAGGAAGGCACGAAGCTGAATAGAGGAAAGACCTGGGTAATGTTTAAACCAGGGAGTAATCAACTGAGGGATCAACCTCCCTGCTTTTTTTCCAGATCCAACCAGATAATCAGCTGAGCATTTCCTGCTCCCCTTTCAGGAGGGGTTGAGTGACATGACAGCGATTCACACTCCAACCTGATGGAAGGGTCTGAGATAATTCCTTGCAGAACAGCCTCAGCGCTCCAGGGGACTGGTCCCTCTGACAATCTGGGACATTGTGCCAGGCAGTAATAACAGTTCCAGCTGCAGTTTCTGGGAGGTGACAGCAAATAACAGCACTTTTCCCAGCTGGTTGTGCAGACCTGCTCTCAGGCAGCACTGAGTTTGCTTCGAAGGGTGTTGCTTGAATAGAGATACATCTGTGCTGATTCCTGGTGAAACTGTCTCAGCCATGAGCAACTAGAACTTTAAAACATTGGAATTAATTAGAGGAAATGCCATTTCCTATCCAGAAACATAAATGAGGGAGGCTAGGCACTTCCAGGCAAAATTTAGTGGAGCATTTCAGGTGCAAGATAAGATTTCTGGGATGGGTTGACATCTATTGGGGCACGTGGAAAAGGTAACAGTCCTTTCAGTGTTTGGGTGCCACTCTGGAATTGATGCCCACAGTCCCAGCTCCATCAGCAGTTCCTGTCTTTCTGCATCCTCAGCAGAGCTCCTGCCCACCACACAACCTGATATCTTCACACAGATCTCATGTGATATTTTTAAACACATTTCACATTTCTCTTCTAAGTTTAAAATCTAAGTAACTTCCAAGGCTCAGCATTTTTTGATCAGTGACTGTCTTGATTTGTGACAAGTGCTACAGGAGGAAGCAACACACTTGTGCTTCAAAATCTGTTCCTGTCCCTCAAGTAGAGCCTTTCTCCTAAACTGGAATTTGTTACCCCTTAGGTTTTGATGCAGAAAAAACCCTGTAGATATTTGAAAGGAAACAGAAGTCAAGTAAAAAAGAATAATCACATTCTCCTGAATTCAAGTAGGTTGACTTCAAGTTCTGGTGAAATTCCACCCAAGCATTAACACACAACAAGCAAAATTAATACATCTGTAATTGGAAAAGAATCAGCTTGATTAGGACCTCCTATATTTCTGTAGCAACACTGAACATTTGCTTGTCCAGTAAATCCATTAGAACACCACATTAAGATGGAAGAATCTTATGCAGGACTGGGTGAAAGCAGTTTTGAGCAAAAAAGAGTAGTTTCTTGAGCAAAACACATAATGAAATTGAAAACTGAAATTAAAGGAAGCAGTTACTCAAGCATCAAAGGAGCACAGCTCTGCTCCTGCTGTCACTGTGACTCTGCTTCCTAAGCTCACATCTGCAGATCCCATCATTCATCTTTTTCCTAAAGCCCCAGATCTGGGAGTCATTTGATGACACAAGAGTCACATGTCAAATCAAATTTCACCCTCACAGGGAAGGAAAAAAAGCTTGAAAAAACCTCAATTATTTTAAAAAATAAAAAAATAAAGACTAGTTTATGAAATAAATTATTTTTGAGCCTCCCTAAAAAACGCTGTCTCCCTCCTGCTGTGCTTGGTGGAGGCAAGTGAACGCCCAGAGCTGTTGTGCTCCAGCCTTTCAGCATCCAGACAGTCCTTGCTCTTTCCCCAAATCCTACCTGAGCTCTGGGATCTGCAGCACAGCTTTCCCTCTTCCTTGCTCTGCACTGCATCATTCCACGAGGCTCCCTCCCTGCATTCCCTCCCCCGGCTCCGCACAGCTCCTCTGCACTGCAGCACTGCCACAAACCAGCACTCCCAGCCCCTTTCCCTGCTGGGTCCTACCCCGGAGCCTTCCAGCCTGCACTGCCCCACTGCCCATCCCCTCAGCCTCCCTGTCTCTGCCCCAAGGTTCAGCTTTCCCCCCGCAGCACCACCGCACCCCTGGCTCTGCCACCTCCCTTCCGTGCTCTGTGGCACAGTCCGGCCCTGGAGCAGCACAGCTCCCGTCTTCTTCTCTGCTCTTCCCGTTCAGCACCGGGCTGCAACACTGCTGGAGCACCCCACAGCATTTTGGGACCATCTTTGATGCTCTTTAACCCACACCTGTGGTGCTACAAGGATTCCCCTCCGGCCTCAACACACGCCTCATCCTTTAGGCAGATCCTGCCCTCCAGTCCCACAAGTTTTACCCGTCCCTCTACCCCTTAAAAACAGCTTTAAAATCTCTATATTTGTGCAGAAGTCCACATTCCCTGCTCAGGGACATCAGCACACACTTGGCAAGTACAGACTGTTTAGAGTTGTCCTGGATTTACTAACGGGAGGTCATGCCTAACAAACTTGATTAATTTCTTTGAGGAGGACAATGACAAGGGACTGGGCAAGGAAGTAAAGCATAATTCAATCAGACTTCAAGAGCCTTTTGATACATACCACATAAAAGGCTAATTTAAAAGGTTAATATGGATGGTATTGATAGCAAAACACTCATCCATGTAAACATCTTTCTTTTAATTACTCTGCAAAGAAAGTAGGAGGCAAACCAATCAGTGGCTGATGACAAGAACGGGAAAAGGAAATTATCACAGGAACTTCAGATATTTGTGCTCTCATACCCATGGCTGGTAGGATTTTTTGTCCAGCACCTTCTAAGATGATTCCCTATAGGAGCCTCTCATTTTGGTGACCAAACAGGCTACACATGGTGAAGGGGCAAAGTCACATCCTTACTGTGTCTCTCTTGGACATCTGGCATCACATCCTTTACAGCTGCGTTAGTACTGGTTTAATAAAAGGCACCATGTGAGCAGAGCTGTTGGTGTTCCAAGCACAGAAGGCTGGGCAGATACACACAGGGTGTTAAACTAAATCAAGAATGAAGACAAAAATCAAGACTCAAAAATCAGAATACAGCCTTAGGCTTCCCAAAGCAATCCTACCTGTCTGTAGCCCCCCAGAGACGGGGCGTGCTGCCATCAGCTGCCTTGCTCCATGGTTACCAGAGGGGCAGGGTCACCACAGCAGAGCAGTTCGCGTGCCTTCGACTGCAGCCTGTGTCCTTCTTGGTCATTAAAAGATCATTAAGCAGAATGAAATCACCCCTCATTCTCAGTTACTATAGAAGAGGAAGATATTTTCCCTTTCCTGGTCCAGCAGGAGGTACAGGCAGCTACAGAGGTGCTCCATGGAGCCCCCCTACCACCACCCAGCTCCTCCACAAACCAGAGCCTTCAGCCTGGCCACTGCTCCCCTCTGCCAGCACAGCCAGTGTTTCCCTCTGCTTCCCCAGAAAAAGCACATTTACATTACAGTAAATGCTGTAAATTAGTTAATGTTTGTAAAGTGCTCTGATCGTGTGAAGTGCTACATAATTACTACGTATTATCAATATAATTTGGCTGGATTGTGCCACAGCCGCCTCCTCTCTTCATTTGCAGCTTGGAGAGAGTTTTCTTAGACATCAGCTCTTTGTGCCACCCATCTCAGAGCAGTCCTGACCTCCCTCGAGTAGCCCCAGAAAGGAAATAAACCCCAGCCCTGAGGCACATCCCTGGGATCCTTCACCTCCCCTCACTTCAGGAGGCAGAATAAGAGATGCCTCCCAAGCAGGAGGAGCTGCTCCTTGGGAAGGGCTTGTAGTCCACAATTCAATGACCCCCAGAACTTGTAACAGCTACTAAAAGTATCCTAAATATCAGAGAAAGCAGCAGCCTGTGCTAGTGATGGGCTCAGAAGGTGGACTACAAGTTCCTGGCCTGGCGGTCGTTAACAGGAGTGACCTGTTCAGGCACTAACAAACCTCTCTGCTCATCTTAATACAGCCCCTAAAATAAACCAAATATGAGCAACCAAGACCTGCTTTTCCCAGCTCCCTAGCCCCCTCTTCCAGCAAAGCCTGGATTTTTCAGGTCTCAACAAAACAAAGCCTATATAAAAAGCTCCCTAATGCCAGGCTAAAACCTGATAGAAAAAAAAATAATATAAGAGAAAGAAACTGTAAAACAGGCAGTCTAACTCTCCTTAAAAGATACATAAAGAATTTCAAGAAAGTTTTAAAATTCATTGCTTGTAGAAAATAGAACTCTGAAGAGAGTAAATGCTAAAAACAGTAAAACAAAAAGACCAAGTGGAGAAACCAGCTACACCCTGCCTCTCTAGAGGGGCTGCTGCCCATCCCACCAGGATTTAAAGGGCCGATGAGCAGAAGTGGTGCCAGCTGGGAAAACAATTATGCAGAAAAAATTCACAATTTGCAGCTATTTTCTAGTTTTCTTCCTAACTCCTAGGACAAATAATCTATCTTAAGGGCACTGTTCCCCACAGATCTGTCAAATTATTAAAGTGGAATGGTGGGAAAAATATTTGGCCTGTGACAAGATGTATTTAAAATTGCTGAAGTGAGAAAAAGAAAAAAATGTTCCCAGAATATCTGTTCTTTATAAAAACAAAACCTATCAGACTATGAAAGAGGTGTGACTGGAAAGCCAGAAGTTTTCTGGTATACATAAAGTACTACCAAAGCACTAATTGTGCTGGCTGACCCTCCCTTACATCAATGCTGTTTTACGAGTGTTACCTGAGAAGGAAATTTCCTCCCAAGATCTGTATTTCTGTGTGGAATTCCTTCTGTGTAGGAAGCTGTCCCAGATGTGGAGTCTCATGCACAGAGGGAGATAACCCTGTCCAGGTAAGCAGGGACACTGATCTAATCCATCCCGTGTTGCCTGGGAAAGCTGTGTTCGGGAGGAAATGTCTGAACTAAGCTGTTCAAAATCACGGAGAAGCAGATTTCCCATTCACAGTTTGCATGTCATGGATTTGTCTCATAAGAGTTTTCTATTTCAGAGGTTTTAGCGTTTGAACTTTGACTTTCTGAGAGCCTTCCCTCTGTGCTCTGATGGGCTGGAGGGAAGACTGGATTCAAAATGCCAAAATGCACTAAATCAGACTGATAGCTGATTCTTCTGGTTAAATCTGTAGCTAAGAACAGAGCAATATTTGAAGGTCCAGCAAATGTAAATATTTCAAATATTTCCGATAAATTTGAGAATATTCCACTGTTTATGAAGCACATGCCAGGCCTGGGAGGTCTGTGCTGCTGTCTGGCTTTGCCAAATTCATCTGGGTAACCTGGAGCTCTCCAGTTTCTCTCCCTGTTTTTAGTGTCGCATGAATGGAGGGGTCTCGGTGCTCTCAAATCTTTCAGAGAGAGACAAGGAGTCTAAAATACCTCTGGCATGGGTGTGATTATAAAGCAGCAGAGGGGAAAATGGGTCTATAAAACAGTGGTCCAGATCATCTGCAAGGGCAAATGGGTTTGGCTCTGTTGAGATCAGTGGAGCAACGTCAATTTACAGCTTCTGAGGCTCCTGCTTAGTCTGCAGACCTGGGCCAGAAACTGGGGCACAGGAGCTGCAACACCTGGACTGCAAATCCTGAAGGAATAGGTTTCAGAGGAAGATCTTGCTTGTTATGGTGGAGGCAGAAGGAAAGCTATTTTCATGAGTTTTGTAAGGTTGGAGGGAGAAAGACCAGGATTAAGTGCCCTGTTTGAATGGCAGGAGGACCAGGCAGAAACAGATCTTTTGGAGGGGGTCTGCACCAGACCCCTCTCCTGGTCCCTTCATTGTTGTCCAGAGTTGCCTGTAACTGCTGGTTGAGGCTTTTTCTCTCTTAAATACATTCCCTGCTTCTCATTTTACAAAGTGAGAGGGATTGCTTTAAGGAAAAAAAAAAAAAAAGAAAACAAGAAGTCCCAGATAATAAATGCATCCTATTAGGGTTTCTTTTTCTTTCCTTCCAGACAAAAGCATTTCTGCTTCCAAGCTTGATAGACCTCCTGACCCTGCTGATGTGGGTGGATGGCTCTGCATGTTCTGAATCATTTGCTTCCCTTTCAAGTGTTACTTTCTCCTTATTTCAATTACCCTTCCTTTATAATTACACGGGCTGCTCCAGCGAGCAGCAGTTCTGGGGAGCTGGCAGCCCGTCTAACAACAGGGCAGGCTGCCTGTGGAATCTACATCCTTATCTTGCTCGGGCAGTGGGGAAGTGGATGTTTAATAGCCCAGGAGAAATTGTTGGAGGATATTCAGGCTCCAGCACTTGGTGGAGGGTTCAGTGCCCAGCCTTGCACCGGGCTGAGCTGTGGGTAATTGCTGTGCCTGTCCCTGGCAGAGTTATAAACCAGGTGTACAAGGATCACCTCCCTCCATTCCCGCTGAGTGATTGCCTCTGGGGCAGCAGGAGGCGATGGAGCTTGATCCCACACCTATCTGAGCTCCGTGGGAGTCTTTTAAGGAAACTTCAAAGGGATCCGTTTAGGCCCCAAAAGGTGCAACCAGCTCTGATGTGAGAAGGGCAGGAAGGGAAGGTGGGGGACAGAAGCGAGGGTCTGGTTGGGCTGCTGGGGATGAGATGCAGTGGGAAGAACTGCTGTGGGGCCAGGGATGAATCTGCTTCAAATTCAGTTTTGTTCTATGTAACTTCTAGAGAAAAAACAAACAAACACCTAAAAAAAACCCCAACAACCAAAAACCCCCACAAAACAAAACAAAACAACAACCCCCCCCAAAAAAACCTCAAAACCACACAAACAAAACCCTCAAGCCAAAGGAAAAAAAAAATCCCCACAAAAAACCCCACCAAACAAAAAACCCAGCACCTGGACTTTTTAAATTCTGATTTTCATCTCATTCACTACAGAAATTAAATGGTAGGTTTCATATAGGAACTTTGCAAAGCGGCACATTTTTGTTAAATATCAAGCTTTATTTAAAAGAGAGACAGAGATTCAGCTTCTGTGTTACAAGTCAAGTTTCCAGAAAAGCTCTGCCCTGTCTATTCTAAGAAAATGCTTTATTAGGTAGTTTTCCAAAAGTTAATATTATTTCTGAGGCTTCTTCCTGGCTTCTATCCCTGTAAAAGCTCCTTTTATTGAATATCCCATCCATACACTCTGCTAATAATGTGATGCCTATTATTAGCACATGGGGAAATATTGGAAAAGTATCTATTCAAAAGGTCTTAAAACCCATCCCCAAATAAAGAGGAGCAGTTCAGAAATGGCCCAACTGACTGGTGTTGATTGTAGAGAATGGGATCTTTTTTTAGCCAATTAATTGCACATTTCAAATTTAACCTTATACTGAAATTCTAGGAGGCAACAGCCTGGAGAGAGGGTGTCAAACGCGTTCCCTAGCAGCACTTCAGGGTCCTGCAGAAGGGGCTCTGTGTGCTTGGCACAGGCACCTGTTGGTTATTCACAAGCACAACACCATCTCCTGTGTTACTTTAGCTCTCTACAAAAGACAGGAAGCTGCTGGGCTTGAGTGGCTGGGCAGTACCACAGGATTAAAAACACAGGACTATTTTTTCTCTTGATTCATTAAGGGAATTAAAGGTGTATCAAATAACCTGTGAGACTTTGGGTTGTACCAAAAGTGATTTTCCTTTT
>VYXC01002592.1:154786-196720 GCA_013397175.1 Platysteira castanea | reverse complement strand
TTTGTTACCTATGTGCACAACTTTCTGCTCAGTTCTGCCCTCCCTGTGCTCAGGCAGCAGGGAAGTGGGAGGGAGGATAGGAGACAAAAGGAGCAGGGCAAGTGAGAAAGAAAACAGAACAGCCAGATAAGTTCGGGTCCTTTTTTCTTTTTTCCAATACTTGAAGATTTCTAAGTAAGATTAGGAGTGGTGAGGAAGATTGTTCCACTCTGGAGTGGGTAAGATTCATTTTTATTTGACTTTTATTGGAGCTGCCTTAAGAATAAAAGAGCAGCACCATCTCAGACATCTGTACACAGCAAATCAAGGGAACAAGGGAAGCCACAGCTTCCCCACCCCAGAGGAAATGCCAGAATGCGTTGGGTCCTTGGTGGCATGTGACCAAGTATTGTTATTTAGGGACTATTTTTGTATTTCTATACATATTTTTATTTTTGGGTGCAGCAACAGAGGTGAGGGACTGCTTAAAATTTCCTTTGACCTTTCAAAGTGTTCCTGGGAGCCAAAGGTGTTCACAGGAAAGAAACATTAAATTACAGCCATGGCTCAGACCCCTAAAAGGGTCTGGCAGCTGCAGGAAGCAAAGGCAAATAATACCCAGGACTCTCAGAAATGGCCGTGGATCTTCAGACCTTTCTGAAAGCTGAATTACTTCTTTTAATTCAGTATAAACAGATAAGGTCCAAGCAAGCCCAGCACCATGGGCAAACCTGGAAGGAAAAGAAAGACTGTTTTATGTTCAGTTGTTTGCCTCTTCCAAAACCTGAAGGTTCACGCATCGACAGAGTTATGCAAAGGGATCCAATGGTAGATCAGATGAGGGAAAATACCCTCATATTTCCCTTATTCAGGGAAACTTCAGGTTGTGGCAGGAGTGAAATCTCCTGTAGCACAGGGTCTGTAAGAATGGACTTCAGCTCCCCACGGCTGCGATGGGAAGGGAAGGTGATTTCCATGATTATCTGAAAGCAGAGGAGCTCTTTGCATCTGACACTCACTGAGGGAGGGTAGGAGAGGGCTCCCATCAGGGAAAGGGTCAATAGTCTGAGGTCTGCAACATTTTGGCTCGTTTAAGGATTTTGGAAAAACCCAACTTGTGAGTGACTGGGACAAAGGCTGAGCAGCTCTCTGCGTCTGCCGTGGAGAAACTGCTGGTGTCAAACCACAGCTCTTCTTCTCACCCGTGGCCAGGCAGAGAGTTGATCCTACAAGCACAAAATTGTGAAACAATTTAGAGTTGTCTCTGTAACTCAGTTTCTCTCAAAGGCTCTACTGCCACATAGGGTTTTAATTTTTCAGAGCAGTCCTACCTTGCCCTGACTCAGTCCCACCCTGAGGATATTCCAGCTTCACCTGACTCTGGGAAACAGCAAATGGGCTGCAGGCTTGATGTGGTTGCTCTTTCTGAGCCTTCCCTCATTGCCACTGCTCTGTTCTGCCCTCCCTTGCCTTCTCAGCTCCTGCTTTAGCTTTCTGAGGGTTTCACAGTTGTCATTCTTCAAAATCCAAGATAGGATTGAACTAAAACCTTGAGCTAACAGTGGAGTGCCGGGCTGGCATACATTTCTCTCCCAATTAGAAAGGATAAAAAGCTGAGGGAGAGTATTCAGTGCGTCTGTAGGGCTGGAATTTACACCAGGAAATCTCCGTGCAGGTCCTCACCCCACGAATTGCCTTGGCTTTGCTTCACCTTTGCTCAAACAGCAGAAACTCATGAAATGCAAAGTCAGAGAGCTTTGAATGCTAAGCCACACGGAATATTTGTTCTTCAACCAGGCAAAACTTTTATATAATCAGGGTTCAGATGCAGGTGTTTGCTAGATTATACTCTCTTTGCTGTGCACACTGTTCTCTGTTCCTAGGGCAGGCAGATCAGAAAGTTTGCTGGCTGAGCAACTCTGAGAGTGCTAAAAACACATCAGAATTAGGGGACATTTTGCTTTACTAAAATCCTCCAAACTTCATCTATAGTGGACTGTCACCAACAAAAAAAAAATAGATGGATGAAGAACATGATCATCACTACAAAATTCCTTTCTGGAAGAAAGAATGTCCCCTGCATGTGCACACACTTGCACCTATTTGTAGATCACCTGCTGGGTGTTTTGGGGCGTCTACTCACTGCTTTGCCCTTCTTGCCCAAGTCTGGGTTCTCCAGTGCAGTAAGAACCACCAAATATACCTTCTGCACCTGGAACATGCAGACTCAGAGATACAGAAAAATAACCCTGAGAGCTGCCAAAAGATTTTTTTTTTTACTTTGGGAAGGCTTTGCCCTGGCAAATCAGTTCACTGTGTACCAAAGATAATTAGGGCATCTTATTTAAAACTTATGATCTAATTAGTGGCTTTAATGGTAGTTAATTACACAGAGAGCAACAAAGCAGTTATATTTCCTACCAGGCTTCTTCTAAGTCAAGGTGCAGGTACTTATCTAGGGCCATAAAGGAGAGTGGCTACCACACTTAACATCTAATTATACAAAATTGTCCACAGTAATTATGAGCAATGTGATTTTATTTATCTGGCTTAATGACTGGGGCTATGCACAGTCTCTGACCTGGCACGGTGACAGGGAGGACAGAGAGAGGGAAAAGTGCCATCCCCCACATGAACACTGTGGTGGAACTGCAGCCTCCTCATCCTGAGCAAAAAGACAGGGCCTGGGCACAGCCCAGCAGTGTTCCTGAGGGTTTGGGGGCCCTCTGATCCCAGGGATTCACGGGAGCCATGGATACACACGGTATGGACAAGGGAGTGCCTTTGCTGAGCCCCACGAGATGCTCAAGATTGGCTTTCTCTCACTACAAGGAGCCCACTGTTACCAGCAGGGACAAAAAGGACAGTTCATCCTTTTATTCAGCAGAAAGGACATTCTATTCCCACCATCCACATCTTAAATCTTTCCCAGATATCATTCGTTGGTAAATATTCTCTAGAAATTTTCAGGGCACCTCCAAATACTCAGTGTCTGGTATAAAACCACTTTTCACTCTCAGAGGGAAGCGGAGCAAGTGTTTTGGCTGACTTTAGACTGTTCTTGTTCACTTTTAACCTGTGTGTGCATGGACATAAACCCAGGTACAGCTTAACGTTCCCCGGTGACTGTCATGAAAGAAATCTGCTCTGTATTTGGAACAATCTCCATTATTTACAAATCCCGACAGAATGAGTAACCACAGTGTGTTAGTGCTTGAGTCCATAAATACAGGAATAGGTTATGAGGAGTATGAGTGAAATGTGGTTCTTTGGGTTTGTCCTTTTACCCCATTGGACCAGGTGGAAATGTGTTAGAGGGAGATGTGTTAGGTGCTGTCCAAAAATCCAGCCAGCCTGTTACACTTCTTGAGACAATAAAAGTAATGACTGCTTAAACAGGAGGCTCAGAGATTCTTCAGTTTATATCAGTATCTTCTGTTGCCCAATCTCTGTCCTCTCATTAATTAATTACCCCTGATGAAAGGGGTACCTTTGAGTTGTGAAGTTTAAAGTGATAGATATGATTACATGCCAGAAAGACAGCTGGCCCTGTGCCCACAGCCTTGAAAAACAGCATTTTCAAATACTTTCACTTCATAAAATTGCAGGCAGCTACATGTACAGCTCTGCTTCTCAACTCATCCCCTCAGGACATTTCCATGTTATAGCAAATCACTTCTTCAGTGGCTCTGTAAGATTTTGAATTAGTAGTAAATACATTTTGACCTTATTTTTCTCCTGATAATTGCTCTATTTATAGAGAAGTCACTGATTGTTATGTTAATTTCTTCCATTTGAAAATTAGATTGCATCCATCAGAAATAATGTGTGGTATATCCCATTAAAAAAAAAAAAAAGACAAAAAAGGAAGCTGTCTCCTTTAAGAGTGGGTTTGCTCTTGTTCCTTTTTAAATGAAAGGTAGGAAAAAATACTCATTGGTGAAAAAAGCAATGATAACTTTCACTGACAAGTTAGGTCATTCTCCTTCTTTAGATATCAGTTCCCTGTATTTTATGCATTTGTTTTCCATAAAGTATTTGAGCATCAGCTTAGAGAGGAACGGCCTGTCATAATGAGATGTTTTATAGTCCTCACATAACACATCAAAATATCTGTGGCCAGATTAAAAAATAGCCTGACTTTTCAGCATTCAGGGCCAGAGTTCAGAGCTGGACAAGGACAAGATTTTTTTTATTGCTTTTCAGAAATCCAGCCACTAGTCTACGTTATTTCCTTTGCTCCCTCCCTGAGCTCAGAGCACAGGACCATTTTGAGATGCCTGAGCGAGGAGTTCTTGACATACAGAGCACATCCAGAGCGCTCTGCTCTCCTTTTCCATCCCCTGAGCACAGCGCAGGCTCAGGGCCCCCCTGCCCCCTGGCACTGAATCACCGACAGCTTGGTGGCCGCTGGCAGGGAGGTCTGGCTGTTGGTGACAGCCCGGTGGCCCCAGCTTCTACTTCTATTGACACAGCAGCTGGGCCAGCCATAAATCCGGGTGGGTTTTGTGCTGAGAGCCATCAAGTGGCCCCTGGGCTGAAGAGGGATGGAGGGACCTTGGTGTCCCCAGGGCTGCTCACCGCCAGCATCGCAGGGAGCTGGCTCAGGTTGAGTCACCACAGGTTTCGTGGTTCAGCACCACAGAGCAATTAACAGCAAGCAGTGAGCGTTCCAGACCTTTGCTAAAATCGGGCTGTTTATCAATGTGTCAGCCTGGTGGCAGATTCAAGAAATCTAAATTTACCAGGCGACTGCTTCCCCCATTCCTGGCTGCAGCCACTGGATCTGCAGGACACGCTGTCCCAGCTGGGCATCTGCACCAAGCTGGGGAGGAGAACTGGATAAATGGGAGCAGCTCCAGAGTTCAGGGCAGGGGAGACTTTTTTACACCACAGCTGCTTAATGACTTTTTCAATTGATTTCAGCAGTGCTGCTTTTCGATTACTGATTCCATCCCAGCCACTGGGCAGAAAAATGGGCTTAGGAAAATTATAGACAGGAAAGAGGGGTAAAAAAAATGCTCAAAACCTCAACAGCTTCCACAATGCAGTGACATTTGTCCAGATATTTTGTGCTGAATTGGGAAAAAAAGAGAGAAATGGCAATTCCTCCCATCTCTCAGCCTGTGTTGGGAGGAGAGTGCGCATGTACTTCCTTGCTTTCAAGCCCCAGTTCATCCATGCTCATTGACCTGCTCCTTGGTTTGGAACCAGCTGCAGAAAGCAGCTGTCATCCCCTGTTACTCTGCCAGCCCTATTCTTAAGGCAGCCATCAAATCCTGGCACTGACTGAAGGCAATTCAATTAGCTGTGACGGTCAAACAGAAACCGAGGGTCAACTGAAATCTCTTTTTTCCTCCTCCTGACCACCTCCTCTCTGTTTTCATCTTGAATCTGGAGATGCAAAAGTCCATCCCCATTTTGGAAGTTTTTTGTGGGGTGAGGATGGGCTTACCCTTACTACAGTGAGAAAACAGGAGAGAAGAAGGGGAATACACAGCAGAGATTGGGGTGTATCTTTCCTCAGTCCTGCTCAGCTCTTGTGCTGCCTCCTTAAGATGGAACAAGCTTGGAAAGTGGTGCCTTGTTGGATGAGTTGTGATGTGCTTTGGCTAAACTGGACAGTAAAGATGAAATCTCCCTTAGCTTTGCTGCTGCCAACCACAGCAGCCACTTCAGGCTTTTGTCAGACCCTTGGGCTCATTCCCAGCACAGCCAGAGGAAGGAGGGAAGGAGAGGAAGAGGAGGAAGATGAGGATGTAGAAGCAAGAGCTGAGCCATGGCACAGCTGCATTCACAGCCCCTCTTTGCAGGCAGCCCCCACAGCTGGGGTGCAAATAGTGAAAAACTAACAGTCAAACTGATAATCTTGATAAAGATTTAATAGTTGCTGGTTTCATGTCTCCCTTATTGCCACGGATTGAACGTCTAACACCGGTGACGTCTGGCACACGCCGAGCTGGAAGGGAGCACACTCAGCCTTCCCTGGAGCACGAGGAGCAGGCACCAGGGCACGGTGGGGGGACAGTCCCTCGGAGCCTGATGCCACCAGCTCGGCCACCTCCAGCCCCCTGCAGAGCCTGGCTGGTGGCTGCACAGGAGCAGCTGCTTCCAGGACAGACCCATCTGCTCTGCCTCAGAGAGCCCTCACACGACCTCCACTAAATCACCCTCCGGTGCCCTCATCCCTCTGCGAGTGAATTCATGAAGAACCATCTGCACACAGGTAAATCGGGTGCACCGTGGCCAGGATTGGTGGCTTTGGGGTCACTGTGGGCCTTCATTCTCTAGAGGTGCAGGGAATAGTTGGCTCAGTGGGTTTATCACAGGACTGAAGATGGATTTCTGCCCTGGTGGGTTCTTCTGGACTAGTTCCAGGCTGCAGCAAGTCTTAGGGAGATTAAATGAGACTTATGGTGATATTGTTGACCTCAGAATCCTCTCAGCCAGCCAGGTGGTTATAGCAGAGCAAATGCAAGCTGTACTTTTAAAGGATTGCTGGCAATTAAGTGAGCTGGACGTTTCCTCCTAGTGGCTGGTAAGAAATCATCCATCTTTCCCCAGCAGATGAACACTTAAAGTGTTGTGGGAGTTTCTCAGTTTTCCATGCACTGATTCACTGTGATCAGTACAAAACTCAGGGTGCCCTGAGAAAGAGGAACCTGGTTTACACATTTTCATAGACAACTTTAACTCTGAGACTGTGCAGCACAAGGCCCTGATATCATTGTCACTTCGGGGAGAACCTGTAAGAAGGATTTTGCTGGGCTCTGGAAATGGCTGGCAGGAATGGATCCCCATATGGAAGAACTAATGACCTTGAATAAGAGATGAATCAATGTGACAAAAGGAGGAGAATCCAGCTCCACGCTCACTGCTTTGCAGGACCCAAGTCTTTGTGCAGCAGATGAGAAATGCCAAGGTAGTGGCCTGGCAATACATCACCCCCACTTCAGCACTGGAGCAATCAGTCCTGCTCTGGACAGGGTAGCCTGGGGATTTAGATCCCTGTTTCAGCAGCTTAAAGACCCTCCTGAGTAGAAACTGGTCTTAAATAACTTTCCTATATTCTTTCAGCAGAAACATGAATTTCTTTCACTTTTTTTCCTTTCAACCTGTGGCTCTAAACACTCAGCTACACTCAGAGCTGTGCATGCCTCCCTCCTCCCACAACCCAATCCAGTCCTTGTCTCATTCACATTGCAAGGAACAGGTCATTAATGTTTGACAGTTACTCTTTTCCCTCTCCATTGCTACATGCAATTTTTTTCTTCTGTTGAAAGTTTGCTGCCCTGTTTTTCAGGCTACACAATGTGGAAGTTGGCAGAAAACCAGGCTCAGCTGGAATTCAGGACTGACTTTTTGTGTGAATTTAAGAGGTGCCAGCACTGGGGTAGTGTATCATGCTCCCACACAGCCTGACACAAACAGGGTAAGCTTCAGTGGCAGTTGAGGACTCACTCAAATATTGTCTGAAGTCCTCAACAAGAAAAAAAAGAAAAGAAGAGGAAGACTGATGGTTTTAACTTCAGTGGGAAATAGTCTTCTGTCAGTATTTCAACAGGTTGCTCAGCAGACACACTGAAAACTTGCATTGCTCCAGAAAGGCAGCACATTCCCTGCTAAGCAGCTAATGAACTCCTGGTGTCAAGGCAGTAACCTCAGGGAGGTGCAAGGCAGATGCTGTAGCCATAAAATGGTATAAAGCAGTAAAACCTAGAAAATCTGGAGCTTATATATGAAATTATGACTAATACTGTATTTTCTAAAAGAGAAGGGAGCAGGAACTCTTTGGGATTGCCCTACAAATGGGTATCAGCAATGTCTCCCAGTGAAACATTGCTCAATGAGCATTTTAGGAGCATAAGACTGAATAGGTTGGCAAATAAATCTCATGTTCCAGCCTGTCTGTGATCATCTCTGTATCCAGCTCTGTTACTTCCAACAAAGCACCCCTGACCTTCTCTGTTCTCAGGTGGTGTTCCTGCTCTGAGCATTTAACCAAATATTTTAGAATTAGAAGTCTGTCAAATATTAAGGCATAATTAAAAGGACAGAAAGAGGTGAAAAGCCTTTTGCCTGTGAAACTTTGCAAGAGCAGTGACTGAAGTGCTTGTAAAAGTACTTTCTTTGCATCTACTTGAAACAAAGGCAAAAACTATCACTCAGTGAGTGTTCAGAGTGTAGCAGTAAAATAGGTCAGAAATGCAACTGGAACAAATGTGTTTGAATAAAAGAAAGCCAAGCAAACGTCTCAGGTACTGGAACTGCGCAAACACAGCAAATAACATCAAGCTTCCCCTCAGGAGAAGAACAATATGCAGAAATCTTGATGCTTTTGTTCACTTAGTGCAGAGCCCAGCAGAGAATGGGAATGGCCGTGTCCTGCTGTTAAACACCTTTTAGTTCCTGAGGGAATCAGGTTCTGTGGCTGTGTACGCACCTGGAAGGGACAGGGGGGAGGCAGTGGGAACATTTGTCTTGGAAGAGTTGGAGCAGCCTCATGGCAGCTCCGGATTGGGCTGTGATAAGAATTTCACCAGGAAGCCATGGATTACTGAGGTGTGTTTTGTGATAGGTGGAGCTATGGTGTCACCATCCATTAAAAATTGAGGAAATCCCATGTATTATTTCAAGGGAATGACTTCTCATGAGTGCCTGGCTTGTGTCCTTGACACTACTTCAGTCTCCAAAGGCCACATCCCAGGTGTGGTCCCAGTGGCCATCTCCCACAATGGTCAAACCAGCCTCCTGTCCACAAAAATGTGGGTGTGGGTGTAAGATGAGCCCGCAGCTATGGAAGCAACAGGCCTTTGTGCCTGAGAACTCAATGAAATACCTCTTGTCCCAGCATTCTGGATTGCTTCTTTTGTTCTGAAAGAGGCATCATCTGCCCTTCACAGAATCATAGAGTGGTTTGGGCTGGAAGGGACCTTAAAAACTATCTCATCCCACTGTCCTGGGCAGGGACACCTTCCACTCTCCCAGGTTGCTCCAAGACCTGCCCAACCTGGCCTTGGACACTTCCAGGGATGAGGCAGCCACAGCTTCTCTGGCCAGCACCTCACCACCTTACAGGGAAGAATTTCTGCCTCATATCCAATCTAAATTTATCCCCTCTCAGTTTGAAGCCATTTTCTCTCGTCCTTCCTGTACCACATCCTCACTGCTGGTCCTGTGCAAGGGATTTGAAGGCTAAACCATCACACTGATCTTTATAAGCACCTTGCAGCTCTATGTCACATGAAGATTTAAAAAAAAAAAAATACTCCAAACTGGATTTTTTTCTCCTTTTGTCCTCCAGAGAATGGCACCAGGAGCTGCTGGCCCTGCCTGGGAGGAGCAGTGGCAGAGGGGCTCCCACTGAATCCTTGTCCCCGTCTCCCTCGGTGCTCGCCGCCTTTCACTTATTGAATTAGAATAAATTGGAACTTTCATAAAGGGTGATATAAATCATTATCTCAAGTTAGCAGATGCAGGCTCACCAGGCTAGAGCTCTGTTAATAACTCCTTCGGATTAGGGCTGATTGGTACAATTTGAAACTTGTTTCTCTCAGCTTGATCAGCCTCGTTGTAACTGTGGCAGTTATCCCATTTCACTTTCAATAGCTCAGCACAGAGGAATTGCTGCCTCCAACCCATCCCTCTGTAATGAATCCAGTGTGATATGTTCAGTCCTGTGGACAAATACACCCTTAACTCCCCCCTACTCTCAAATAAGCATTGAAAAAATAAATCCTGTGTCCAAATGACACATAGGAATGTGTGTTTTAGGGAGTGAGATGCTGAGTGTCTGTGTAAACATCATTTGGCCACAAAAAGCTTCTTTTCATTCTTACAGCATCATTTGCACTTTTTGGCAGTCTTCCTGCCTGAGAAATTAGATTAAAAAACAGTGGTTTATCCAAGCATTGAAGCTGCTTGAATAGATTCTGATGAATGTGTTACACGCTGAATTTGTGGGGTTTTGTTAAATAACTCATCTGGTGATATTTTTCTTTCTTTTTTTTTTTTTTTTCTCCAGGAGTCATTAATAAATGATTTAATGAGTGAGCACAGAATTCTCATAATAATATATTTAACAAGTATTTGCTTTCACTCCTTTATTTGACTCCAACAGCAAGGCTGGGTCTCAGTTTAACAGACTCATGAAGAACATGCTTAACTTTGACAATAGCTCCACACTAATTTCTTTTTAGAAAGACACTTGAACAAGTGTTTGCTCCAAGCCCACCTTTAGATCTTACCTGAGATACCTTGCTGGACCACAGGCTTTAGCAGTAAGGTGGACCTTGTGCTTAAATCATTGCAGTGATGGTTTTCTTGCCGTTACCAGTTCTGCTGTTGGCTCTTTATAACCTTTCCATGTATATTAGGAGCACAAACTGCAAATTATTTCCATGTTTCCTGGGATCAGGAGCTGCACAAGCGTCTCTGAACCATCCCCAGCTCACAAGCTCTAAAAGTATTCCCTTCCCTTCCAGCCATTGTTTGATCTTTCTGCCTGTAAATTTTTTCAGCCAGGACTGTTGCTCACTTCTTGTTCACACAGCACCTCATTCCATGTTTTATGAAGCCAATAAAATGCTGGAAATTAAAATACATGGACTGATTTGTCTCCCACTTGCAGCACTAAAGCTGTGCGTCACTGATGCCCACAGAAACGTGCCAGTGAGAGCAACAGTGTGATCCCACCCAGCTGGAATTCCCAGCCATGGGAATACGCTTTCCCATTTCGAATTCAGATCCAGTGCACATCTGTTCCTGGAAACTGTTTGAGGGTGCAGCCTAAATAAATGCTGATGTCCCAAAGTTTTGGAGGAGCATCCAATCCCTTCTCCCTGCTCTTGCCAGCTGCCTCCTGCTCAACTTGGAGTGCTCAGCCTCTTGCAGGGGCTTGGACAGCTCTGAATCACACTGCTTCCAATATGTTTCTACTAAAAATAATAGTAGTAATTAATGCTCTTAGTTTTCGTGCTGCCATCTGCCTTGGTGCCAGCCACAATGGCCTTTTCCCTCTGTATTCCCCAAAGCAGGAAGGAGGAGGAAAGCAAGGACAGAGGCTTGGGCTTTTCCCAGCACCTCTGTTTCAGCTGGCAGGCATTCTCCTGATGGGGACAGGGAGAAGAGGGGGTTGTCTGGTCTTCCAGAGACAGCAAGAGGCACTGAACACCTCAGAGCAAAGGTAACAGAGATCAAAGAGAGATATGGATGGAAGGAAGGTGGTTACACACGAGGTGTAACCTCTCCTGAAGGTACAGAGGTGAATAGCCCAACATCCTTAGGAGATGCTTTGAAGTTCTGTAGTGTATTTTCACAGAATCACGGAATCATTTAGGCTGGAAAAGACCTCCAACATCACCAGTGACCAATCCCCACCTTGTCACCCAGCCCAGAGCACTGAGTGACACTGGCACTCTTTGGACACCTCCAGGGATGGGGAATCCACCTCCTCCCTGGGCAGCCCCTTGCAAAGCCTGACAATCCTTTCAGCGANGCACAAAGAGAAAAAGAAAAAACTTTATTTTTAAATTCTTATATTTATAGATTTCTCAATTCCACAAGGGATTGGAGTGACATTGTCACCTCCTCTTCCATTCAGTGGACAGAAAGAATGCTTGTCAAACTTTCCTTCACCACAATGGAATGAAAAACAGAAAGGACAGTTAAGTAAACATTGTTTATTATTTACATGAAAGCTGTGTGAAAATCTGACTCCAGTATGTAAACTCAGAAGGGTAACAAAGCAAGCAGGGCAACATCACAGCACTAAATTTTGAAGGGATCTATCCCACTACAGACCACACAAGGTGATGATGAGGAAGGAACAGGTGTTGGAAGTTTGCATTATCTCAACTTTCGGGATGGAATGGTGAGAGGTGAGTGCAGGAGCCCCTCTCTCCTCTCCATCTCTGGAAAACTTCTCTTCCCTGGGCCCTGCAGATGTCGGGAGCACACAAGCAAGTTGGGGAATTGAACAAAAGGAAGTGGCAGCGTGTTTAACAAACAGCATCAAAAAGGGCATCTGTCACAGTGCATCACCTTCTGTTCCTCCCAGGCTCCTGCCACAGCCTTTCCCTTTGCCTTGCCTGTGTCCCCTAACTGCAGAATTTACTGACTGTCCCACTGGAGGGCAAAAGAGCCACTGCAGGTTTGGAGGAGGGGAGGTGTTTATAGAGAAAAAATCCTCAGCTGCTTGGGGACACTTACTGCAGCAGTAAAAGTAATCCTTACTCCTGGCAGCAAGATTTGGGACTGGGGATGACAAAACCGGCAGACAGCAGGGCCCCTTCAGGTCTCGAGACAGGGCACTTTTACTGGCTGTACAAACCTCTTCTCCCTGATCCTTGCTCAGCAAGCTGGGGAGGCCTTTTCCTCCCATCAGAGGAGAAGAGCTATCACACGTCAGCAGCCACATCTCTCCTTCACACTGAATGACACTTCAGAAGGCAACCTGTTGATCCCAGTCCTGTCTGCCACAAGTGTGCTCTGAGAAGCTTATTTTGACTACAGCAAGGAGAAAACAGTTGTTGAGGGATAGGAAAAACCCCAACAGGTAAGGAACTGCAGCAGCCGAGGTTTTGACACATCTGGCCTAGAAGGGGTATTTTTGATAATTCAGAATCTGCACAGCTGCCCCAGGCTCCCAACCCTCCACAGCCCACGGCACCTTGAAACCAACCCCAGTCTGCTCCCTTGCTGGGCCAGCAGCTTTAAGTGTCGTGGTTGGGAAATGGCAGAGTTTGAGCAGTTTTTGTACATGGGGCTTATGTTCCTTGCTTACCTTCTTCCTTACATCAAACCCTGGTGTATTAAAGGAGAACACATCTCCAGTTCCCTCCTTCCTCCCTCTCCCAAGATGGTGCTGAAGGGATTTAAGGTGTGAGTCTCAGCCCAAAGCCTTTTATTGCATCCCAGCAGTCACCTCCAGCCAGGCTCTGGGATCACTTGCGGAGAAGAACTAATAGGTCTGTAGCTCTTTCATCACTCTTCTTTGGTATTTTTTTTTCTTTTTAAATAAGTGTCTGTATAAAAATCGGGATTAGATAATAAATTTCTGCTTTTTAATGAAAAATGGAAAAGAAGTTGTAAGAAATGTCAATTATGATTAACACTTCAACGTAGAGAAATGACATTATCACGAGTGTTGTATGGAATTGAACAGACATCACCTGGCATTTGCCATCAGGGCTTGGCAGCTCTCCAGACAGGTTGCTACTTAGCTTGAAAGGTAGGAAAGTTGTTCCAGTTTTAAAGTTTTGTCGTTTTCTTTCTACTTTGGAAAAAAAATAAATTATTGTAGTCAAACTTTGCCATGAAATAAAATTCCTGACAAAAATTTTTAAAAAAAGCAGCAAAACAGCCACATCCCGCAGCTTATTTTTAAAATGAACAAAAATAATTCTGCTCCATCTCAGCTTGGAATTAGGAACTTTTAATTTGTGGATGCTGTCTACAGTGGGTTTAACAAGCTGCTGTTAATCCCTCCAGTGTCCCTCTGTCTTTGCACTTAGAAGCAAATGATAAATCATTGAATTGTAGAATTCTAATTGGTTTGGGTTGGAAGGGACCTTCAAGCCAATCCCATCCCACCCCTGCCATGGGCAGGGACAGCTCCCACTGTCCCAGGCTGCTCCCAGCCCCAGTGTCCAGCCTGGCCTTGGGCACTGCCAGGGATCCGGGGGCAGCCACAGCTGCTCTGGGCACCCTGGGCCAGGGCCTGCCCACCCTCCCAGGGAAGATTCTTTTCCTAATATCTAATAAATACCTAACATCTAATCTAAACCTGCTCTCAATTTGAAGCCATTCCCCCTTGTTCTGCCCCTCATACCTGTAAATAGCTCACAGGATCTTGAACCAGCCCAATATTCCCTGTCTCCAAACCCAGCTCCACCTCCCCCCTTCCCCTGCCGTGGCCCTGGAACAAGAGGAAGTGTAAACAAACACAACAGCCTCCAAAGTATTTCAATAACAAAATAACTAAAGCAATTCTCCGAGGGGCTGGTAAAGAGCAGCCAAGCTATCAGAGCCCGGAGGGGGAAAAGTTCAGCCGAAACTAGTTACAGAATCTCCAGATGCGGTGTGACAAACTCCAGCCTGCTCCTGCTCTTGCTCCCGATGCCATTTTCCCGCAGAATGACAGTTTTCAATTACTGGGCTGTAGCTAAGAGCAAATTGTGCACTTCAGCAGCTGCAGTTCTCTCTCCTGATTTTCAGACGTGGCTGGGTAAAATGTACAGGGGCAATGGAAATGGCTTTCTGTGCACAGCTAACTGAGCAAGGACATGCCCAGAGACTGTCAGGAGCAGGAGAAAGTCAAATGGAACTGCAGGCAGGGTGGGGGGATGGATCCCACTCCTCTCACTCCCCTTTCCTCCCCCAGCAAGGAGACTCCAGCTGTACCTGCTGCAAGAGCAGACCTGTGTCAACCTGTCTGCCTAAACTCTAAACATTATTTAGATTATTTTTTCCCCCCAAATGACTAATCCTCAAAATAGTCTGAGATCTGGATCATGTTATCCTCATTCTTACACAAGTAATAAATTTCCCCTTTACCCCATTAGAGCGTCCCATTAGAGCAGAACCTGGATTTCTGGATGTAAGGATGTACTTGAGCTGAAATACATCCACAGGGGTCAGTCCTCTTTCTGTGGCCCAGGCAGGAGAAGGAGGCAAACCCAGGTTTAATGGGGTACTGGAGGTGCTGCATGGAGGTACTGTTCAACTGGCACGTGGAATAACTTGGGGGAAGTTACCATAATAAAATATTTGTCCTAATAAAAGTCGACACGGAGAGACTCACCAGCCTTTTTCTCCCTATGCTGTGCAAGGCAGATTCACCTGAGCAGAGACACTGCAGTCTGGGGCAGAATTTTTCCTGTTTCCTCCAGGAGATCTTGGGTCTGTAACCAGCTGCAAATCACAGAATCATTTAGGTTGGGAAAAACCTTGGGATTAATGGAACTATCAAGGAACAAACAGGGCTGGGGAGGGACCAGGCTGGCAGCACCCCAAGTGTGCCAATAGCTGCCTGAATGTTGTCCACAAAGCAGACTCAGTGAAATCTTTCCTGCTGGGCACCTTGGGGTCAGCCATTTGAATATTTTTATTTTTAAATTTACAACATATTAATGTTTTAACCTGACTGCATTACTTTCTCCTGCAGAAACCTTTGCCCTGTGAAGAGAAGACAGTGAGTCCCACAGGCTGCTCAGTGCCTCTGTGGCATCACCTTCCTTCATCCCCCATCAGTGCAAGCAACATGGCTGGGGAAAATAAAATGTTACAAGTGCTCTGCTGTTCCAGGAGACACAGTTCTTGGCCGAGCCCTGTGCCTTCCCTCATTACCATCCTCCCTCGTGCCTCCTGCATGCCTTGGACAGCTGCTGCCTGCACAGACCCCGGCGGAGCGGAGCTGGGCTGGGGAGGCTGCAGTGTTCCTGCAGCCGGTGAGCCAGGCGAGTGCTCCTGTCCAAACAACACTAAACTGCTCTGACAAAGCCGGAGAACCTGGAGAAATCTCCAGTCACATATGACATCGCCCAGCAGTGCAAGCCTGCCAAACGGGAAGGAGGAAGGCAGAGGGTAGGGCTGGATGAGCATTCTTAGTGGTGACATGCCATTTTTAGCCATAATTATGTAAATTGCATAATTCATCTCGAAATATTGAGGGGGTTTTTTCTGTATTTACTGCAATTACGTCAATTGACCTATTTGTGTTATCTGACGTGCTTATCATTAAAATGGGACAATGTATCCCATTAGATCCTCTTACTCCATTGAATGGAATGATGATTAATTATATCATAAAAAGGAGCTGTGCTACGCATCTCTGAACATGGAATTTGAGGCTTAAAATAAAGCAAACTACTCTCATAATTTCCTGTCTTAAAACTGCATCTTACCCACTTGGGAAATATGCCCAGGGTTCCCCACATGGCATCATTCTGGTCCACATTAATATCAAAAGATGTTTAGAAAGCCAAATGTATTTATTTCTTGTAGCACCTACAGTTCTATATTGCACAGAGACAACATGTCTAAAGAAAAATCCAACAAACCTGGCTGATCTATGACTTCATTATTCTGAGAATCTCCTTCCAGAGTGTAGGAAAAAGGCTTTTCCTAACGACATTGGTTAGAACTTCTGGGAAACCACCTTCTGCTGTTCTCTCAGAGTCTGGATCTGCCAGGCCCTGCTAGTGGAACAGTGGCTTTGGGAATGCAGGATGACAGGTGAGGAATGCAGCTTTAATTCCTGCTCTAAATATCAATTTGAGAGTGCACGATAGAGCAACTTGGTAATTTTTTTTCCTAAAGAAGGGCTTTATCCCCAGCCTTGCCTGAGCCAAGCTCTGCCTATTTCTCTGCATCTAAAACTTGTCCTACTCCAACCTTGTTCACTTCAGCAATATCTTTTTTCAGCAATTTAGACCTGAGCCCAGAGAGAAATCCATGTGTGGTGTTTTAGATGTGTGCAGGTGCTCAGGGTGACCACTCAAAGGCACAAGAGGAGCTGAGTGGCCCTGTTCTCCCAGTTTTGGGGCACTTACACAACTCCATTAGTTCTTCATTTTCTGGACAATGCTGCTGCCCCAGTTTTTTTAGCTCCTAACATTAAAGTCCCTGTGCACTGCTTTCATATTCAGAATGAATAACGACCACACGTCCTTGGGGGACTCAGGGCTGTGGGGACAAGGGCTCTCAGAAGGATCCTGAAGGGATCCATGGAACTCAGTGCTGGGGATTGTCTCCTCAGAAATGTCTGTTAAGTTTCTTCGTACTGTTCCCACTCAATCCCAAACCATCTGCTGCTCCTTTGAACAGGCAGAGGTGAGGGACAGAAGGAGAGGATTATTGCAATGTGCCCCTTCTTAGCTGATCTCACCCTCCCTCAGTAGCCAGCCCGTGGTCCCAGAGGGAAAGATTTCAGCTCATTTTAATCCAAAGGGAAGGGCTCGAGTGCACCTAAAGAGGGTTTCATCGTCGTTTGTTTTACTCAATTAAAAACCTGCAGACACAGATTAGCTCCCTGCTGCTCAGTGTAGGAATTCTTTTAACACTGCAGTGATTTACGATCTACCAGGCAGCATTTAACCAATGTCACCCAGAACCCAGAGATGCTGAACACGGGGCTGGTCACTCGTGCTAATGAAAAATGGATTGGAAGCGACAGCCACTTGCGTGGCTGCGTTTTGATAATGGATGACAGAGCGGGGCTGGGGCCGAGGGAGGCTGTGTAATTAATATTACAGTAGGATCAGGTATGTAACAGAGAGCTTGACTTGGAATTAAAATCAATACAACAGCTGTTGGGACGTGTCACTCCTGGTCCCTGGGCCCTGCGACATTCTGCCAGACGGAGGAAGGGCTGATGGGAAGGTGATGACACACAGTGAATATCCATCTTGTGCTCACTTCAGGCAAGAAATTATGCTTAGTGGAATGTGTTGGCAGCTTAGGCATGTTTTATTGGCTTTTTGTTAGGGTTTTCTTTTTCCTTTTTTTCCTCTTTTTAGTCAGTGGATGAACAGGAGGGTCTATGGGCCACCTCTCTCTGCTCCTATTGCTAATTTTCTTTTCAAACACTATTTTACACCAACCAATTACTGTGGTGTTGTGGTGAGGGAGGTTTTTGGCTTTGCTTTATTTTCCAGTCTTCCTGCAAGTCAGAAAAAATCAAGTCTAGTGTCTATGATGGTCGTGGCTCTTATGAAAATAGAACACAGCTCCATGTTTCTGACAAAGCACATTGTTCTCTTGCAGCAGCAGGGACATCTCATTCTATTTTCAGCCTCCCTCTTCTGCTCCCTTCCTTCCTCATCCACTCCCATGGCCAAGATCATCTCCAGAGTTGCTGTTCTTGTTCTAACAGAAGTTTACTTTGAGGCATCACAATGTGGAGAAGTGAAAAGATAAAGTGGCATCTGAATTAGGATAGCAGAGAAATAATTTGTGTATTTCTAGCAAATTTTTCTAAAGAGAAACATTTGTAAATTGAAAATTCAACTTTTTAACCACTACCATGAACAAAAAAAAATCTGCATTGGGTGGGGACATAGGTTATGGATGATCAAGATAGATGATGCTTTGCATTCCACACCAGTGTTGACCTTCATCCCAGCTTGGGGTTTTTGTGCTATACACTGGAATTTCCTAACACAAAGTGTACATCCATTTTTGTTTTAAAATGCCAGTGAGAATAATATGACAATCATGGAGATTTTTCTGCACTTTCTTTAATTTGGTTATATTTAAATGTGGTTATTTAGGAAGCTGGGCTAGTTTTACAACTGGTTTTAGCTCCAGGAAAATGACATCAAGCCCACGGATCACAGTAACAGTCCAAAACAGCTTTAGACAGAGTCTTTTTGGGCATGTACAGTAGAGCTGCAATCTGTAAGCATTATGGTTGGCCACTGTAGCAACCAAATACCACAGCAGCCAGAAAACAAGCAGCAATCTCTATCAGATGAAGGGAAATCCATTATCTCTACGCATTGCCCTGAGGCTGGAGTTCAAAGCTCAAGCCAGTCTCAGAACAAAAATCGACTCAGAAATGATGCCCAAATTCCTGTCAGCCCCCACAAGTGTGACAGAAGTGCTTGTTAATATCCAGCCCCGAGATCAAGGGTGTGATTGCACCTCTGCAGCTCGGGGTGCCTGAATCAGGGCCTCCTCCAAAGGCCACCAAAGCCACTAAAAAAGGGCCCTGACTGATTTCATTAAGTTTTGGAGCTCCTCTTAGTGAAAAGCCCATCTGCTACTCAATTCGCAGGCTCCTGAATCTCTCACGTTCTCTTCTTCTACTGCCTGCCAAATAAAATCATGGCTCTCCTGACACCAGGGAACTTTTCAGCTTATTTTTGACCTGAGTTCCTATAGTGGGGTTCATTTGGAGTGGGTTCCTTTGCAGGTTTCTTGCTGTACAAAGAATTCTGGACAAGTGCACTCAGTTTGGTTATTTCTCCCTACAGAATAAGCCTTTAGCCACAGATTTCTGAGTGGGTTAATCCAACAAGTCAAGATGTCTCCCTTTATTTTAATGTGCGAATGATCTCTAAGGGAGTTTAAACTTTATCCCAAGTTGTCATCTGTGCATTTTACCAGTCCTAAAAGCCCCAGAAACACCAGCTCTGATGTGCTGGAGCTGCACCTCCCAGGCAGGCTGGCTCAGAGGGAGAATCAGCTGGGGATGCTCCTCTGTGGCACTGCAGGCAAGAGCAGGAGCCATGAAACCTGTGAGTGTGAGGGGTGCAGCACATCACTTACAGGCCAGACCTGAGCCATATGTGCGTTTTTATGCAGATCCAAGACTTCTCCTGTGGGTTTAGGTCAATTATTGCTCTTCTAACCCTTCTTTTAACTGAAATGTCTTCATTTGCAGTACGTGCAGACACTGCTATGCCTGAGATGCCTGAACAACTGGCCTGGTCATCAGAGCAAAGCTCCCGGCTCCTCAGCCCTGGAAAATGTGGGAATGACATCTGTTCATCCAAACAGCTGCCCTGGTGCTACACCAGCTCCATCAGGTTGGTTTAGAACCACGAAGAAAGAAGGAGCATGAGCACAGACCTCTGCTGCCTGTTCACCTCCTAAAGCTGACATTTGTGCCATCTTTAAGCACTGGTGACAAGATTTTGTCTGAATTCTTGGCTGGATTTGAGAGCTCTGTGAGTGAGAAATGCAGTTGCTCCGTTCAATTTTATATGGGCAAGTAAGTGCATGCATGGTCTGACACAAAATTCAGATACTTAACCTCTGAAAGAGGAAAAGAAAAGCAGTAGAGTCCTTATGAGACACTCCTGACTGTACAGCAGCATAACTTGAGTGGTTACTGAAATAACAACTTATTTTGGAGGGTTTGTATACAAACAAAAGGAATCTGTGCTTAGAAAAAATTATTTCCTTTCATGGGTTAAGTCACAAAGTATCTGGAAGCAAAGAGTTGTCAGCTGCAGGAACTGGCAAATAAATCTGAATAACATATGAAATTTGGAGAACTTTGTGATCTCTTCAGACAATATGTGGATATGCATCAGTATGCTACATTCTTTGAATAAATTATTCCTTTTAAATTATTCACTCAGTTCTAGTGATGTTAAGATGAGGGGATTTTGACATAAAGTGCTAACTAGTGAGATTAAAAAAAACCTGTATACTTCTTTTTTTTCTAATCTTTCTAGCATTTTCTACCTGCATTAACATCACTTTTCCCTTTTCAGATAACTTTTTCTTTAAACTTGCCTCTCTTTCTCTTCTTTGTGTCCACCCCTTTCTTCCTCTTGCTTTGCAGCACTGCCTGAAGACAAAACAATTTCTCTGAAGGGGATCCTTTTAGGCTATGAGGGGATTAGGCCTTGGAGCAGAGATCCTGTTTGGATCAGCTGTGGAACTCACAGGAGTCCTGTTAAAGGCCTATTAAAATTCCATGTAATACCTCAGTAAGTAACATGCGAATCCCCAGCTCATCTTTGGGAATTAGAGTGTGCAGAGCTTCCCTGGCTGCTGGCAGGAAGGTTAGGCAGAGCCAGGACTCATTTGTTTGAGGAACAGGACATCACCTGGCTGTTTCCTACACCTCCAAGAAAACACTGGAGTGAAATATTGCAGGGGGAAATTGTTCTCAAACGGAGGGACCTGGCTGATGGTCATCCAAGGCTGGCAACTGACCACTGACCACAGCCATTCCAGGGATGGCACCCGGGTACAGGAGACATCTCAAAGGAAGGTTTGGAAGATGAGGTTTGATTCAGATGGCTTTAATCAGAAGCTCTCTGTAGTATAAATTCAGCAGAGTGTCTCAGGACGAGCTGAAATCACTCTCAGCAGGCTGGTATCTGCCTTGAGATTTCCTGATTCTGCTCAGACAAGAGACACCATAAGAACAGGCTTTTTCTCTGCTCTGCAGACTTGTTTTCTGCTTGGGTTTCAGACCTGAAGGTCTTTCCTTTTCTTCAGTTCCTTATTATTTTCAAAGTTAAAAAATTAGGGGTAGCTCTCAAAATGTGCTTGAGTAAACACAATATTTATATATTCTTGTATACGTTCTCTTCTGGTGATCATTCAGCACTGCATCAAGCTTTGGGGGTGCTCTTATGCTGCCGAAGAAATAATTCACTCCACTCCACAGCAAACTCCAGAGCTCGAGGGGGCAAAGGAGAGAAAAGGTGGGGTGAAATGTGAGTTTGGAAATGTCTTTGGCGTCTCAGAAATTAAAACCAGCTGATCCAAACCTTGTCAAAAGTAGAAGCCCATGCTTGGTGCAAGGCTGGCACTTCCAGCTTGGCTTTCACTTCCAGATGAACCCTTTGGAACTCAAAATTTCTCTCTTTTCTCATGGCATGGCCAAGTCTGCCTTCCCCTGATGTGGTTCAACACCCAGCCCTGCCAGCACTGACCTGGCAGTGGAGCAGCTTGTACCTCCTCTCACTCACTCATTAGTCTTGGCTTATGCTGAAACCTTTTGTGAACATTTCCTTTTTTAAGAGGATCTCAGAGCTTTTTACAAATCTTTATTGATTAAGCATCAAAACTTTCATCTGATGTAGATAAGTTTAATGCTATTATCCAGATTTTATGAGGCTGATTTTATTGAAGACAAGGAGAAGGTAACCAACTTGGTCAAGGTCACACATCAACGGGTGGTAGGACAGGAAACAGAGCTGGGCTTAGGTGGAGACACTCTGAGCTCTTCACACACTGTATTTCTGATTGTTGTGCCTTTGGATTATTTCAGGCAATGTTGTGGATTTTACCAGCAGATAGGACACAGGAGACATGACCTCGGGGCACTGCTGGTGTGTCAGCCCTGGGCTGCCACGGACCTGGTCTCCTCCACTTCCTCCAAGGTGGGTCCTCAGCTGAACTGAGGAATCAAGCTGTCGAAGAGATGCTGGAAGACAATTTAACACTCTCTGGGCAGCTGCTCGAGAGCCCCACGGAGCTGTTGGAGGGCTGGGCTATGAAGCTGTGTAAATTTTATGGACGTGGACATCCATAAAAAGAAGCCTGTGGCCTTTTCCCCTCAGGTAAAGCCTTGCCCAGAGGCTGAACCCCCTCTCCTGTGCTGGCGGGAAGGAGCCGAGCAGCGGGAGCCGGAGCCGAGCAGCGGGAGCCGGAGCCGAGCAGCGAGGGCCGGAGCCGAGCAGCGAGGGCCGGAGCCGAGCAGCGAGGGCCGGAGCCGGAGCCGCAGCCGCGGATCGCCCCCGCGAGCCCAGGGCCGGCACCGCCCGGCCCGCGCAGGCTCCCGCCGTCCCCAGCCTCCCGCCCTATGGAAAACGGCCCTTTGTGGCTGAATTTTAAAGGAGCCTCCTTTTCTTTCCATCCGCGCTGTTTTTATCTCCAGCTCTGGGTGCAGCGCTCTTTGGCAGAGCGGCAGAGGGCTCAGTGTTTTCTGTCTCCACCACCCCGTGCATCCCTGCCCTGCTGTGGTGTCCTCTCCAGGCCATGCAGAGACAGTGATTTTACATTTTTTGAATATTTCTGCTTTACTCTTGGCTGTGCACGATGCCAAGCACATAGTATTTTAATAGCAGTTTAAATTAAGCTTTTGTTTGGAAAATGTTTTGGGATCCCTTGCAATAGTCATAGGATAAAATGAGCAATTATTTAGGCAGAGCGTGTAAGAAACTGTGTGGTCCATGAATGAGCTCCTGTCACTTAAGCCTTGTATTGATCACAGAATCACTGAATCGTTTGGGTTGGAAAGGACCTTAAAGCTCATCCCATTCTACCCCCTGCCGTGGGCAGGGACACCTTCTGCTATCCCAGGCTGCTCCCAGCCCCATCCAGCCTGGCCTTGGGCACTGCCAGGGATCCAGGGACAGCCACAGCTGTTCTGGGCACCCTGTGCCAGGGCCTCCCCACCCTCACAGGGAATAATTTCTTCCCATTATTCAACCTAAATCTACCCTTCTTCAGCTTAAAGCCATTCCCCCTTGTCCTGTCACTCCACGGCAGTGTAAAAANTCCTCAGCTGAACTGAGGAATCAAGCTGTCGAAGAGATGCTGGAAGACAATTTAACACTCTCTGGGCAGCTGCTCGAGAGCCCCACGGAGCTGTTGGAGGGCTGGGCTATGAAGCTGTGTAAATTTTATGGACGTGGACATCCATAAAAAGAAGCCTGTGGCCTTTTCCCCTCAGGTAAAGCCTTGCCCAGAGGCTGAACCCCCTCTCCTGTGCTGGCGGGAAGGAGCCGAGCAGCGGGAGCCGGAGCCGAGCAGCGGGAGCCGGAGCCGAGCAGCGAGGGCCGGAGCCGAGCAGCGAGGGCCGGAGCCGAGCAGCGAGGGCCGGAGCCGGAGCCGCAGCCGCGGATCGCCCCCGCGAGCCCAGGGCCGGCACCGCCCGGCCCGCGCAGGCTCCCGCCGTCCCCAGCCTCCCGCCCTATGGAAAACGGCCCTTTGTGGCTGAATTTTAAAGGAGCCTCCTTTTCTTTCCATCCGCGCTGTTTTTATCTCCAGCTCTGGGTGCAGCGCTCTTTGGCAGAGCGGCAGAGGGCTCAGTGTTTTCTGTCTCCACCACCCCGTGCATCCCTGCCCTGCTGTGGTGTCCTCTCCAGGCCATGCAGAGACAGTGATTTTACATTTTTTGAATATTTCTGCTTTACTCTTGGCTGTGCACGATGCCAAGCACATAGTATTTTAATAGCAGTTTAAATTAAGCTTTTGTTTGGAAAATGTTTTGGGATCCCTTGCAATAGTCATAGGATAAAATGAGCAATTATTTAGGCAGAGCGTGTAAGAAACTGTGTGGTCCATGAATGAGCTCCTGTCACTTAAGCCTTGTATTGATCACAGAATCACTGAATCGTTTGGGTTGGAAAGGACCTTAAAGCTCATCCCATTCTACCCCCTGCCGTGGGCAGGGACACCTTCTGCTATCCCAGGCTGCTCCCAGCCCCATCCAGCCTGGCCTTGGGCACTGCCAGGGATCCAGGGACAGCCACAGCTGTTCTGGGCACCCTGTGCCAGGGCCTCCCCACCCTCACAGGGAATAATTTCTTCCCATTATTCAACCTAAATCTACCCTTCTTCAGCTTAAAGCCATTCCCCCTTGTCCTGTCACTCCACGGCAGTGTAAAAAGTTCCTCTCCAGCCCTTCAGATACTGGAAGGTCATGTCACCTTGGTCTCCTCTGTTTTTCCCATTTCTGTGGAAGCCTGGCCATGTGTCATCCCTGACTCACTTTTTTTTCATGAGTTTATTCTCCCTCCACTAACTTCCAAGAAAACTCCTGAGCTACTTCCTCCCCTATCCCCAGCTAGTCTGAACAGTTAATTTGCTGATGCCTGGATATCAGGGAGAGATCACAGTGTGTGTCAGCTCCCAGGAACTCGGCAGTTACAGCTTTACAGGGGTTGCATCCTCCAGGAAGCAGCCATTGTGCCTGACACCTCACTGTTGCCTGGATTACTGCACACCACGTTGTACATTTTGATGAAGCAATTTATGCAGCAGTCTGCCCTGGCAGATCATCCAATCCAGGGAAAAAACTGAATGGGCATGATAAAACCAGTGATTTAATAGGATGTCTGCCCTGCTGTTCTCCAGTTTGGGGGATTCGTGTAAGTGAGGAGCAGATGGGATCTCCAGGGGGAAATTCTAGGCTTGCATTACTGAAACCAATGTAAATTTAGTACTGTATTTCTAAAGCGTTGTTGGAAAGCAATCAGGAGTCTGAAATCCATCCAAGATTTTCACCTCTCTGATTCCTATATATATATATATATATATATAAAATATATATATATATAAAGCAAGTTATATATATACACACTTACTTATTCATATGTTGTTCATGGGTGGGAATATGAGGTCTCATTCTCATGTGTTTGTGGTTCACCTTGCTTTAAATGACACCTGACTCTCCATTTTACCCTTTTTGAAATTAGAGAGAACATCAAAGTCTTGACCAACTGCAGCTACCAAGGAAATGCTTCCACTGCTCCCGAGAACAGGCTCTGGCAATGCTGTTGTAGCAGCCAAATTTTAATTTGTACCAGCCAAGTTTTAACTTTCCAAGTCCCCAAATCCCTCATGTAATTGAAATGGATAGTGACATTTGTCACTCTTTTGTGCCCAGCTGCCCAACAAAGTGTTGCTCCCAGCTACTGGATCAGCATCCCTCTTCTGCCCCTTGAAGATGGCTGCTCATAAAGAAACCCTCTTTTGCTTCCCTGGCCATATTATCTATTTTATCCAGCTTGTGGAGGAAGGGAGAATGCTGTAAATAGAGAATCTTCTCTAGCGGTTGTTAGGGTTGCACCCAGCCTGTGGGACAGTGCTGATTTTCATTAAAACCCTCTCAGGCCATCCTAGAGGTAGCAGCTTTCCTCTGGCACACTCTGCATCCCGTCCCTCATGCTCCCTTCCCAGCGGTGCACTGAATGATGTGAAGGCACCAGAGCCAAGAGAAATCTTGGCCCCAACCTATCTAATTTGATCAGTTCAACAGAGCAAGAGTGATAGAAATCCACAAACCTTGCCAGGAAAAAGGTTTTCTTTGGCTAGGGCTGATGTTTGGCATGATATGTATCTGTGATTAAAAAAAAAAAAATCAACAGAAACGTCCCTTGAAAATCAAAACTAAGATTGGATGATGTAAAAACAGGAGCTGACATGAAACAGTCTTCTTTAGCAAGGGGTGTCAGGTCGGCTGACATTCCATATTGATTTTAGGAAAAGCCTGAGGATGGAAAGACTTTGTGTCACTACATGCCACCCCCATTCTTGTTGTAAGGAACCTGCACAGCACCAGCACCCTCAAAGCAACAGGGGCCTTTCAGCCAGCCCTGGAAAACAGGATTTATAATATTTATAGTGCTCTTTTGCAGGGTTTTTCCTCCAGGTAAGAATCACAGGATGGGTCAGGTTGGAAGGGATCACAGTGGGTCATCTGGTCCCACCTCCCTGCTCCAGAAGAGCCATCCCAGTGCACATGGCACAGGATTGTGTCCAGAGGGTTCTGGAATATCCACAGTGAGGGAGACTCCACAGCCTCTCTGGACAATCTGTTCCACTGCCCTGCCACAGCACAGGGAAGAAGTTCTTTCCCCATGTTCAGGTGGAACTTCCTGGGCATCAGCTCCTTCCCATTCCTCTTGTGCCATGGCTGGGCCTCACGGGGCAGAGCCTCATCCATGCTCTTGGCACCCACTTTAAGTATTTATACACATTAATGAGGTCCCCTCTCGGTTGTCTCTTCCTGAGGCTGAACAGCCCCAGCTCCTTCAGCCTTTCCTCATAAGAGATGCTCCAGGCCCTCCATCAACTTTGTAGCCCTCCATAAGATGAAGCCTTCTATGTCTTTTCAGCTGAAGTTACTACAGAAGTGTTAAATGTGATGCGATCACAAGTTTGCCAATGTGCAAGTGAGATGCAGTGATCTGGATTGGGAAATAAAAAGTCAGCATTTTTCCAACCCCCTTCAAAACCCTCATTTAGATGTTATTCTTCAGGCTCAGCTTAAATGATGCTAAAGAGTTAAATTTGGCTTCTTGCTTTGTCCCACCTTGCATCTTGTAACTTTTAATGAAAGTCCTCAAATTTTTTAAAGAAATCAATGTATCCCTATTAAACATCTTGGTTTCAATAAATCAGCATTTTCCAATAGAAAATCTGTCTGCCTATTCTTATTTTATTTTTGATCAGTGTTATATTTCAGAGAAATGTATTTTGCAGTGCAGCCTCAGAAACAGGTGAATTACTGTGCTGGTTCAGATCCATAGTTCGATTAGATTCATATTTTGCATCTGACAGTGCAGCAGAGAGGTCATTTCAGAATCCATCACCAGAAGCATAGGATGGAATTTCCTGCTCTGGGTGAATTTTCTCCCTGTTCTTGACAGCTGTGATGCAGCTGAAGCTTCCTGAGCAGTCTCGTGGTCTCCATGCTCCTGGTCCGAGTGATTTCCCACGTTTGCTTCCTTTGGAGAGCCATTCACATTCCTTAACTTCTCTGTTTAAATCTAATTCTCCCAACAGCTTCCGAGGTGGCACTGATTTACCTCCACGTGTGGTGAGCGCCGTGTATGAATGTACTGGGCTCCCCAGCAAGAGACCCCTGGCTGCCCGGGGACCTGACTCCACGGATAACCTTTCCTTCCCTACTTCCCTGGGACTGCCACGACCTTTCCTTTCCTACAGGGAGGAGACAAAAAGGCAGCAACCTCCCCTTGGATGGAGCTGCTGGCTCGTTCAGCAGATGTCTGGTTGTGTGCCACTGAGAAAATGTCACTGCCTGCCGCCAGCTCCAAGCAGGTGATTAATGCCAGATTGAGGATTTTTCTCAGCTGCATTCGGGTCCTTCTGTTCACCGCCACTCGGTGAAATGACAACCTGGCCCTCGTGCCACTGGAGACAAGAGGAAAGCCTGGCACGCGATGGGAGCAGGGACCTTCTGGGTCTCACATGGGCAGGATGAAGGTCTGAGCAGGAGCCTGGTGAACTGGAGATGAATGGATGGTTCATCTGGGGCAACTCCTGCAGCCATGGCTCCGGTGAGGGCTTGCAGACACCACCCCGACTCTGTTTGCTTTGCCTTATCAGCTACAAATTGGTCATTAGAACAATGGTGCTGACCATCTCTCCTCGCCCCCCAAGCAGGTGTTTGAGCAGGTGCCGTAGGGTTCCCAAACCATTTAGGATGGAGGTGTTGCAGGATTCAAGCGGTGGCTGGAGTATCAAGGCAGGTGCAAGAAAGCCTCTGGGGCGTGGGGAGGAAAGTGCTCTTTGAGAGGTTTGATTTTTATCCTGTTAATAGAGAGAAATGGAGAGGGAAAGGTGAGAGATGAGGGAGGAGTGAGCATGAGATAGTGGTGCCTTCTTGAACCAAAAGATATCACTGGAAACCTTTGTGGGATCCTAGGGAAGTCTTAGGCTTGTGCAGACCCCCACAATAGAGTGATTGCCCAGACTCAAACAGGGGTTTATCCCTTCAGGGAGTTTCTCTTCAGCCTAAAAGGGTCAAACATGACAATGTGATGTCTCCTGCTAAGAGCAAAGAGGATTCTTCCATCGCTTTAGAGGCTTTAAAAAACAATGTTTGTTCTAAAATACAGTTTTTAAGTGAACAAACAGAAGAATGCAGTGCCCTGACAATCATCCCAAGCACATTCTCAGTCTTTTTTCAAGTGAAATAAGGAAAACATCAGCACCTGACTTTCTCTCCTCCCTCTTCTCAACTTCTCAATATCTTTGCTCCACATCCTCCCCATGCTCAGCCTGACTGCCTTCCCTGCCACGTGAGGGGCTGTTCCTTCAATCTGGCCGTTCCTTTCTGCAAAATGAAGAGTTCCGGACTTGCTGGTGCTGCTGGTTTCTATATTTTTAAATCTCGTGACTGAAACGAGAGAAAAGAAAATCAAGGCTTTGGCGGAGTTCCCAGTCCTGTCACTTTCTGACCTTGAGCCAATCACATGAACTTCTGATGTCAATATCCCCATCTGTTAAGCCTCACAAATGCACTGTAAAGCAAAATTAATAAATCGTATTGGGATATCTACACTTACAGTCAGGAGTGTTCCTTCCATGAGTAATGCCATTGACTTGAGTGCATTCACATTGAGCAAAGAATAACTCATCCAACCTTTAATATTTGTGAAAAGCTTGGGGATTTTTGTCCAAGAAGCTGAAGAAAGAGAAAATCTCTGTAATCCAGGCTGCAAATATGCAGGAATTCATCCCCCATTAGTGTAAGAAAGGCAAGTAAGAGTCACTCTCTTGTAGCTGCTGACTCACTTGCACAGTGTCCTTGCTCAAAGGAGTTTTCTTGAAGACTTTTCCCATGCCAGATTAAAACTCTGGAAGAGGAAGAGGGAAAAGGAGGTGGTGGAATTGGGAAGCCCATGGAGAAGTGCTGTGCAACACCACCTCTGAGATCTGATTTCCAGCTCTGTTGGGCACCTGGAACACCACGGTCTCTGACAGGCTTTAAAAGACCTTAAAATCTCATGGCTGATAAGTTAACTCTAAAAGTTCACATCACAAGTGCTCCTTCATGCATACAAATCCCTCAGAACAACATCTCCTGTTAAAATGGTGTTCTGGAGCACACAGGGGAAGTTTGGAGCAGTCAGAAGGTGGGGAAGTTATTTGGGTTATAGGATTTATATGGGTTATATGGGTTATATGGGCTGTAGGGGTTATGTAGGCTGTAGAGGTTATTTGGGTTACATGGATTGTTTGGGTTATATGGGTTATTTGTGCTATAAGGGTTATACAGACTGCAGGGGTTATTTGGGTTATATGGATTATTTGGGTTATGTGGGTTGTACAGGTTATTTGTGTTAGCAGGGTTATGTAGGCTATGAGGGTTATTTGGGTTACATGGATTGTATGGGTCTCTGCCCCTGCACGAACTCCAGGTCAATTCTGGCTCTGTTCAGAAGTGCAGCTCAGGGTATTTCATCTCTTTGAATGACCTGGGCAATTTCCTTCCCAGTCTCCCTGCTATTCCAAGTCTTCAGACCTGGATGTGTCCCCTCCAAGAAAAGCACTGTCCCATTTCCGTGCTGTGGATCCACAAGTAACAAAATGAGAAGTGGCTTTATGTGCCCACTGTTCCGAGGTTTCGGGTTGCCATTGCTGCCCATGCTTTGTTCCTCAGAGAAATTCAGGGAACTCTTGTTGTTCTTTGCCTCAAAGCTAACAAGCAGCTGGAAACGGCACAGGTTAGTTATATTTAAAAAGGAACAATGTTTTCTTTTATTTACTTTGTTTTCTTCCTAATTTGCTCAAGTGACCTTTTCTTCACTTAATGTTGAGAAGGACAAACAGAGCAGCTGATTGACCTGAATATCTTTATTCTTGAGCTGTTGAACCCAGGTGCTCATGCACACACAGTTCAGCTGACTTCCCTGGGATTTCAGCCTATTCGCTTTCACATAAATAAAATTTTAAACAAAACAAAACAAAACCAAACCCAAACAAACAAAAAATCCCAACCCCTCCAAACAACAACAAGAGCCCTTTTCAGTTCTTTACCTTTTCTTTCTTTTGCACTTTCACCATCTGGATGCTCCTGCAAGAGGGTGACACGTTGGTGTTGACATTTTTCCTACGGATGACTAAACCTCCCTCCTTATCTGCAGAAATTCTTTCTTTTCCTTACCTCCTTTGGCCCTTCCTATTTCTACAGTGCTTTCCTTACACTGCTGCTCCCATGTGATGATGTTTCCCAGGGCAAAAACATGCAGCTGCTGTTAGAAAACAAGGGAAGAAATACAATATCTCTCCAAACAGCTTTACATTTCATCCAGCCCTTTGATGATCACTGTGCATTGAACACGTATCTTATGCTGGGCTCCCCACAGCAGCCAACATCTTCTTTCATCTCAGAGCGGATACAATTCATTTGGATGTGAACAATTCCAATTACTCTTCCCAAAGCCTCTTGTTGTGTGTGCAGTCCTTAGCAGGAATGTTTTTGCCACTGTGTGGCCCATTTGCATCCTTCTCTGAGGTCCCTCTTAAATTAGTTTCTTGTCATCCTCCCCAGACCTGAGTGACCTAAAAAGAAGATGGGGGAGAGGGGAAATTTTGTTCTTTGAACAAACATTGCCCTTCTTCTGCCACATCCTCAGGCTCTTAAAACATCTCTTTAGCAATGCTTGTCCTGGGAGCAGTCTCTGGAGCACCTCCCACTATTAACCTCTTTCCACACTGAGAATTGGACTTTTTATCACAGCTCTTTGATTTTTATGTCATAGTTTGTTTTCAATCCATGAAAGAACTTTTACCTCTTACCTCAAGGTAACCCACTAAGCTTTCCTTAATAGCTCCTTGTGAGGGCTCGTCTCAAAAAATCTTTTGAATACCTAAATAATTCACCTCAGCTTGTTCAGAGATATCCACTGTTTTTGCTAACATTTTGAAATGCCTTAAAATTAGCATCATGATTTACTGTGGTAGCCTCCATGCTGGTTTGTCCCAAGCATCTGGGGACATTGTAACTCTGTATTCAATGGTTTTCCTCTTATCTTTTCTTCAATTGAAGCAAGGTTTGCCAGCCTGTAATTCCTTCGCCCCCTTTTCCACCTTTATTTAAGGATGGATACAACACTGGCCACTTTTCAGCCCTCTGGCATGAGATCTGATTTTAATGAAAAAAGTGACAGGTTTTGTGCTAATAGCTCTACTTCTCTGCTCTCTCATTCCTTCTGAAGCTGTGTCTGGTCCCAGTGACCTATTGAAAATTGATGGTCTCATCCAGGAGTCTTTACATGTGCGAGCAGCTCCATTAACTTCCTCAGCCCCCTCCAGCTTCAGAGAGCCCAGCTGCAGGAATGAGCCTCTGATCAGGGCTGCTCCCTCCATCTGTCACACTGAGCACGAGTGTTTCCGTGCCATCTTATGCCTCATGAATTGTTGCGTAGGTTTTTTCCAGTTTTTCTCCCTTTCTTTGCCATTGTGTGCTGGTGTTTGGCCATGGACCTTTTTTACTCTATTGTCTGTACAAGAGCAGGTGAGCCAGTCCTCGCATGAACTGTGGGCTTCCAGCACACATCATTATCCTTCATTGTCTTGCAAGGAGAACTATGAAATGGAGATTTCTCGCTCCTCCCTATGGAGGAATGTATGGTTTAAAAATATATATATTTTCCAGTTATGCCTGTTATGTTTCCTCTTAGGGATTGAGGATGGAGGGAATTCAGTGAACCAGAAAGCAAATACAATTGCATCCTCCGAGTAAAATGGGAAAGGTATAAAAATACAGGAGAGTGAAAAGCTGTTTAGGTTAAGCAGCATTAGCAGCACAGTAGTTCCTGGATATAAAATGTCACAGGTGGACTAAGCACTGAGAGAAGTATTATGAGAAGGAGTGGAGTAACTCTTGGAATAAGGGAAAGGGGACAGGAATCCAGCTGTCTGTAAGTGTGTGTTTGATGTGTCTCAGATCAGGGTTCTGTGTGTGACTGAGAAGACAAAGAACTGGATTTGATGACACAACAGATTTCTTTTACCTTTTTGTCCCAGTTTTTCTGGGAGTTCAGGAAGGATGATGCCCTCAGAGGGAGCTGGTTTGGACCATGGTTAAAGAAGCACAGCTGGCAAACAGTGCCATGAGCTCCTCTGATGTGAGAGTCACCTTCTGGGCTAGGAGGTGTTCGACTGGACTGACTGACTAACCAAGGACGTGGGTGATCCGCTCCAGCTCACCATTTAGGGTGGATGCAGACAACACAAACCCTTTGTGTCAAGCCAAGTGCAAGGTCGGCAAGGTGGGGGCAGAAAGTTCCCTGGAAACAACGCCAAGATAGACAGTGAGAAGAGAGAAAATGAGCAGCTGAAGGATGGCACCAACAGAGAAGCATACAAAGCATTTCCCCTCTTGCTGATCTTCTTCCTTTTGTCTTGACAGACTGTCAGGAGCTACTTTGCTCTCCTCTCCACTTTCTCACATGGCACCTTCACAGTCAGCCCTTGACAAAGACTTTTTGGTGGCCATTCATTAATTTTGCTGTGGCCTTTAGTAATGTCATCTTGGCTCCAAAGCTTTCTTGAAATACAGTGCTGCAGATTTCCCCAAATATCCCTGGCATGTTATATGGCACCGGGGTAATGCGAACTCTCTTAAAACAGAGATGAAGCAAACAGTGCTAATTTATGCCTTGCTTTTTATTCCCAACATAATTTTGATTTTAATGTCCCATCCTCACCACATCAATATCTTTTCTCTACTGGCATGTGGAAACAAAAAGTAAATATTTCATTTTCCTTCCTTTTGCTGAGATGCTCACCCAGAGCTTCTGGGAGTATGCAAATGAGACGTGACTGAGGGATGCTGCTTGGGTGCTTTATGGGACATCAGGGCATGAAGATATTGCCCACGAGCATCAGTGTGAATGGAAAATTAGCTGCACTGGGAAGTGATGTATGATTTAATATAGCAAAGGATATTTACAGTAAAACAACAGCTCACAAGGATACACTGCAGAATCGCAGGCTCTGCCTGAAGGATCAGAAAGGTTTATTTATTTAAGATATAAAATCAAGCTGCCCTTCTGCTTTGTTCTGCTGGGTATTCCTAGCTGGGCAGTGGCCTGTTGCTTTAACTGTGATGTATTCCCTCTGCCCACAAAGCCCCTGCACGCTTCTATCAAAATTCAGGGTTTCTCATCATTCCAGCTGTGGGTAGTGTCCAGAAATCCTGCACAAGTGGCCACTGAACGTGAGCAAGGCACATTGCCTGGCATTGACTCTGGCCTGACTGCAGCTGCACAGCTCCCGTGTGCACCAATTTCTTCATCATCCTTTTGACAGGCTACAGATCTGACCTAGTCCCAGAAACTGTGACCAAATGAGTGGGGATTCTGAGATCCATTCGAGAATTTTTTTATTATACTCTGCCTGTAAGGAGTCTCGAAGCAAAGCTTAGAAGCAGACCCAGGACTGGGCTTAGTCACCTGGAAATGACTTCTTGAAAAAACTTACATCTGTCAGCCAAGATTATTTAAGTCAAAAAGAAAATCCCACTTCAGCTGAAACCCTGTGCCTGAGGGATTCTGCGGCACTCACACTCCAGTGGGATAAGGGCTTATGAAGAAGCTCTGGAGACTGTCTCTGAGGCTCAGTTTTCCTCCCAAAGAGATGGATTTGGCATTACTTTGGGGAATCAGTTCTTATTTTCCACCTATTTATTATCTTAGAGTTTGGAAAAATGGGGCTGGGTCCAAGCTCCGGGCAGTGCTGCTGATGGTTTCCCATGGAACCAAACTCTTCCTGCGGTGACACAACTTGCAGAACGAGGCTGCGAAACAAATAAAACCTTGAGATTTGCATTTTTGAGAAAGAAGTGACTTTCAACAGTGGGCTCTTTTCTATCCCACCCCCATAAACCCACTGAATGCAGTGGCTTGGGTGTGCAGCCACCAGCCAGGGTGCTGCAGAGACTTGGGGGGAGCCAGGATTGGGGCTGGTGGAGGAGCTCATGGGAACTGGGACCAAGCTCCCTCCCACTCCATCAACTTTCCCATCAGGGTCCTGCCCTCCTCTCCCCTCATGCTTTATTTCAGCTTTTAATGCTTGCCAGTGACGTGCACAGTGAAATAAAGCCTGAAAGAGCTCAGTACTTGTCACAGACTGTTTGTGGGGATCCAGCCCTCGATTTGTCTCTGTACGTCCTGTGTATGATGGGTAATTTAGTAGCAGCACTCAGATGCTGGGGTGATAGATGCCTTGTAAATACAGCAGGTAGATTGAGTTATTAGCGTAACAGTGAAAAACATTCTCAGATGGGGAAGGCACTGAAGCTTCGTGGAGGATGTCAGTGAATGCTCAGCAACCCCTTAAAACCAACGTCCAGGCTTATAACCAAATCCAAAAAACCTGAGCATCAACTGTACAACATAAGGAAAGGAAGGGAGCCCATATTTTCCTAACTTTTGCCACTCCTGGACTGGCTGTGTCTGATCTCATCTGATATGATAGCAGCCCATCACCAGAGCTGCCATCACCCCCCAGCAGCTCCCACAGAGGGACAGGGCCAGCAAAAAAGGAAGCAGTTGGGGGGATCTCAGTGTCCCCATGTCTCAGAGAGAGGGCAGTAAGAAAAATCTCTCTGCTCAAGCAACCACAGTCTTGGGAGTGAAGGAGAAGGAGATGTAAAATAAACCTGGCCCTGGTTTGAAGCTGGGGGCTGGAACTGCCTCCGTGCAGCAGCTTTGCTGTGTGAAGTGTGTAGTGCTGGGCTCCCTGCGGTGCTTTTCAGCTCTGTCTCTGCAGCACCAGTGAGACTGAGCACGGGCAGGATGCTGAGCCTGCCACTCACTGCAGGGGTGACCCCCGCTCAGCAAAGGGGTGGTTTTCCATGATCCCACCCAGGGAAAGCATCAGTTTCATGGGAAGAAAGAAAGATGTCAGGGGCTGCCAACAAAGAAATCTGAGTTCTGTGTCAGAGCATCCGTCCACTCTGGAGCTCGCACAGTGGGATTTGTGCTGGGGTAAGGCCCCATTTCAAGCTCTTGGGGCTGGGGAGGAAGAGGCACATGGGGCGTGTGTGGCAAAGGAGAGCCCTGCCCATGTCACAGCATTGCAGTGCCCTCCCTCTGGAGCCCGCAGCAGCAGCTCGGGGTCCCAGGGAAGGACCTCATCAGCAGGAGCAGGGCTGCAAACCCTCAGCGGTGGTTGTGGAATAAGGCACCACAGGGGAGGGAGTCTCACAGCTCCCTAATAGTGAAGAGCTGCTTTGTGTCCTTGGATGACTCTCTTTGAACATTGTGGGGAGGGGTGGCTGCTGAAGAGCTTCTGTTCTCACAAATCTCCATTTCTTATCTGAATCTTGCTCGCTCACATCTTTAGCACTCAGTTCCACGTGCTTTCATATAAATGCAAATCATGAAAGTTTTAAATTTACCTCCTTTCTGTTTCATTGATGATACTCTTCTGTTCACTACTGATTCAGAGGCACTTCTGGCTAGGAAAACTTTGATTCCCTTGAAAAATAATAAATATTTCCAGGATGTGTTTATATTGGCCTTTTCATTGCACAAAAGAGAGGAGGAGGCTGCAGAGATGTCAGACAATAATCTCTCTTCAGCATGAAGGCTGAATGGGAAGCTACTTTTCCTGTTTGCATACAATACATGCTGCTCTTTCATGCAGCTCTTTTAATCAGGTTTTGTGATCAAATTCTGGTCTGTTTTGTATAATTCACATGGCTGGTTTTACACATGCTTTGCGAAGAGAAAATGTCAAATGCTTGTACTTGCAAAGCAGCTGCGGGAGATGTGCTGCGTGTGAGCAGGGCAGGGCAGGGAAGGACAGCAGGCAGGGCTGGGGGCAGGGAGCTCTCGGTGTGGCCACAACAGCATCAGTGGATGGGGCAAGGGGAGATACTGGGTGGAACAAGAGGAGCCAAAAGTCACCTTCAAAGCTGCCTGTGGGAGAAACTTGGACTCAGCAGCAGCATCTTGTGGAGCTTCTGGGCAGCTTCTGGCTGCTCCTTCCCGCTGCTGGGATGGCTCCGGCTGTCTCCGGGCTGAGCGGCCAGGCCTGGCGGTCTGTCAGTAAGAGCAGCTGCCTGGATGTCTTCACACTCCTGCCGTGCAGGGATTGTGCTAAATGTGAGCAAACACAACAACCAGCACAGCCCGGGGCGCGGCTGAGAGCTGAGGGTTATTGGGTGTGAGGTTACAGCCAGGCCAGAGAGCGAACTTGGACCGGGCACAAAGCGAGATGTGCACAAACACGGCTTCGTTCAGCAACGGGGAACAACGGAGGGGCTCCAAAATCGGGGGGAGCATCAGCACAGCTGAAATCACATCAAGGCAGTGCCTCACATGGTGGGGAACTTCTGTCAGAGTGAAAAGTGCTCAGAGTGACCCTACATCAGCCCTTTGCAAGGCTGAGCTTCCCAGGCTCTTACAGAGCCTGCCCGGGATGTAAAAACAGATAAAGGAGGCTGAAATTTGCCTGAAACTGGTGAGGAAAAACACAGGTACTCTACCAAATGACCGGAAGAGCTTTCCAGGCAAATTCCTGTAGGTGAACAAAGACTCCTGGGAACTAAATAAAGGTGAGTCTTTAGGGCATTGCTGTGCATGGCAGGAATTATGAGTAATGTATACATATATATTCCTCATATTATACATATTAAAAGTAAGTGCTTGCACCAGTAGTGAGCAAGAAGAGAAGAAAAAAAGGAAAAAAAAAAGAAGAAAGGAAGACTCAGTTGTGCAGAGCTATGAAGGAGAAATTTATCAGGCTCAGATCTTCACAAAATGAGAAGGCAGCTCTTCCCATCCCAAGCATCCTGGTCCTGATTCTGATCATTTGTGTACCATTTATACCTGGGTATCCAATTGGAAGCTGAAATAAGCTGAAATCACAGTTAGACCAATGGATAGGTGGAAGAAAAGTCTTATGGTCTGCCTAAATCCCCAACATTCCCATATGGGAATTTTTTATTTCTCATAGGAAGGATTGAGAGGCTGGAATGAGCTGTCTGGGGTGGAGTATGGGATGTGCCTTGTAGGACAGCCGTGAGTGGGTTTGTCAAACATCAGAAGTGACACAAGAGTGACTTGTCCCAGTGGAAAGGGACAGAACAAACCCCAGCAGCCTGTTCCTACCCTGTGACACTGGGACTACAGAAGAAATGTTATTGGATTTGGTTGGGTTTGGGAGTTGCTTTACTTGGCCAATAATTTCCTGCCAATTAACTCACAGTAAAACACCAATAATCCCTCTACAGCATTAGAAATTTACCAAACTGAGGAATTTCCTTTCAAAAAACATCCTAAAGTAGGAGACTCATTGCAGTTTATGAGGATAAGAAAAGCCATCCAGGGAGCCAGTACAGGGAAGTTGCTCCTGTGCCTGCCGCCAGCTGGGCTGGGAGAGTGCTGGATTTTATTTGTATTGTTCTGCCATACATGTCTTGTTTGCTTTTGAACAAGCCTGCTTGCACTATGAGTAAAATTTAAGCAGCATTACTTTCTGGTTTGGATATAATGCCTAAAACCTTTCTGAAGACTGCCAGGGACTCACATGCTATAAAATGAGGGTTCATATAAAGAGAAAGATAGAGAAATTCAGATATAAGACTCTGTAAGCATTTTTACATGGAGAAAACCTATTCCTAGCCTGATTGTCTGCCTTCAAACAGATGCTAAGTAAAATGGTTTATTTAGGATGATTGATTATAGGAACCTCACTCATACATCCCAAACATATTCTACAATCACATCTTCTTTTCATTTGCAAGGGCTGAAAAGAATTTTCATATCTCTTCTACCCCTTGTGATTTATCATTTCTGAGGCTAAGCCTGTTATCAACATGGGTTCACTGCAGAGCTCCCAGAAGCCACACACATTAGCATGTCTTATTAAACCCGGGCTCCGGTTGGAGCTGCAGGAATAGCGACGCTCTTTCTAAAGAAAAAGAAATAATAAAGGATCGAATTCTGCATTTATTAGTTCTTCTCCTGTCAAAGATCTCTTTGGATGTCGACGGGGCTTTCTGCTGCACTGTCAAGAGCCACATGGAACAATTTAGGTGGTATTGATCTCATCAGATTTAGTCCCTATAAAAGTTAGAGACTTATTCTGAGACAGTTCCATTCTGTCTGTTGCAAGTGGAGAAGGCTGTGTTTCATCCCACTCGATGGCAGTGTTTAAGATGGATCAGAAGGATTGTCCCAGAAGTGCCCATTCTTTCAGCTGCTTTTACAGGAGTCCAGCTGCTCAGCCTGGCTTTGAGCTGACCAGGTTTTAGACAGCTAATGTCAAATATGATTAAATTCATCCTTAGAGCTTGACTCAGAGCCCACTGGAATAAACAGGAAATTTTCTGTTGACCCAAGTGAGCCCTGGGCTAGGTTTTGATGCCATGAAAAGAGATAAATCCAGAACCTTTTCTTCCTCCAGATCAGGGTGTCAAGATGGTTTTTTTTCCCTTGTACCTGCTTGTCCATTGCCTTTGGAATGATGACAAAAAGACCCAATAACCTGAATGGGAGACTTGTCTGAGGAAGAGCAGCAGGACTGGGCCCAAAGAGCCCCATTTCTAAATTAATACAAGGATAAATGACAACTTGCTCTGAACCCCATCAAAAGCAACAGAAAGATTCCCGATGGGAGTTAATTCAGATTTTCTGTTAGGCAAGAGAGGTGTTCATTTTACCTTTGCAGATGACTCATGGCACCTGTGGGTTTGATTTTACAAACTTCCTACAGAGATCAAAACCAACGTGTCTGAAATGTGCCCTCTGCATGACACCACGTCACTGTGCCCCAGTGGGATGCAGCTTCCTGTTCATTACAGGGGTCCTTCTTCCAACCCATCCCTAAAAAGAGCTTCAAATGAGGTGATGATTAGAGGTGTTCCTGCTGTCTCTTGTACCATCAGAATGGAGTGCCAGGTTCCAATTCCCTTGGTGCCATGGGAGTGGGCCGGCTCCAAAGTCCTCTGGGAGGTGACATGAACTTAGAGGAGCATAGATACCTGTGCTCGCCTTGGTCCCTCTTGGATTTTATTTTCATTTTTCTTCATGAGACAGGCGAATTACAGGCTAGTATGGTCTCCTAGCCGCAGGTCCAGGGAAGGAATTGGTACCAGGAGATGCTAAATGTCTGAACATTCATGGTGACTCTTTTTGAACAGCAGCCAGGGATGCTCTGTTGGCCAACAGCACCCAGTTATCTCTTGGGATCATGATGTGTTTGCTGCCTGGAAGTCAACCCACTTTAGGAAAGACCAAGGATTTCTAGAGAGTGGAAAAGAAGCCAGTCAGATGCCTCAGAATCAGCTTTGCCAGTAATGCCTATCAAGAGGAGAGGGGCTGTGGCAGGAAATCAAAGCCGAGGTGGAAGGGATGTGCCTCAGTTGACACCACTGTGAGGGGAGGGAAGGAGAAAATGATGGAACAAAAGGCTGGCTTCCCATGCAGGGAGGCACCATTGCTCCATCACTTTTAAAGCTTAGGATGGCTGATGCAGAAAATGTTTATCACTGTAATGACAAGGAAGAAGATGAAGGCTGGGATGGATCCCAGCTTATTCACCTGCCCTTTCCCAGAACAGAAAATCCCTCCAGATGAAGGAGCCAGGAGTGTGGGAGGTGTAAACAGACAGAACCTGATTGCTCCCTGGACTTACGCTGCTCCACCCTAACTCAGCACTGAGGGTCCTGGTGCTCTGCTGAAGTCAGAGCTCCGACTGCACAAGGGTGGTGGCTTCTATTCCAGAGTGATGCAGGGATGTGAATGTCAGGATGCTGCTGTCTTCCAGGTGAGCGAACTCCAGGCTCACCACACGCACTCAGATGCCGCAATTCCCTGATTGCTCAAATCCCTGCAGAGCAGAGCACACTCTCTGAACAATCCTCCAGCTTCCTGCTCAGCCAGGGAACACAGGGAGCTGCAAAAACTGAACCAGGCAGGGCACATCCCAAGGTGAACAAGCCTGGCTGTCACTGGTTTCTAACTCTTTCCCTGGCCAAGGGCAGTAAGAGGAGCGTTTTGTGTATGGCAGCTCCTTCCCCCTGTGTAAATGGGAGCGTTCACAGCTGCCAAAGATCCTACAGCTGATCAGAGCTCGGGAGCTGCTGACGCACTTTGTTATTGTAATTTCTTGTTCATTGTTTCCCGTGGAGCACAACCACGCTGCCCAATCGCCTGTGGCAGCGAGCAGGTGAAATGAGGCATCAAGGTGAGAGAGAACAGAACATCTACCCAGAAAAAAATCCCACCAGCTGAAAACACATTAGTGCTTCTATTTTCCCTCCTTTCTCATACTCTCTATTCACTCCCATCTTCCCCCTACCGCTGTCTGGGCCTTCTGCAAATGTGATGTGAATAGCAAACAGCCGCACAGGCAGCTCTGCTATTTTGGATACAAATGGTAAGAGGCCCCAGAATATCCTCCACAACCAAGAGAAACCACCTCCATGTCAGAAATTCAGGTGTTAGAAACTAGGAAAATCTTGGCAACTGAATAATAAGGATTTAAAAAGCTGACCTTCCTATGGACTTGCATCTTGGGTATGCCAGCCAGCGGGGAGCCTCTGATGCCTGCCAAGAGTAGCAATTACTCCTATCCCTCAGCAACCTATCCCTCCTCTATCCAGGTGCTGCTTTGTCACATAACACCTGGGAATATACGTGTGCTTACTCTACCCTCCATCCAAATGGTGAAATTTGGTGCTGAGGCAAAGAAACAGAGAAATGGGAAGATTAGGACACAGATGAATAATCTTACATTTCAAAGAATGCACCTCAGCCCTGAATCTGTTCCTAGGCCACAACACTGTTGTAGGGCAAGACGAATGAAAAGTGGTTCTGATAATATCCAGTTTGCCCATGGGAATGTCTGGAGAAAAATCAAGGGAATGCTTCAGCCTTGCCCATGTGCCAGGGGAAGGCTAAGCCTTCTTTTGACCCTTCAGTCCTCTCCTGTGACAAGGTGAAATCACAGGTCTGGGCTGTTTCTGGAGGACTGGGGGTAGGGCTGCCCACCTGCTGGAAAGGAAGGTCACCCAACTACTCCTGACAACAAACCTGTTCCAAGGGAGTCCTTGAGGGATGAAATTGCCTGTAACTTCCCTGTCTTCCTGCCTCACAACCATTGCCTGAGATACTGGGAAAGGAGGAGGGCGAGGGAGAAGAAGGAGCAGGCACATAAAAGTTTAATCCTCCACAAAAAGTTCAAATGCAAAATCTAAAGGTGTATCACAAACAAAATAAAGCTCCCTGAAGCATTTGTTTAATGTTTATCCAGTTCTGAATCCTTCTCTTGGCAAACAGTCTGGCTTCCCTGTGAAGTGAAAGGGCTGGGACTGGCTGCCAAGTGTTTGAAGGCTTCAGAACAGCACATGGGAGATTGTATCACCAGGATGGATGTGAGGCAGAAGCCCATTCCCTGCACCCCGAGTCACAGGTGAGGAATGTTCATGTTCAACTAATGCACAGCGATGGTATCAGGGAACACTTTCATGTGGGTGCATCTTGCATCTGTTCCTTTCTTGAAAGAAAAGCAACCTGGCAACTGTCTGCAGCATCCCTGCTGCTTGCCCCTTGCCATCTGTCTTCATTACTGTATTACTATTATTATTATTATTATTATTATTATTATTATTATTATTATTATTTCTGTGCAAAGTTGCCACTAAAGTGCTGGCTCTGAGATTTGAAGCCCTTGTCTTTTTAAAAGACAAAGCCTTTGTGGATCTGAGCCAAGAGCTGGCAACTGGGATTTATCTAATGGATGAAGTTCTTTTGCACTTCTCTAAGCAACAGAGGGACATTGAATATTTGGATTTGAGGATATAGATATGTTAAAAACAAATCATGTACACACCTACATTCTATAGATATATGCACCACTTTAAAATATATATGAAGGGCTGATCTTACCAGTTTTCATATGGCTGTAGAGAATACTGTTGTTTTTTTTTTTTTTTTTTTGAGAAAAACTTTTTTTTTGAAAGCAAGGGGAAAACAAAAAAAGGAAAAA
>VYXC01002592.1:110660-154705 GCA_013397175.1 Platysteira castanea | reverse complement strand
TATCAGAAACTCGGCAGCTGTAGCTGGAACTGTGGGGCGTCCTGGAACTGCGGGGCATCCCGGCAGGGCAGGGGGTGCGAGTTACAGCGCAGCGAGGAAACCTCGGAGCAATGGCAGAGAAACTGCCACAGCCCAGCCCCTGAACACGGCCGAGAGAGGCTCCCTGGAGGGGGAGAGGGCGCGGGGATCCCGGGGTTTCCCCTGAGGCACCCGAGCAGATGGTGACGGGTCCCCGGTTTGGTGAGGCAGGGCCTTGATGAGGGCCCAGTGCGACGGCCGCTCCCACGAGCGGAGCTCCGCTCATGGTAGAAGGCCGCAGGAGACGGAACCCCGCAGTGGTGGAGAATTCTTCCCACAGCGACTGCAGCCTCCTTCCCCTCCGAAGGCCGAGAGCAAGAAGGAGCTAGCAGCTGCCCCAGTCTCTTTTTTCCCAGCCCGATTCTTGCAGGATCTCAGCCCCTCTGAGACAAACCCTCAGATGAGAGGAGTGCAGCCAAGTGCCCTCCTTCCCTGAGCTTGGCAACTTCTTTTGTCTCTCCTAAGTCCCAGGTCGTTATTGTCTCTTAGCAACACAAATGGGAGAAAATTCCCTGCGAGAAAGAGAAGTCCTAAACCCCAACAACAGCCCTCTCATTTTACTGATGGCTGGTTTAGAAGCAGTTATTAGTGACAATCGTCTCAGGTCAGGATCCTTTGCACTCGAATGTCTGAAGGAAAATTAATTCTTGCAAGAAAATACACGAGAAGAGGGTAACAGAGGAGAAAGGGGACAGATAGGCCAAACCATCAGGGCAAGCTGGGGCTGACTGTCATTTCATCTTTGTCCCTCAGAACAAGCAATATTTCTGGGATCACTGTTCCCTTTTTCAGCCTCATGTCTGTTACTCTTACTTTTTCCAAGAATGAAGAGTCCTTGCCTCAGGCCACCAGTGTTGAAAAGATCTAGACACTGTCTCCTGTTCTTGCTGTCTCGCTGGTCTTGGCTGTTATTCCCCCACTCTGGCACTGTCATCCATGACAAAAAGGCACCTGGGACATCACCAAGTGTTGGGGCAGGCAGTACGATGCCCACATTTCTAGAAGCATTTCCTGCTTCCCTTGCAAACTGCCTGCTTTCCCTGCTGGTGCAGTTGCAAACCCCATCAGCTTCTGAAACGGGCTGTGAACCCTTTGCTCAAAGCCCTCAGTGAGTCCCTCAAACAGAGAGAAACCCCATTAGCAGTGGCAAAGCCCCTCTTCCCTCCCTCCTCCCTTTCCCCCTCTCCAGAGCTCCCAATCAGGTCATTAATTCCTAAATCAGGCACACCAAAGCTGCTGCCGCAGCAACGTGTCTGTGCCATGAGGGAAAAGTGGGCTCAGCAAGGAAAGCCAGGACCGGCTCCCTGCCCAGCTGCTCTGAGTGTTGGTATAACAGCTTTCTGGTGAAGATCCTGCCTGGGGAGTGGAAATCGTGTGTTTGCCACTTGTTGAGGAAATTTTTCTGCGTGAGCCACCTGCGTTTAGGTGTGCATGTGTATATTTGGTGCTGTTTTCCTCTGGCTCTCCTCCCCTTGCTAACTTGCGTGTGACAATTATTCCAAGCGAGCCTGCGGAGCTGAGCCCGGGCCCCTGATTGGAGATCTGGAGCTGATAGCCCTCTTCTTGGCACTCAACCATTTCCTTTGACTTCAAAGCAAGAAACAAAAGATGTTTCAAGGACTTCTATGGAAAATCACCATTAGATATGATGAGGCTTAGGGCCGTTTCCATAGAGATGCAGCCTTTTTACATTGTGATCATTGCTGCAAAATGGAAATGTTCTTTTGTCTCTGAAAGTCTGTTCACTTATTTATATATGTATGTGTGCGTGTGTGTTTCTTTCAGCAACAAAAAAATAAGAAAAGAAATTATATCTCCTGGCAGGTTCCCTAAACTGAGTCACCTTCTCACCCTGTGAGATTTTTGTTAATCCTTTAAACTCTTGCATCAAAAAAACCCTTTATGATAAAGGTTTGATTTAACTGAATATTAGTATTTAGGCCATCAGATTAACAGCTTTTTAGCAGAGGGTACTAACATCTCATTCTACCAGAGGACTGGAAATGTAATGAACAGAAGGTGATCTGGTGACCAAAAAGAGCAAATCAAGCTTCTCCCTGTGCCTGTTCTATCACCTTTTTATCCTACTGTACTCAATATCTTCGTATCTGTTGCTTCATCCTGTTACTTTGCCACCACTGATCAGAGTTCACCTGAAAATCAAGGATGCAATCAGAACACCAGGCTCCCCCAAAACTCTTCACTTCCCTAGAGAGAGGAAACGCTTCTGCCTTCATTGGACATGGACATGGCTGCTTGGGAACACTGAAAATGGACTCTAAACTTCAGAGGAAAATAACCTGAATTTTCTCTTTCTGCTGACCAAATTATTTTTCGGCAGGGTAAGAGGAGAGCTGGGGGAAGGTGACAAGTACAGGGGGGAGGATAAAGTGTCTGCAGTTCCCAGTGTTACTCTGCTTCCAGTTTATGTCTGTGATTAGAAATGTCAGGACCAAATGCCACATCTGGCACAGCATTTGTATGCACTGCTCCACCTCATCTGACCCATTCCAAACCTTGCCCAGGTTGTTCCTGAGAGCTGTGTGATGATGAGAGCTGGGCTGAACCAGCTCTGTCATGCCAGGGATCCTTCTGTCCTCTGTCCCTGTGCCTGCCTTGTACGGGGCCAGGTCCTGGCACAGCTCTGAATGGTGTGTAAACAACCCCCAAATCCACCCCAGAGCCTTTTCTCCCTCCCAGCATCACTCTCTTGGTCCTCACCACCCTCAGGTGTCCCCATGCCTTCCACTCACGATGGTGACTGAGGGATCTGCCCATAAAAGCTGCGGTTTAGCTCCTGCTGCTTCCCCATTTGTTGTTTTATTGTCATTTCACTGCCTGTTAAACGGAGTTTTCTTCCCCTCTCTCCTCACGCTCTTTTTGCTTGCATAAAACATGATGCTGTATTGTGAACAATGCAGGAATACATTACATAAATTTCCCTTTGATATCCAGCATGTTTCCTGCTGTAATGGAATTGGAACAGAGCAACCTCTCCTCCCCAACATGTCAGATAACTCTCTATCCACTCTCCATTAGGACAAATGTCTGCAAGCCTTTGAAGAGCTAAAACACCATAAAGCAAAAAGAAAATGTTAAGGGTGCTCCAGTGGGTATCACTGGAAATAATTGGCTTGAATTAAACGAAGGGAAAATTTAGGCCAACTAATGGGAATAAAAAAGCAAAGTCTGTTAGGCTGAGAAGTTGTCTCCGAAGCCGTTAACCTGGGGAATAGTCTCAAAGGAAGATGATGCAAATTTTAAAGAGCAAAATGTATGATTTAGGAAGACAGTCTATAAAGCCAGTTGGTGAAAAATGTATGGCTTTGAGTCATTCTAAGCTAGACTGAAATGAAGCACTTCAGACCATAAGGCAGAAGAGAACACTTTGTTAGGCTGTGTGCGAGATGCTGACCTGCTGAAACTCTCCTGCGCTGCCTTCTTGTGCCTGGATCCCTCAGGGACTTGCTCCATGTGCACTGACCACAGAATGATGGAATGGTTTGGGTTGGAAGAGACCTTAAAGATCATCTCATTCCAACCCCCTGCCATGGGCAGGGACACCTTCCACCAGAGCAGGTTGCTCAGTGTTCCATCCAGCCTGGCCTTGAACACTTCCAGGAACGGGGCATCCACAACATTTCTGTGCCTCACCACCCTCACAGTAGAGAAATTTCTCCTAATACCCAGTGCAGTGTCTTTGCACACCGGCTGCAGCCCACGTATTTCAAAGCAGGCCACAAATCCTGCTTCTGACACCAGGTGAACTGGGGGAAATGAGATACGTCATTGTCTCCCTGGAAGGGCTGCTTATTCCCTCTTGGAAAGCACACACCCTGTCAAGTTGTTTGTTTCAGGCAGAAACCTGAAGGCAAAATTCTGCTCTTTGACTTATGTTCCTTTAACGCTCTCTCCCACGCTGCTCTGGGCTGTGGCATAGAACAGCCTGTTAGATGTCACTGAGATGTGCCTGAGCAGGTTGGCAGCCCACATGGTCTAATTCACGCAGATTCAATGAGAGACTGGGAGAAAAGCACTCAAGTGCCACCCACACTTTCTGATGCTGACTAGCAACCAAGGCTGGAAACGCTACAGATACCTTGAGAGAGTGATGGGAGCAAGATGCCTTCTTTCACTTAAAGGCTTCTGCTTTGTTTCTTCTTGCTGCTGCTTTTTAATACAGCACTAGATCATGTTTTTATGTTAAAATGTATTTTTTTTTTCTCATAAGAAATTAGATAAGTAATTTTTCTCCTTGGACTATTAGACTTCCTGACACAATCTCCACAAATCCTCATCTCCATCTGGTGAAGTTCCAGTTCACAGTTCTTACCTCCATATCTTTCTCCTTCGTTGCCAACCTCATCTTATGTTTCTCGTAGGTTTCTCACTCTGAAGACAATTCCTAAATCGTGTCTGCAGATTGAGGGTGGAAAATGCAAGGCAGGCTGGGGTCGTTTGGGATCGTGCATCACTCCTGACTTGGAGCTGGTTGATGGGATGTAACTCTCAATTCTTCATTTCTCTCTAATTGGGTGAAGTCCATGATTTTATTCCCAGCTATTCATATGAGTGAATTACATCCAAGCTTTGCTTCCTGGGACTCTTGTATCTGTGGACATTTTGGCCAGTTAACCACATTCATTCATCTCCAGTGTCACACATCTAAAGCTATTAGTACACATGCTCTTTCAAGGCTCTCTTGCTCTGGGACTCCCTGTCCCCTTTGCCATCATCAGCACTCAAAAATTCTTCCAGTTTACTGCTTTTATCCTCCCTCCTGGCCTCGTGCTGATCAGATCTTCTCAATGACATGCTAAGTTGTTTTCCTGACAGTGATGCATTATGCTGGACTCCATCAGCCAGGCAGCCTTTGGGACCAGTCCTGGGAGTCAGGCGGCCAGACAGCTCAACTTGTCTCCATCCATCAGTAAGTGAGACTTTATGGGCCAGAATGAGGGCTACAGGTGTAGGCCACTGTCACAGTTTTAAATAAACACGATCAGTTTGCCGAGTGCTAAGCAACTCTTTCTGAGAGCATGTTGGTAAATGTGTTTATAAAGCATAAGAGTCCAATCCATCAGCCCTCAAAGAGCCTAATCAATATATTCCAATTTGATCTTAAGAGAAGTTTCGCCTCTGGGAAGTTTAATTTATTTCAACTCATGGCCATGAAAAAATGAGCAGCCACAGCACTTTGACAAAATAGAAAAAGCGGATGAGGTTGTATCCAGCACCCGTTCCATTTCAATTTTCCATTTTACCTGAACAAATCACCCCTACGACTTGAATGACCATGAAAACTGATCGAGCGGTGGAGAGAGACTACGGGCCAAAGGGAAGAGAGGAATAAAATATGGATGGGAAACGTAAATTGCAGGACTTCTAAGATGTTTGACTGCACTAGTGGGATCTGTGCAGAGTATAATTGCAATGTAATACCTGGAACTTAACGTGCAAAGTAAATGGGTTTGTTTGCAATTGCACAGGGCTGCAAAGCTGGTGTCTGACCAGGCTGGCGTGTAGAAGCCTCTTCCCTGCATTTATACAAAACTACTTTTCTATACTCTTGTAACTTTGGCATTGAAAACCCTACTGCCCATTTCTCACAATCCCAACTGTAGGAACCAACTCAAACTCCTCCTTTAAAACATTACTACAGTGGCTAAACAAAACCATCTGGAATTCTCCTGAGCCATCCCCAAGTGTTGCCGTATCTGAGCAAATCAGAGCCAGGATGAGCATCTGAGGAGCACCTCTCCAGAAAGCACCTGCCTGAACACTACATCTGTGAATCCTGGGTTTACACCTTCCTGTCTGAAGGTGTCCATGCTTTTTATTCCAGCTGTCCTTTTAGCAGAACTGGCAGGTGAAGCCTTGCTGAGATGATTGAGGGGTATTTCAGGAAATCCAGTGTTTACTGGCAGTGGCTCAGCCCTGTTCTGGAGGTTAAGATCACACTGCTCAGGTTAGATCAATGTACAAGAGACTTCAAAGTGTATTTAACAAAAATACCATGTAAGACAAATGAAACATTTATTTCACTAACCCTCTAAGGAGTTAAGCCAAGATGCTTGACATGCTTGTTATTTTACAGTGTGGTGGGGTTTTTCAACGTTGTTGGTTTCCAGCAGGGGTTTTGCTCAGAATAGACCATGAGACTGTGTTATACAGGGATAGCTTTGGTTTTTGTTAAAGATGGAGGCTGGAGGAGGACAACAGGTGTCTTCCCATTATCACAGACAATCATTTTTCTTCCTGAGAACCACCACTGTGTAACCAAGATTTGTTTTCTGGCCTTGCCCCATACTGCTAGAAAGGATTTTGGGGAGGATACTCCATTCAGTGCTAATTTGTTAAGAATTGAATGTACTGTCCTCAGAATATGCAAATCAGTTGTTTATACGGATGCCAGAAAATGTAAAATCAGAAATGAGTATGTTGATTTTCTTTCCTCCAACTGCATTTCATCCTAATGTTTCTGCTTTGATGCTTCTTCCCCAATCTTATTTGATATAGCATCAGACCATCTTTTTTATGTCAAACATTTGCTTCAAAGCGTCTCATAGCCTGTGCTAGTTGTCAAAAGTTGGAGGCAACATGTTTTAAGCATTCAGCAAGCATTCTTCCGAAAAGAAAACCACTATTTCTAATGAGCATTTGAGAGTGTGGTGCATTGCAGAAACAGTTTTTTAAGATCTGTCACAAATGATTTACTTTTATTAGTTTTAATGGCCCTTAGCTACAGGCATGGAATGTAAGTGAAAATTAAGATATTTTTCACAAGATAAAAATAGATTTCCGTCAGAGATGGTGGGTCTTTCCCTCCCCTCACTGATCCCCTCTTTAGTTCTGTTTCTGAATAGACAACCCTGCTCCAAGGAAACAGCTGCATGGTGTTATGGCAGGCACATACTCCTCTCCAAGGCCGAGATCTGCTGACTTCAGAGGCCTTTTCCTAATCATTCCCAATGCTTTCCATCAATAGCATTTGCATCATTCCCACTGAAGTGACTTCGTAGGCTTTGCTGGGGTTTGGCCATGGGACATAACAAAGTGTTTCTGCTCAGAGCCATAGGTTTGTTTTTTCTCCTGTTGAACTGAAGAACTTGTGTGAAGCCAACATTTATTAATTCCCATTCGTAATTTCACTCTCTCTTTCCCCTCCTCCCTGCTGTTCATATCCTCTGTCTCAGATAAAACCATGCTCTTCCTCTTTGTGTTTTGGCCATGTTGTTCTTTCCAGATTTTGTTGTTTTTAAGAGGTTTTTTTAGAATGTGCTTTTATTATGATTTTTATCACCTCATTTTGTTCTGTATTCAATAGAGAAGGAGTGGTATGACTACACTCACATCGTGAGGGCTGTGCCTGGAGACTCCCTGCGTGAGCAAGGCCTTGCCAGGCTTGTTCCAAACAGGAGCAAAGCTCCAAAGAGAAAATGCTTCTGCGAGAGGCTCTCTCACCTCCATGCCAACCCCCTTGCTTTGTTTCCAGCCACCATACTGTGTGGTTCTTATTCAGCAAGAGATTTTTATATCACCTGCAACCCATGAGAGCAAAGCAGGGGTCTGTTGTTCCTACTACAACTCCTCTGCATCAAAGGCCTGTGAACTTAGTACAGCTGTCAGTGTGGGGAGTTTGTTCTTTGGTTTCAATAACAGAGAAATTCACTGCATTACTTGTAAAAGTTCCAGATCCAAAACCTCCTAAAACCCCAAGCATCTTCAGATTCTACTTTCTAATCTGTAGCTGGTTTAGAGCTCCAGCCTGAATAATGTATCACCACTTGCAGTAAAGAGCTGCGAGAACTGAGGAAAGACACCAAAGACACCTGATGCCATGAGCTATTGCTACCTAGTCTTTGGATGCAATTTCCAAACTAAAGCCGTCATTGTTTTTCCCCTTAGGTCCACTGCAGCATTCTCCATCTGGAATGTGCTCATTGGACTGGGGCTCTCCTGCCTCTTTCATAATCCTCAGTAATTAAGCTTTTACAGCTAGAACATAATTGATAACTTTATTGCTGATTAGAAAGACAGGCTATCTCCAGCTTCTTGCCCACAGCTTCACTGGCTGTGTGGTATTAAGAGAACAACCACTTGTCTTCCCCAGGGAAGTGAGCATTTGGGATGGGAACATGTGGAAGTAGCCAGATTGGGCTCTTGATTACCCCAAAGAACATGAAGACTAATTTCACCAAGTCAGAGTAATTACTCTGGATTTACATCAACAGGGTTGGGAACATGGTTTGGTCAAGAGAGCAGATCAGTGGAATAAAACTGAGCTAATTTTACAGGATTTCTTCTCTGAGTGCAGCCACAATTTAATGGTCACCTATAATTAGTTAATTCATTTGCTGCTATAATAAATATAGCTGCTATAATAAATTTGCAGCCCTTATAAATGTCCATTAAATGTGTCAAATTCCTTCCTCCTTTCTTCCACACACACGCAATTTCCTTGGCAAGTGAGAGAGCCCAACCAAACCAAAAGCTGAAAAGAAGGATGCAGTGTGAAGAGGGCATGTTTTCCCCTGTCACTCACATTCTCACGCTTGAATGAGTAACAAGTGCTCTGTAATGATGTTTTAAATGCAACATATTCCACCCTAGAAAAGAAGGAAGGAAACTCTTATCTCTCTTTTTGTGATTACTGTTTTCAGTGGAACCTTGGTGATTTAATCTGATGGAGGACCCAGTCCTGACTTTGACTGGAAATACCTCTGTAGGTAAAGGATGGTGAAATAGTTGAAGGTTAATTGGATATTTTTAATGAAAGAAGTTCTGAATTTGATCTACATCTCATGCTTCAGGGTTTACATGGCTGGTGACTCCTAAAGCCTGGAGGAACACCTGAAAATACAGGTCAGTTATTCACCTTTCTCTTCTGAGCTCTTGCAGCTTCTCCAGCAGCTATCTCTCCCTACTGCACCATCTCTCTACATTAAAACACTTGAACGGTGACTCTGCCAAACCCACTGTTCACCCGTCACTCCGTATTTCTGGAAGGTCTGTGGTGAAACTCAAAGCAGTTTTGAAAGCCCATGCTGTATCCTTTTTGCATTCCAACTCTGGTTTGCAAGAACTCAGGAGACACTGAGTCTGGCCACCAGGATCAGCCAGGCAGGGGTGAGCTGGGACAGTCCACAGGTCACTCATGGTTCACTGAGCAGCTTGGGGGTCCCCTCCCTCAATGCAATTGGGCACCACAGAAAGCCCAGTTTATCTTTCATCCTTGTATGACCCCTTTAGTATCATAGAATAGAATAGAATAGAATAGAATAGAATAGAATAGAATAGAATAGAATAGAATAGAATAGAATATCCTGAGTTGGAAGGGACCCGCCAGGATCATGGAGTCCAACTCCTGGCCCTATCCAGGACACCCCAATAATCCCACCCTGTCTCTGGGAGCATTGTCCAAACAACCCTGAATCTGTCACTTGTATAAATCTCCTAAATCCTACCCCAATCCCAACAGTAGGCTCAGAGCATGCAGCATTCCTTGCCTTGCTGATTTTTCTCTATTTAAATCCATGGAACCAGTGGATCGGTGGCCACCAGGCAGAATCTTAAGTCGTGGGTTGGAGAGTGTAACTTCATCTGGGCTTGAAACCCCATATTTAAACATTACAGACATTGCTGCTTATCCACTGAGATTCCATTTAGGAAAAGGGGGGGTCACTCCCCCAGCTCCCACTTTCAGCATCTCTTATGTTGTCTTCTTTTTCTTCCCTCAAAGGAAGTCAGCAGAGAGATGGCAGGAGAGTAATACAACAAACTACAACACATTGTGTAATTGAAATGGACCATAATCACTAATATTAAAGACAGTGAATCATTCTAATCGAGCCATGCTCAGCAAACAATGAAAAACTATGTGCCAGAAAAGCTAATGCTGATTTTAAAATGAACAGAAATGAGGCGAAATGGAACCTCACTCTTTATTCATGAAGGTCAATTTAACGTGATTATTTTTTCCCTGGCATCACAGCTTTGTGATTACTGTTGTATACCTCAGTGCTATTTTCTAACCTAATAACAGTAAAAAATAACCAGCTGGTGATGATTCTGTTTAAAGCAGAGACTAAATGCTCACAAAAACCTGCCAGTGAACAGTTGCACATGCTAATCAGACACAGCTCAGCCAGATTCCCAGCAGAGTCCATATTTTGCGCATTTCAGCTGGTTGACTACATTGAGAAATTAGATTACGCCTCGGACATTCCAAGCTCGGAGTGATCCGCGTTCATTCATTCCTCCTGGGTGAAATCAAACCCTCCATAGATCCAGGCAGACGCTTTTAATTCATCCCACTCCATATCTTTCCGTAATATTTACCCTTGTGCAGTACAACCACTTTGGGGACTCGCTGTTCCAGGGGCAGTGACAGGGGCAGCTTCTCCCCGGGCGTGTTTTCACTTCAGAGCAGAGAAACAGCTCCAGCCTGGGTGAAATTACTCCAGGGACAGCAAGGGAAGGATCTGTCCCCCTGGCATGTGTGACACTGGGAGAGGGCTCTGCTGATGGCACTTGGAGGAAAGCTGACACCGTTAATGATTGATAATTACTAGACTTGCCAACAAACGCTGTGAATTTCAAGGAGCGGGGCAGAAGGAGGGAGAAAAAAGTTAATTAAAAAAATGGCCAAATGTTTCCCTGCTTGGAGGAAAGTGTTGTTGCTACTGGAACGAAGCAATGCCTTTTGTTTTGTTTATTTCTCAGCTGTCTGTAGATCTCAACAGCAGCAGTGTTACTGGTATTTATGCTATACAAATATAGATATTTTTAATACATAAATAAATGCATTTTTTTACACATACCTCTTTTTTTTTTTAATTTTGCTAAAATCCCAGAGAGACAAATTAGTAAAGAGGCAGAGCTTTTCCAGGGAGCCTTCATCAGCTCAGCACTAATAACTTCTTTCAGCAGCCATGGATAGCTTCTGACATCACAGCTCAAGCTTGTCCGAAAGCTAATTATTTTCCCTGTTATAAAACAAAGGTTCTGTATCAAAGGCCCATAATGTGACACGGCACACGCTCCAGATGCACTGATTTGCAAAATAAATCAACTGTGTCAGGGTGGAATTTGGAGAAGAAATTACAACAAATTGCAATTATACTTGCAGTGGTACACTATTTAAATGCATTGTCAGTTTGTTAAATGCAATGCACCATGTGTGTCTTTTTCCAAGTTGTTTGTGGGGGAATAGAAGAGGAAAAATTCTCTTCTGTCAAAGGGGAAAAAATCTCCTTCTCCCCTTAAACCCTGTGCAGCTTCTTCCAGCCTACAGATACTGGCAGAGCAGGCTTTATAAAACATTTAATGGTGTCAGAGGAAGGCAGATAAAAACAGCAGGAGCAAATGTTTGGAGGCCATCCCAGCCCAGACAGAACAAATGAAGAGATGTTTAATAACAGAGAGCACTCAAACCTTCCCGATCTCCTTACCTTGTCCAGGCTCCTATGAAACCACATCACCAATGTTATAAGTGAACTTGGAGTAAATGACTTTCGCACTCAAATAAATATTAGTCATTCAATTAAAGGTTATAGAGTTATGAGTAGCAGTTATACTTAAAATGTTAATTAAGGTTATTGGTATTAATTCGACTGTTGCAGCTTAATTTTAAAATGAGTATGAGCTGTTGCCTTTAAGCACTATATCTAATAGAAGTCAACATGGAGTTTTCTAGAAAAAGGATGAGGTAACCTGGCAGGTGGGAGTTGGACAGACAATTTACATAAAGGGCTAAAACAAGGAACGGCTCTGGACAAACAAACGACCAACGAGAAGACCCCAGACATGGGGCGGGCGAAGTGAGCCAAACAGGACACCCCAGCCAGCGAGCCAGCGACAGCGAGCCAATTGCGAGGACCTTGGTGGGTGGAGAAAGGGGTGGGCTAGGGCAGGGCTTTGGGGTATAAAATGTATCACCCACAGGCTCCAGGTGTGCCTCTGGCCGCAGCTGGCTATGGGTGAGTGTTGAGTGCTGCACTTTGTTTTGTGTCAGGCAGGCCGCCGCAGTGGTTTCTGATCTTTAGTGTGTGGTTAATTGGTTCTGTGTTCAAAATAAAAGTCTAAAAAACCAAGATTGTAAGTTCATTTCTTACAACCAAGTAATGCCATAGGGTGAGATTTGGTTTGCTTTGTTTTCCTCCTCTACATGGAGACAATTTTCTTCCCTTTCTACCTTTTCCCTTCCTAAGATTCTCCTCCCTGAACAGTGCCCAAATCGTGGCACTGACTGACCATTGGGCCAAAGGCCATGTGTCACGATGGTCACTGAGACACAGGCATAGGATTCATCAGGATCCTGTCCACATCAGCACAGCTCAGCATGGGTGGCTGGATAAGAAAGAGACAGTGGGAAGATGGAAGGAAAGGGAATATTGGTGGGAACAGATCTGTCTGCATGGGCTGGTGACCCCAAAATTTCCCCAGTACTCTCAAAGCACAGCCAGTCCTTGGAGCACTGACGCTCCCAGTCTGAATTCCCTCTCTGCCCTCATAAATTCAGCCTCCTCCTCTGAATCTGGGACTGTATTTTCCGTTTTCTTTTATTTTCCCCCTTCCTATCCACTCCTTAATTTATTTACTTATTTTATTCTCCTTTTATCACAGAATTATCGTAGAATCACTGACTGGTTTGGGTTGGAAGGGACCTTCAAGACCATCCAATCCCACCCCCTGCCATGGGCATGGACACCTCCCACTGTCCCAGGCTGCTCCAAGCCCCGTCCAGCCTGGCCTTGGACACTTCCAGGGATCCAGGGGCAGCCACAGCTGCTCTGGGCACCCTGTGCCAGAGCCTCCCCACCCTCAGAGGGAAGAACTCCTTCCTAAATTACATGCTTTTGCTTGTGTATTTTCAGCCTTTAATTCTTGCCACATTTCCTGTTTGAACTTCTCCTGTCCCACCTTCTTCTCCATGTTGTCAGGTGTTTACTCTTTGCAAGCACTTTTCCTTTCATTCCCAGCACTTGCTTCCCTTCGATTTGTGTCTCCGTGTGTGTATATACACACATACAGATACATACATATACACGTAAATCTTGCAGCTTTAGCCTTTTGCAATTCAAAACTGGCTTGTCCCTGGAGTCAGTTTGTTATTCCAGTCTCATTCGCTTTATTGAGTTATTTTCTTTGCTGCTATCAGTCTCTAAATACAATCCAGTAAAGATACAGCAATGATTTTTGACAACCTGACCTTTCTCTGCTTTCTTACACTTGTTTAATTAGGTACCACATGCAGCTGTGGCTTGATCTTTACAGTTTTCCAACCTCCCCCACCTCCTACCTGGAGGTGGAGGGAATGAAAAAAGAGAGAGATGTTGTTGAAAGAAGGTCATTTTTGACAGGTCTGCCGGTAATTTCAGGTGTTGGAAGGCTGTGAGTTCTGCAGGAATGGCAGGCCATGTTGTCTGTATTTTGCTTAACAAGTGAGAGAAAACGTTTGGCTGGGGGAGGTGGGGAATTAGGTGATTTACTGGTTTGATGAGGGCTTGCAGTGATTTAACCTTCAGGTATCCAGTTTAAACACGTATCTGACAAACAAGAGAGGAAGCTGGGTAAAGATCTGCCAGGCTTTGCTTTGAAAAGCTGGGCTCTCTGGAGCAGCCAGGCTGTGGGGTTGTGTACAGAGAAGAGAGATTCCCCCTCAGATCCTTAGGCACAGAAAGTCCTCATGCCGTCCGGAAGGGGTGATGATAGCCAACCTTTATCAGCAGAATGTGAGTAAAATGTGTTAGTTCTGGTAGTGTACGAGTTCATTCATAAAATCAGAGAGGGTTTTTCAGTTTCTAGTGGATCAGAGACTCATGGAATAGTTTAAGTTGCAAAAGACCTTTAAGATCATTGGATGTGTTAACCTAGTGCTGCCAGGCCCTGTCCCTAAGCACCATATCCACACATCTTCCAAATCCCTGCAGGGAAAGGTTTTTGCTCCAGGATTCAGGGTCTCAGCAGGCACACGTCCCACTCCCAAACTCCTCTCTCACTGGGGTGTGTCAGCACCCTTGCAGGTGGGTCTGAGCCACGAGAACCAAGAGCCACCATGAATTATCTGTCCAAGTACTGTCCTCCTGGCAGTTTTTGCCCGGTTTTGGCAGGAAGGGAGAATTTATTGCTGTTCCCACATGAGCTGTAATTACATACCCAAACACATATGAAATCCCTCCTCATCTGGCAGAGAAATGGAGAACTGGCACCCCAGGGTGGTGTGGTGTCTGCAGTATGTGGCCACATCTTTCTGTGAACTTACTGCTGGCTTTATTCATCAGACTGCTCCTGGTTCAGCAGTGGTGGCTGCTGCATTTTCCCATTGTGACACACATTCTGGCTCAAACAATCTCCTACAGGACCATTCAAACCCTATGGAAGAGAACTGGAGTCCTTCAGCTTTCCTGTGTCCTCCAGAACAGATCCTTCTGTCCTGACACAGGCAGATCCCCCGCTGATTTCCAGGTGCACGCATTACTTGTAGTTTGGTATGGATATTATTTAAGCAAAAGGACATGACAAACTGCCTGGTAATGCTGATTAATGGGTGCCCCTGGGGAATAGTGAGGCATGAGATGAAGTTAAATAACTCCAGTGTGCATTACTCACCACTGCCACACCACCTGAAGTGTCTCATTGTGCCTAAAAAATGGATTCCCTTTTAAAAAGGAACATTTTTAATGTTTCACATTAATTTTCTCCAAAGTCCTTACACTGTGAAAAATACTCCCTGTGGAAAGCCCTCTCCCCACCTCCACCATCAGCACCTCCCACCAAGCCTTGCCCTGCAGGTATCAAATGTGTATTTGACAAGGTGAAGCAGCTCAGTGCAAGCACTGATAACCCTCATGCCTACCTTGATTTATCCTGCAAGCTCAGGTGGCGTCTCTTTGCAAACTAATCGATTCCTAATGGGATGCAAAGCTGACTTCAATATTTTTTCACTGGGCAGAGCATCCTAAAAATGGTCCTGAGCCCTTGGACTCCATCCACAGCTACCCCAAAACACCACTGACACACCAATCATGGAATCATAAGGGTTGGAAGAGCCCTCTGTGATCATGGAGTCCAACTCAATGTTCACCGCTAATCCATGTCCCCAAGTGCCATATCCGTAGGTTTTTTAAATCCCTCCAGGGGTGGGGGCTCCACTGCTTCCCTGGCAGCCTCTTCCAATGCATGACCACCACTTCTGTGAAGAATTTTTTCCTAATATCCAGTCTAAACCTCTCCTGGTGCAGCTGGGGGCCATTTCCTCCTGTCCTATTGCTTTTACCTGGGAGAAGAGCCTGACCCCACCTTGCTACAACCTCCTGTCGGGGAGCTGTAGAGGGCAAGAAGGTCTGCCCTGAGCCTGAACACCCCCAGCTCCCTCAGCCACTATTAACTAACACCTGCACAAGCTCTGACCATCCAAAATTCTCCTTTGGTGCTAACACCACCACTTGTCACTTGTTTATTAATCCCCTCCTTATGAGCACATAATCTGTCCTGAATTCAGTGTGAGTGTGCAAAAAGAAATGGGCAGCTCCCAGTGTCCCTGGGTTTCGTAGGAGTTCATAGAGGAAGGACTTTGTGAGTTTTTCCAGTGCCTTGCAATGTGATGACTGAAATGTTTTAAGTTATGCTTGTGCTTTTCCCAGATCTAGCAGAGAATCCAAGTCTTTGTGCTAAAAACATAAATCTTCCTGATGCTTAAACAAATCATGTACTCGTAGGCCATGGTTATTTTCCTTTTGATTTTATTTTTATTAAAACTTGCGGTTACTAAAGATCAGAGATTTAACACAAGGATATAAAACAGCGTTCTCTGATTGTATTCACAAGAGATACCAGATCTTACTATCACACAGTTCACTCTTCCGGCAAAAAGATCCCTGCACAGATAAGAGCCACTTGGTCATTTATCACACTCTGGAACTCAACAAAACACATGGATAAATACAGAAAACAGCATTTTCCAGAAGGAAAAATGCTCCTTTGAATTTATTCTCCTAAAATATTAGTGTGCATTATATAATATAGAGTAATAATGTATGAACTTAAAAAATTATGATGGTGAGTTAAAGGGACACTGGCAGCATTCTCTTCCTGTAGGAGGAAGCATTTGAAACAGGAGGGTTTGATACCTAAGGCTAAATTTAGGGAAGGGTGATAATTGCCTCCTTGAGTCTCAGAAATGTGTCAAATCAGCCCAGGGACTCACGGTCTTTTAGACCACTGGAAATCAATATTTATCCCAGCAAAATTTGTGGTTTATCTTGCTCCTAGAAAAGAACTGAGGCCCATTTGTTTCCAGTGACTCACTTTTAACCTCTGTCAGTTTATTAGGGAAAGAAATGAGCATTTAAATAACATCATTCAGCCGCAGAGTCCCCAGTGCAGGTGTGAATTCTGCACCACCAACGTGAGCCTTCGAAGGAGAAATTGCCCTTATCAGGCAGTGCCCCTGGGCAGGCTGCAAACGGCTGCAAGTAACCAAGCCCCCAGCCTCGTCCCAAAGCTACTGTCTCGCGTGGTGAGTTTCAAGACAGAGCAAATTTCGGCAGTCCCGTGATGAGAAGCTGGAATTTGCACGTTCTGGTGCAGGTGTGAGGGTGCTGTCACACAGGTGGTGGGGCTGGCTCGTGTGGGAGCTGCCACTTGTCCCAGGCACTGAGAACAGAGGTGGGTTTTACAGTGACTTCTCAGCAGCCTTTGCTGTCCTTGGGTTGGAGACGTGGCAGTTGTGTTCCCTAAAGCCCAGGGTCACAAGTAGGACGCTGCTCCCTTGATGTCATGGAAACAATTTGGTTTACAGAATCCTCACATTCCCCTATTTTATTCTGAGGCAGGAAGACTTCAGAAAAAGCTGTGTTTAGGGTCTCATCCTCTATTTCACTTGCTCAGCCTGAATTCAGCTGTGCTGCAGAGTTGAGGCCTTGCCAGCGAGAGGAAGGACCCACCTGCAGCAGTGAGGGTGCTCCACTGGGATCTGACTGTTCTTCATCTTGGAGATGGGACAAAATAACCCTTGAGTCTGCTCTGCATTTGCAAGTGCTGTGGATCCAGAGCTCAGCTCAGCCTTGTTAAAATCAAATGTAGGAATACAAACTTCAGTGCCCATCAAGAGACACTGCAGACCTCAAGAATTCTGGGAGCTGGGCTGCTTGGTTTTAAACATCTCCAACTGGAGTGTTTAAATTAATCATTTATCAGAGCACAGAGGCAGACATTTTTCATAATTAGCCTGAGGAGCAGCCCTCAAACAGGGGGAAGTGCAGGTACAAGTCTTCTGCACATCCTTCCCCAAGTCCAGGCTCAGACAAGCCCTCCCCAATCTTTCTGAAGTTTTGAGATGTGGATGAGGTATGTGCAAGGTCTGTGAAGAGCTGGGTTGGTAACAGAGCAGTAAAAAGTGCTGTCGTGCCTGTCGAATTCTCCGAGCAGGTCTTCAAGGTCTGCAGACACTGAAACCACATATCTGAAAATGATTGAGTTACTCGAGTAATTATTAAATTGGATACCACTCAAATCTGTTCTGCTCTTTATTGTACACAGTGATTCACCATTTATAGGGCCATAAATCCATTTGAAAGTACAGCAAACCCAGGCTGGGGACGTGCTGCAGAGCTTTGGGAATGAAGCCGGAGCCTCCAGACTGGCTCCTCTCCAAGAGGCCAAGACGGGGAGCCCTGTGCTGTGGAACTGCTCCAGCAGGATCTCAGCACCTCCCCAGCCACCCTGGCCTGCCAGAGCAGGGCTGGAAGGGCATGAAAAACACGTGTACAGTGAAAGAAAGGCTTTGCCCCTCTGCCAGAAGTCTCTCTGATCTTTTTCACGTTGCTCTCTTATCCGCTCTCCCAGCCATCCTTCCTGACCACCCTCCACCAAGCCAGTTTTCCATCTGACAGTACATTTTCTTGTCTTAAAGCAGTTATTTACCAAGGATTCACTTGTTTAGTAATTTTCTTTCTGTGAAATGGTTTAAATTACCATGCTTTGATCACCGATTTCCCCTCCCCACACACACAGACAAGAAAAATAAAAAATAATTCCAGTGAAAACAAGGTCTATTTTGCAAACAACCTAATTTGGGGGGAAAAATAATAAGTGGGGAAAAATGCTTAGTCACAGATATTTTGGACATCCTCTTGTTTTCTCCTGCTCTTGTTCCCTTGGCAGCTGGCAGAAGCAGATTTCAGAAAATTACCATCCAGCACTCAGAGGCACCAATGGGCTTCGTTAGACTCCTGAGTTTCACCAGGCAGGTACTGCCCAGGGAAAACATCTTGCTGTGGTAGTGATTTTGAATTAAAATATTTGCCTCCACAAACACCTTCTGTTGTTCTTATGCAAGCCTAAATGAAAAACTTTGCTTTTTTGAGGCCTGGCTTAGTCAGGTACCAGTCAGAGGTAACAGAAAGGAAATTTCCACCGTATCGCTTGTAGCTGATGCATCCGCTCAGTTGCTCAGTAAAACAATCTGGTCATTTTTGCCCAGTACTGGCTGTTCTTTCTGGGATCAACTTCTTCAGCCTGCTCAAAGGATTCCCATTTTTCTAAGGCCTCTGTCAGAAGGAAAATAAAAAAGCATATTTTCTCTCCTGCTCTGACTAAGAAAGTAGAAGAAAAAGCTCACCCAAATCCCATTAATTACATTATCCTGCTAATTGCAAAAGTCTTTGTTTTTCCATCTGTCAGGGACAAGGACTCAGTTTTGCAAAACTGTTGGGGAAAAAAAAAAAAAAAGAATTGGGAGTTCTTTGCCAATGTGAATGTAGAAAGCATTAGTGAATCTGCAGACTTGGATGAAATTCAGTTACATTTTGCACTGTGAACTTGAAAACCTCAGTTTGGCTGAGAAAATATGTTAGAAAGTGAAAAAGCAGATGCTGCTTTCCAGGTCTGTCATTCACTTTTTAAATGTATTGCTCAATAATCACTAAAACACAGCTTTCTCAGGTGTTAAAACATCTGGGAGTCGACATCTCTCTTAACCCAGATCACTGGGAATTCTGAATTGATTCACCAAGTTTCACAGAACAGAGAAGGTACCCGGGCTGAATTTAATCCCATTAGCTGAATGCCCACATTTCAGCAGCCTCAGCTCCGAGATCTGAGCTGTCAGCAATCATCTCCTCTGTGTGCACGGAGGAAGTCGGTGTTTTGTAGGAAAATGCCACAGAACAGCCGGAATATCCAAACAAACTGTGCTTCCACGCCGTCTGCGACACTGCAGGGGGGAAACGTGTGGGCAGCCAGCTTGGCCCTCCCAGTTGTCTGTACCAGCTCTGCTGGCGAGCCAAACCCCAGCTGGGTGAGGTCTGACCCACGGGAATGTGTGTCCCAGGCACACGGGTGGTCTGACAGGGAGTGGGGCTTTCCCGGGGTGCTGTGCTGTCCCAAGGTGCTCCCCACCCACAGCAGGGCTCCACGGGCACTGCTGCAACCATCAGCCCTGAGTGCACAAAGACAGACCTTGGCCACCTCTTCCACCTCCTCCTCGCCCTTCATCTTAAAATATTCCCAGCGCTGTTGCAGCTCACTAAAAGGGAGCAGGAACGCTGTGCAAAATACGGATTTGCTTTTAAGAACAGGTAATTTGCTGGTCACTGATTGTGTGTTAATTGGTATCGTTGTGTCCCTCCTCTAAGAAAAATGATCCACAGGTGGCTTCAGCCTGAGAAAAATGCAGTTTTTGTTCTAGCAGTCCTGTTTGTTTCCTGCCACCACCCCTCCAGCTACCTTCTAATTGAACAAAGTGGACTTAATTTGAATTAAACTGTCAAAAGTCTTCCACTTAAATTGATTTATCAGCCTTCCTGGCTGAAATGGATTAATTTCTGCACAATATATGTGACGTGTGTGTTGATGGATTGCATTTCACAGAATGGAAACATTTTTTATGCATCTTCATTAGATTCAGCTCAGGTATGGAAAGGAAAGGGGGGAAGAAAGGAGGAGGGTGGGAGAAGGAAGAATAAGTGTGCAAGAGCACGGGAGGAAGGGAGCACAAGACAGAGAACTCCAACTTGAGAGTAAAAAAATCATCTTTTCACTGACTTTGTGTGTCCAGAGCCCCTGCAGAGTTCATGTTCAGCCACACAGGAGACCATGGTGGGTGTTTGAGACCCCCTGGGACAGCCAAATCAAACCAGTGAGACACCTGGCAAAAAGAGGCTTCTGTGGAAGGAACACTGGAGAGAGGAAAATCCAAAGCTTCAGCCAGCTCCACTAACAGCCTTTCAACTGTAAAAAAAAATTTTATTTCCACTGTTTTCCTGACCTAGAGTGTGTTTAATGCAGTAGGAACCATTCGACAAACTCAATTAATTTCCACTTAGAACAAGGTATTTAATCTGAAGAGTTTTAGATTAACTGGGCCAGGTGCAGTTGGACTCTCTGAGTGATTGAATTAAACTTCTATTCATTTCCTGCCATGCCAGATCCAAATATTTTTCAACAGTTTGAGTCTTCTGCTCCTTCTGCCTGGCACATTTTCTTTGCATCCTTCTGGGCACAACAATGGTGGTTGGGATTCAAAAGGGGCAGCAGTTCCTGAAAGTGGTTGAAGGAAGTGTCACAGGCAGGGAATACTGAAGTGGAGATGGCCAGTGTGGAGAAAGCAAATGAATTTCACTGTTTGTGGGCAAGGAAGGCAGGGAGGGGGAGAGGTTGTTTATTGAAAGTTATCTGAACAGGCTTGATAGTCAGGAGAGTGAGGGATTTGCATCCAGCCAAGCAGAGCTGGAAGGATGGATTTTTCGGAAGGATTGATCTTGTGGAATGCTGAGCACCCAGCTCTTTTCCAGGTAGCAAAACCCCTGAGAACAAGATCTGAGGTTTCACTGAAGATCGCTCTCCACTGACCTCACACAGACTGATCAAAGCCATCGGGAATGTTCCCCGTGGTGTCAGTGGGCTGTGGAAAGGTCTGAAGTCAGCAGATGCACAATTCCTGGTTGTGAAACCTCCTGCAGAAAATCAGAGAGCTCTCCCACCAGCGAGTGCACAGCAACATCCCAGCCCTCACCAGAACCCGGCTTCTGATGAAGGCTGTCGCAAGGAAATGCCAAAAGTCTGCTCGCCTTGCATCCCCTCCCTCCTGCTCTTTCTCCAGCAAGAATATGAATCAAGCCCTGAAGAGAGCTGTCAGTGAGGGATGATTTTCCTGTGATTATTGCCTGGGTGAGAGATTATGCCTTGTTTTTTTGCAAACTGCCTTATTTGCAGAGCAGAACACATTGGGCTCATGTCCAATTGATACATTCCTCTTCAAACAGCAGATCCAACTACAGAGTGAGATGCAAATTTAATTATTCCACATGTAGGAAACAGAAACGGAATCTCATTGTTAAATTTGTTCTTCTATGTCGGAAAGATAAAAAACAAAAAAAGATGCTGAAGTGGCCTGTGTGAGCTGAATACATTTCATTCCCCAGAGCTGGAGAGAAATGAACTCTGTTCCTTCTGCAGAAGCCTCAGTGGATAGAATTCTCTTTTTTTGTTCTTTCTTTTCTTTTCCCTATTCAGAATCACGATGTGCTGCTGAAACTTCTTCTTCATTTGCATGCGTATGTGCAATTCATGCCCCTTTTCCAGGGACATGTTGTTTTGGGACTACATCACTTCCCTTTGAAAGTGGTCTCCCAGGATGAGAACCAAGCTAGCTGGACCTCAGATAGTGGGACATCTAGACCAGAATTGACACAAATGGTTTTCCTTGAGGATTTGTTCCTCTTGTCATAGCTCAGTGAAAGCTGCTCGGGGACCACTGTGTCATCTGCAGACTGTTCCCTGCTGTGCTTTACAGGAGGGTGGGAGACCTCTCCCATTTCTCAGCTGGCATCTAGTTTCTGAGAGGGAAGGGGATCTTTCTGGAATGTTTTGCTCTCTTTCCCTCTCTCTCTGCTAATTACTGCAGCTTTCTTCATGCCCCGCTTAGCTGTTGTACCAGTGGAGCAGAGATGTGCTGTGGGCATTACCAGTGAGAGGAGGTTTGTGGGAGTCAGCACCATTCTCTTTGGCATCGGCTTATTCACCTCAAGTGTTTGTGGAGGACGAAGATCAGCAGCTTTGAGGACAAGGCGATCGTCCATCAATCCACCTCAACAGCATCTGGTGCCAGGGACTGGTGCCCCAGTGAGATGAGAACCCAGAAGGTTCTTACAATCATCTGCTGCAAGAACTGATGTGATTTAAGGGCAGCCTGAGCTCAGAGTTTGGTCTGTTTACCAACAATGTTATCTTGTGCAAGGCTGTGCTCCAGGTCTGTCCCCTTGAACCTGCAATTCAGGGATGATGTCTCAAGGACAATTTGCCAGATCTTCTTTGGATGGCACCAGGAATCCCACCCATAAGGGAAACATGAGTGATGAGGTCTGTTCTACAGCCTGGAGCTGCTGCAGCTCCCCTGCCTTAGGCTGGCAGCTGCCCCAGAGCCAGTGCCCTGCTCTGTCCAGCATCAGCCCTGCTGGACCCGTTCAGAATAGCTCTGATCTCTGGGGATCAGGAACAGGTCCTGTACGCTGTCACCCAGAGGAAAACTCCAACTTTCATCTCCCAGTGCTTCCCTCAGAGCCATCAGCTATCGAGTAACATTAACATTTTATAGGGATGGGGAAGATGCATGGAGCAGCCTGTGTAACAGAGAACAAATCACCCCACAGAGCCAAGGCATTCCTGGGGCACTCAACTCCTGCTCCTCCTTTGCAGATGCCCCCTGGATCATCATCTTCCATGAGCTGCCTGTAACTCACCTCTGGAGATGTGCTCCTTTCCTGCACACAAACACACCAATATCTGCTTTGTCTGAGCAAATTTCCCTGCCAGGAGCAGAACAAGAGGTGAGCAGGACTCCAGGCCAGTGCAGGGTGTGATGAGGTTTAGATCCCTGCTGTGCACTGGCAGTAGCATTTTTAACAGGATCCCTCTCCTAAAACAATCAAGCAGGATGTGAGGGGCAGGTGTTTGTGGGTTTTAAACACAGATCATTTCTGTGATATGGTTTGCAGCACAACCCCCTGACAGAGGCACAGGTGAGGATGTGCAACACAAGGGCAGCCAGAGGCAAGGACTTTTTAATTAGTTTTTACACTGGAAAAAGGGTTTGTGCGGCCACACTTTTAGCTCAGGGGAATCCTTAACTCAGCCTTGCATAGCCTGAGCCTGCTTACCACAAAGAGGAGTAGGAGTTAGCCAAACAGAGAAAATAAACTTTGGGTTGCAACTAAAAGAACATAATTTTCTCCCAAATTCTTTCTATGTTTACCATATTAAATGATCAAAACATTTGCACTGGATCACACTCTACAGATGGAGCACTGAAAGGTCAGCTGCTAAGCTGCAGAAGCAGAGAGACTCCACATCTCCCTTTAAGATGATTCCCCACCCTGAACGGGACCCCAAGGAACTCCTGTAATAGCATTAGTGCTCCGAGGGGCCGTGCAGCAGCTCTCATTTGCTCTTCATTAAGCCTCAAATTCCCACTCCAAAGATGGGTCCTGACTTTCTGGTGGCACTTGGACAATGGGGGAAACTGAGACACTAGGAGATTAAATTCTTTCAATTAAAAAAAAAAAAAAATCAGTCTCAAATTCCTAATTCTCATCCTCTTCTTCCAGCCTTCAGGTTTCCACACAGTAGAGTTTGTTGTATTAAATATTCAAAAAATCATGGAACTGGGAAATTTTATAGATTGTGGGTCTCTTCTGGCTAAATTGTTCAGTTGTATGGTCAGTAATTCTAAAAGAATTAAAACGAAAATATCTTTGATTCTTGAAGGAATAGGAAAATCAGAGGCAATGAAGAACAAAGTGTTTCTCATGTTCGTATTCCCGGAATCCAGGCTGGTCTGCCCTTGGGGTCAGCTTACAAACTAAAAGCTGTGTTACTACTTAGCCCCTTTGGGACAGATAAGAACTCTGTGCCAGGCTTGATCCTTAGAGCCTGGCAGGGTCATGGATTTGTTTACATTTGGGTTCAGGAGAGGATTTAAGTCCCTGTTTATCTTTAAGGCTCCTGGCAGATGCACAAACTCCCAGGTATTTTTCATTGAAGAATGAGCCCCTCAGTGAATCAAAGCCTCGTTACATCCCCACAGCAGATGGAAGAGGTGAAAGCCTGGCCCCACCTTCCCAACCTGCTAATGGAGCAGCTCAGCTGCAATACAGACATTGCCATGCTTGCCTCTATTTCAGAGGGAGCCAGGAGTGGAAGGTTTGAGATTTAGAGCATATCTGTACTCACAAGACTATGCAAATCATTTATTACTCTGGCTTGGAGCCTGAGCTTGGAGGTACAATATAGGTTAATTAAAGACACAGGAGAGTGTGGGGAAGATGCACAGATTGGACCAAGCAATAGTGATGTGGCCAAGGCTGAGGAAGGAAGTCCCAAGCTGATTCCTGGAGAGAAAATCGACAGCACAAACCAGCTTTGCCTTTTTCTTTCTGAGAGGAAAAGCACAGCGTTGTGCACTGAGCAGAGCTGGTGAAGGAGTGGAATGGTCACCTTTGGTTGTGGTTATCCCCACGACTTCAGCAGCGTGGGGACCCTGGGGCAAATTCCTGTGTGTGCTATGAGTCACTTCCAGCTGGAGATATCCTAGGGATCTGTGATTGCCCGTGTCCCAGTTCAGGCTGTTAAGGAGTCCCAGAGGGCAGAGTCTCACTCTCCACAAATGGGGAAGCAGGTTTGCCACTCTTCTGACAGAGTGCAATCACGGAGGCATGGGGTGAGCTTCTGGAAGACAGGCTTCAGTCACACACCTTCTGCTCCTTGGGTGAGAACAGGGGCAATCACTTTGGTAATGGATACTGAGGAAGAAGTCAGGCCGAGTGACCCAATATTTTATCCAAGTCCCAAATACTTCAGTGGTCTTTGCATGCCAGGACTGTTTTGCCTCTTTTATCCACACGTTCGAGGCTCAGCAAAGAAATTGGTATGAAATTGTTGTTCCTACCACTTCTACAAGCACTAAATCTTGCTTTGTTTTTCCTATTTTCTTTTCTTCATTTTTTCTTTAATAGCCATCCAGGCTCCTTTACTGAAGCTGTAAAAAAACACAGGTTATGAAAAGCAGAAGGGAAAGGCTGTTTCCAGGCAGAGGAATGTGTCTCTGGATATGTTTCTGGACCGAGCAGCACAAGAGGGGACCCCATCCTCAATATGTTTGTAGGATGCATCACACCACAGAGACCTGAATGGAGCCCTCCAGGCACAACTGTAATGTAAATATTAATTAACATTAATGGTCTGTGGTCTTGCCTGTCAGCTGGAAGCCAGCAAGGCTGTGTGTGGCTGAGGATATTAATTTGGTTTTGGGGCCCTGAAAGCTGAGGGACTGTTGGTACAGTGAGCAGAGCAGCTTCACTCCCACTTGCCCACCCCGCTCTGCCTCTGGGTCATTTTCAGGGAAGGAAATCACAACTGGGGTGGGATTCTGGGGCTGCTGCAGAGAGCACTGGAGGCACAGGTGCGAGATGGGCTCATAGCTGAGCTCCATGCCCTGCTGTGTGCTCCTCACGCTGCCAGCTCCAGGCACAGAGCCATGGATCCGGCGTGCTGGGAACACCGTCTGCAAGGGGTAGGTCACACTTCCCAAAGCATCTCTCACTGTCTGGGCAGGTCTCTCCTCGCTGTGCCTCACTCCCCTGCAGCCAGGCACACAGCAATCCTCCGGGGCTCCAGCTGCAGCATCTAGAGTTCCCACTTGCTCCCAGACTGTGGGCCCAGTTCTCAGCATCAGCACCTCGCCTGCTCTCCCTCCCTCCCTCCCTCCCTCTCTCTGCAAGCACCTCCAATGAATTATTAATTGCAGCTCATCCAATTAAAGGGCTCCTTGGCGTTAATAATTCATGGCTGTGGTTGGCTGGCAGGCTGTGCAGCACGAGGGCTGGGGCTTGGGTGAGCAGAGAGGAGTGAAGTGCAATAAAGAAAGGAAGAAATCAATAGTGGAGCACAGGCTGTACACATCCAGGAGACTCTCTATTATATCTGAGAATTGCTTTCTGTGATTGCTACCATCATTACTTCTGTATTTATTTTTTAACGACTCGTCCATCATGAAGCCCGAATACATAACGAAAAAAGGCCAATTGCACTAAACCAGTTAAATTCTTTTAATGCCTGGCACTGGGTGAAAGCAGTAATGAGTTCGTTTTGTCTCTACTCCCACTTACGGTGAAAGCTCCCTCATCCAGGAGCCAGTTTCATTGCTCTCTCTGTAGGTTAGGATAGATCCACTGCTTTTCCCTCTGGAAATGGACCCATCAATGATGTTCATGGGAGTAACTTGCAGCTCAGCAGCTCTGGTATGAGTATATCAGGCAGTTCCCAAGACAAGGGAGCACTAGCAGAGTATTCAGAAGAAGCATGAGTGTGGTGCTACTGCAAAACCAACCTTTTATCATGGCCAGGGAGAAAGGAAACAGGACTGGAAACCTCTCCCAAGATTTGAGATGAGTTGGCATTAGGGAGAGGGTTGACAGCATAGTCTGGGATGAGGGCCATGGAAGCTGTGCGTGTTAGAGGGGATACAGCCTCCTACAGGGCAGATCTGAAATGTGGAGGAAGGCACGTTGTAGATTTTGGTATGGAAGCACAGTCGTAGGGACAAATCCAGACTGGCAGATGCCCAACCTCCTTGCTGTGTCAGAAAGAGGCACACAGAGAATGCAGGGTTGGAGGAGAAAGCCAGAGGAAATCGAAGTAGAAATGAGATTCACCTTTTTTGCCAGCGATGGCAGCCTGCTGAAAGGAAATGCTCAGTGAGGCTTTAACAACGGTGTGTGTGGAGATGGAAATCACACTGCGACTCAAAGGCTCCTGAAAGGTGTGTCTCAAACACAGGGTGATGGTTAACAGCCAATAAACAACCCAGTAAACTGGTGGGGGCTCTACTGAGCAGGAATTCAGCTCAAATCAAACCCCTGTGCCCACAGAAATCTTTTGTCTTTCTTTCACAGGGGTCATACCCTCCTTTTATAAGCTTGGGGACTATGAAGAGGGGGCCAGACAGCTACTGGGGAACCCTTTTTGTAGCCTCACATGGTGGGGATATTCTCCTTTAAACCACATTTGATGGAAGCCGTAAAACACCCATTGTTAGTGTGAGGTACAGCCAGCGTGCCTGTGGGCGTGAGGTGATTTTGAAAGAAATCCTGAGTTAGTGCAGCATCTGCTACAAGACGACTTCAAACCAGGGCTTTCCACCCCTCTGCAAATGTTGGTGAAACACGGTTCCTGCATGGGACTGTGATGTGACTGAACCACACATGTGAAAATATCTCAAGAACTTGCAAAATAATAGTTATTCTTTTTTTAACGCAAGTGATTTTAGTGCTGATTTGAGAACCCTGAGGAGAATGTGGAGTTCAGTCTTCATGGCCCATTCAGTCTTTGGTCTCTCAGCTGCAGTTTCCAATTAGTGCTAATTTGATTGTGGTTTCTGTGGTGTGGACCATGAGGACCTTTTACACTCAGCAGATCTGGCACTGCAGCTTGGTGGATCTTCCCCAGTAGCAGATAACCTGAGACTCTGCCCCCAGCCCGGTTTACATGTTTTGCTCAGCCCCAGTTCCTGGTTAGGCTGGTTCTGAGGGTGTTCAGGCTGACATCCATTCACTCACATTTCTGTTTCCCATCATTTCTGTTTCACATCCTAATTCCCGGCTCCATATACTAAATGTGCACTGTGTGGGTCAGATACCACCAAAATAAGGCCACAAAACTATAAATTGGCACAAAAGGAGGGGACAAATCCCATGAAACAGCAAGGGGTGTTTAGTGCAGATCTCTGGGTGGCTGAGGAGGCACCTCTGGTCCAACTCCTTGCACAAATGGCACAGTAATCAGATGCTGAACATGCTCAAGGGAAAGGGCAATTAGTGAGAGTTATTTTAATATCTCAGGAGGAAGAGAGGACAAGGTGGATCCGGGCATTGCCATCCCAGGCACAGGAACCAGCTCCTCCGCACAGGTTTGGGGACAGGATCTGGCGTGAGCACACCACTGCCAGCTTCCCCAAGCCACAGCTGCATCCCCACGCAGCTTTCTCCTTTAAAAGAAAAAGGGAACTGTGGACATCATTTTCCAGGTTTTTGCAATATCTCAATTTGTTCCCTGTGTACTCAAAGATCAATTCCACAGAATGAAACCAAAGTGAACCTGTAACATTGCTGTCCTTGTAAACAAGAACAAATTCAACAGAAAATAGCAGAAGACCAAATTTCTGCTTTGGTTTTTTGATTGTTTGGGTTTTTTTACCTTCACTGATATTTTCATAAGGGGAAAATTGATCTTACCTCAAATCTGGAGTTGAGTTCTTGGAAAAACCTTGCTTTCAGCTTTCAATAAAAAGGTGCAGAGATGGGCACAGATGATGCCCCACTTCCAAACACCTCCCTGGAACTGGTACAAATCCAGTTCCCTTCCAGCACTGCTTTGTACAATTTGATTTTCTACCCAATTCTCTCTCTGCTGTCTGCTTTATGTGTCTGTTAATACGTAAGTCTGGTCTTTTTTATCTTGCTTGTATTTTTGGCTTTTTTTTCCCTCTTTCCCTGCTTAGCACTAAACTGCGGCACACGCATTGTGCTTTCAGCTGCCTGTGATCTGTCAGCGGGCCCAGGAGCTTAGTCTGAACAGGCTGTGTAAATATTGTCTCAAAATTACAAATATTCAGAACGGCACTAATATATGGGGCTTTTGTTAAAGCATCTTGTTTCATGGGCTTAACCACAGGCTGGGAAGCACGGAGATGTTGACGTGTTATTTGTACAAGGGACACACACTCAGGTGTACACAAAAGCACAACATTGTACAAATAGCAGCTCAGGCCATAAATATCTTGGCAAAATTGCTCCCAAATCAAAACAACCCCCAAAAGAGACATGATGGAAATGAAGTCAGACTGCATTGCTTTCAGGGCACACACCCTGCTTGCTTGTTTTTTCCCCCTCTGAAAACGGGTGGAAAACTCCCCATACTGAGGAGCCTATTCTGGATCAACACTTTTAGTAACAAAATGTACCTTTGTATCTAAAAATCTGAGTGTCATGAATATGTAACGTGGGAGGAAGGAATGATTTTGTCAGTGTGTAAAGCAGTCCCAGAGAGGCTCGAATCCTGCCTGGTTTCTATTAACTCTCCTTCTCTGTAAACACACTGAGTCATTTGCTGCAGGAGAGGTGTGTGAGCACCGGGAGGGAAAGGCACATGGGTGTGAAGAAAAATTCCCACTGCCATGCAAAGGGAGAGAAATGGATTGGCTGGGCAGAGAGCTGCCTCCAGCCTCGGTCTTGGCTCTGCACAGCCAAGCTGAGCTGCAGGTTTGAGCCCAACAACAGCACAAATTTGAAAGGTCTCTTGCACTGCCAAAAAATGTATGAAGTGTGTTTGTGCACACTGATCAACCTCCCACAGGGCAGATCTGAGCTCCAGAGCCACCCATGGGGAATCTTGTGTTGGTGAAAATGTGAATGCAAATATCTTTCCTCTGCTCATCTCCAGCTGCTTCATACCAAACTCATTCCCTGTGGAAAGACATTGAGGTTATTGGGGTGTGATGGGCACCCAAGGGCCTTGTGAGCCACGTGAAAACCATGAAACCTTCAAGCTACAAACAGAACGAGAGGCAGGAGCTGTCTCTGATTTTGTGACCCTGGCTTGGGGAAGCCTCTGAACTCAGGCAATCATAGCAGTACATGTTGAAGTTGAAGGCAGCAAACCTGTAAGTTAAACAGATCCCAAGAATCTGGCTGTGTATCAGGGCACCAGTAACTTCAGTTTGTTGTTCTCCACTCTGTTTTTCTCTGTGTTTGCTGAGATCACTCTGTATTTCAGATTCCTTAGTCCAGTCTTTGGACAGCAGCAGGGCTGGGGAGGTGCACATTTAAGCCTCCCTGAGCTTTTGGGCTATGTGGAAAGGGAGGTTAACCTGGGGAGAGGAGGGAGCTGCATCCTTCCCTTCCCCACTCTGCACCAGCACGTCCCAGGAGTGGCCAGGTACAACAGGTTTAACAGGGTTTGCCCCTTCCATCTCTCCATTACTCCAGGTTTCATATAACAAGGGACACAGTGCTCATATGTTCTGCCTGGACCAGTCGTGCTGTTTTGCAAGAGGAGCTGGTTTGCCATGAGCCAGCAGCTGAGAATTTTATCCTAAATTGCTTTTTCCCTACTGTCTCTACCATGCAGGTGCCTGGAGCAGCCTTTGAGATGGGCTGCTGGTACCAGGCTGCCATCCAGAGGGGAAAGACACGGTGCTGGGAGCACCAGGCACTTGCTGGATAAGGCACTAAAGGGACAGCTCTGGTCAGGAAATCAGAGCCAGGTTTACAGCGGGGGCAAGGATGGGTTTTGAGAAGGCTCAGATGTTTAAAGATCCTGCTGGCTTGAAGTGAACACTTGCTCCAGAGTCCTTTCCGATGAAAACCCAGATCATCATCAGCAGAAAAATTTGCAAATGAAAGGAAATAACAATAATTGTTGCACATGACACTTGTCACTGCAAGATTTCAAGCACCTTACCCTCTGGATCTTTACAGCTCTGCTCTCTCTGCTGTGGGGGTAATACCTCACCCTCTGGCCACAGACTTGAGCCTTTCCCTGTGTAGGACTCACGACCTAACCCTGGTCTGTGTCACTGTAGTCTTCCCAGGCAGAGGTGGCCAAAACTGTGAACAGGACAGAGCAGCTGTTCCTTGCTGTCTGAGCAGGGCCTGTTGGTGTCTGCCCCAAGCTCCCAGACCATGTGCCTCAGTTGCCATCCGTGAATGAGGTGGACACACTCCGACAGGACAGACAAACCTCTGCATCCCATACCTGTTCCACCCACGGGCTGTGTGTGCCTGCAGATGCACAGCTGGGCACATCTGGGCATACATTCAGGACCTTTTGTGTGTACATACACATATATGCCAGTGTACCCATTACATATAAATACAGAGCCAGCCTCTTGCTCTCTCTATAAATGCAGTGTGATCAATAACATTTCTAGTGCAGGGGGTGAGCAAAGTGCCTTGTTAAACTAATAATTGCACAGGAACCAAATCCTTTCTAATAAAATCTTTTAAAACCTTTTTAAAATTTCTACTCCAAGGCCAGTTTTCCTGTGAGACCTGTAATTATTGAGAGTGGAAAGAAAGGAGTATAACTAGCCTCTCTTAGCAGCTGCCCAATGGACACAAAAATGGGGCTGCACTGAGAGGGTGGCCCCTATGGAGTCTCCTGATTGAGACACAAACCTGGGGCTTGTGCTGCCCATCTCCTCGCAGGGTTTATAATTAAAGCTGTATTGCTGTTTATATTCCAGCAGCACCTGAAAGCCCCACTGCAAAAGGTGCTGTGCAAACAGAGAGGCAGCAGCCTCGCTGCAAAGGATTTACAGCCCTGAGAGATAAAGTGTGCAGGGGGGAGGGCTGTGCGGAGGGGTGAGGAAGAAGAAGGACAGCGAGTCCTTCAAGGCTGTGTGTTAACAGAAGAAAAAGTCAGGGGCCAAGCAGCTGCCACTCAGCCTCTCAGATTTAATCTCCAAGAAACACACGTGCTGCTTGACCCAGGCACGTCCATGTTATATTTATGTGTGTGATCACCCTACAGGGCAGCAGTGATGACTCTTAGCTGCACCTGAGGTTTTTGGTACCTCTCAGGCATATCTGACTGCAGAAATCCCCTAAGTGAAGAATATTCAGAGTGATGGAGCTCCCAGTGAAAATACCCTTGCCCCAAGCACAGCTCCAAGGAGGCTGCATGACATGGAGGTCCTGTTCCTGGCCAGGAAGGCAAGGAAAATCTGGGAGGTCTGTGCCTGTGGTTGACAGAACCAGAGGATGCTGACGTGGTCTGGGAGCGCCGGAGAGGAGGAACCCCCAGGCCGAGGGTGTTGTTGTGCATCTCCTACAGCAAATCCCATTGCAGCAGGTGTGGTGAGGATCACCCCAGCCAGAGCAGGCAGGGAAGTGTGCCAGTGCCTTGTCCACAGCAGCATCCTGCCTGCACTCCCTGGAAAAATCACCTGTGAATGAGGCACAATCTTCTCTGGCAAGGCCATTGTTTCCGTGAGGCTTTTCATTAGCTGGGGAGCCATCCATCCCAGGCAACATTAGTGCTACAGGGAAGGAAGGCAGGAATCAGGAAAGTTAGCAAGTCGTGGGCTGTGTTTGGTTAAACACTGTCTTCAGGCTTCAAAACTAATGCATATGGAAGGGGGTGTGATGTGGGGACACTCAGCTTCCTTCCTCCGAGTTAATTAACCTCCCTCACCTCCGTGCTGTTATAGACACAGGCACTTCTGCTGCATATGTCAAGGGCATAATTAGCACAGGCTGAGCAAACCACACACAGGATGGAAACGTGCCTGCAAGATGGACACAAGTGACAGCCAGGCACGGGCAGGGACAGCCAGCCTCGGCTCAGTGACCTGGGATGGCAGGAGTAAATCCGAGCTGCTGGATGGAAAGATAAGGGCTGCCCTCTCTCCATTTCCTTCATCTGCTGTCTGCTGGGAGGCTGCAGCCACCAAAGGGGAGCAGATTCACTCCTGAGGGGATGACAAAGGGTTAGGAGCAGTTCAGTGATGGAGAAAAGTCTCCCTCAATTTCTGTTCATCTCAGACCCTGAGTATTCCCAGATCTTGGTGCCCAGAGGGCACAACCTTCCTCCCTCATTCAGATCCTCAGGGAACCCTTCTCCATCACTCAGGGGAAAGTCTGCACCCTCCCTGCCCCTCTGCAGCTTTGCCCAGCCCTCAGCTCCCAGCACCTCTGCAGCCAGCACCCCATCACCCCCCAGTAACCTGAGCTCCTCATTCCCATCCCTCGGGATGCTGGCATCTCTGCTGTGAGGAGAATGAACCCCTCTGGCAGGGAAGGCTGAGGAGAGCACTGATAGAGGGAAACTGCCCTGCCTGGGGGCAGATCTGCAGGGATGGATCCCTGGGGAGGTCCAGCACTGCTCACACTGCTCACACTGCTCATTTCATGGGACCATTGCCCCTCACTCCTCAGTCTCAGGGGCTCCTTCCATGCCTGTTGATCAATTCCATCCGTGCTGGCTCCTTTCTTCCATCCACTTCATTTACTGCTGCTCCCAATACACCTCTCCCGTAGATTTCAAGCATCCTGGGGTGACCCTGCTCCACGGCTGAAGATCCCCAGGGCCACTGTCCTGCAGATCCCTGTGGGTGGAAGACATGAGAGGAACAGAATGGAGAGAGCTGATGATTCCCTGCAAGGCCTCCCCTCTTGTGCAGCTCCCAGCTCCTGGCATTGCCTCCTCCCTTCTCCCCAGAACCACAAAACACACATGCAAAACATCCCCAATTTTTAAATGTTGCTGTTTTAGAGAAACTTAGTGCTTGTTCCAGCTGCAGGCACTAAATCATCCCTCTGCCCTGGACGTGTGCTGAGGAAGGGAGGCCAGTGATGAATGGGGCTGTCCGTATTTACACTGGGAGCAGCACAGCTGTGTGAATCTCACTGTGCAACCAGGACTGTGCAAACTCGGCATCCCCCCTGCTTCCTCCCCTCCGAGTGACAGTGACTGATTGTCCACTTTTGCAGAGCACTGCCCAGCACAGCCGTGGCTCCCAGCACCTCCTGAAAGTGAGGAGGAGGGGGGAACCTAACCCTCGAGTCATCAGAGTTCCCACATTTCCTTGGCAAGCCACAATTGCTGTGGTGACTTTGCAGGCCACAGAAATAAAAGAGAAGTGCTGGAGAATTGGAAGTGAGAGGGGGGAGGAGAAAGAGTAGCCTGGATTTTTCCTGAAAGGAAATGCAGCCAAGATACTGAGCACCTGTAGCACTTTTCATCCTTCAGACAAATTCTCAAGGTAAATATTGATGCCCTAATGGAGTGTAATCAGACTGCAGTGCTCTGCATAGAGCTCTTGGACTGGGGGTTTAAGAGAGCTTACATTGCTGCCGAGGCTTAGGCAATGTATGGACAACCCACACAGGCTCCCCACACTTCTTCCTATTGTTTCTGCCCAGGGAAGTTGTGGCTGCCCCATTCCTGGAAGTGTCCAAGGCCAGGTTGGATGGGGCTTGGAGCAACCTGGGATAGTGGGAGGTGTCCCTGCCCATGGCAGGGGTGGAATGAGATGATCTTTAAGGTCCCTTCCAACCCAAACAATTGTAGGATTCTGGGATTCTGTGTTTCATGCCTGCCTTGATCTATATGGCTGCTGCCTTCACTTGGTCCAATCTCAGCCCTGAGGAGACAGAAATATTTAGTTCTTCCAGAAGATCTGGATGCAATCCTGCCACTGAACTTCCCTCTCTCTTAGCAGACTCCAACAGTTCCGGACCTTTCCTTTTTCCTTATAACCTGTATGCCTGTAAACCAGCAGGAAATTTTCCAGAGATGATCCTGGTCTGTCAGGGGCTCCACTGCAATTACCACATCTCAGCAGAATGCTTTGCTTTCACCAAATCACCACATTCTGAGAGGAAAAATAGGGCAGTCCCAAATCAGTCAGAATATTTCTGATCATCTCCCCATTCTCCTCCTTAGCTGATGGAGATGTGCTGTGTCCCAGCAACTGAGTTATGGAAAAGGGAATGAGCTCTAGGGCTCACTCCACATGCCTGCAGGGGAAACAAGGGGCTAAAGGAAAGACATTGAGATATGACCTTCATCCACAACTTTACATAAAAGGATTTAACTTAGAGCAGTAGGATGGGTGGCTGCACTGCACAGAGGAGTCCTGGGAGTGTGTCTGAAGAAAGGCACTTGGCCCTGTGCTTCAGACAGGTGACAGCGTGGGGGCTCTTACCTGCTCTAAGCAGACCCAGGTGGAGAGGAGAAGGTGAGTAATCACTGGCTCTGTTTGTACAGGCAGCTCCTGTGGCAGACCAGAGGAAGGGTCACCTCGAGACCCCGAACTTGGCATAGGCCCCCTCGAGGCAGGGTTAAGCCCACAGTGCCATCCACACCTGGAGTCGTTCCAGTCCAGACCAGTGCCAGCTGGAGATGGACTAAAACCCAGGGCTCTGCGGGCAGAGACACGGCTCCTCCCCACCATCATGGGCTGAGCGCCTCGCTGAAGGGGGAAAAGAAAGAACTGCCCACGGAAAATGGCATTTTCAATATGCTGGAGTGTCTGGGCATGAAGGTAGACTCAGGGAAAGGCAGGGAGAAGAATGGCAGGGAGCTGGGAATGGCTCCTTGCCTTATTCCTATGCTGCTCCACTCCACACTCAGATAAAGTGGTCCCTTCTCTCCAGCCTTCTCCTTTCTAGTCACACACTCCGTTGGTTAATTCTCTCCTCGTCGAGATCAGAGATTAGATAGAGCCTGGATTTATAGCTAGTGAAAATAAAAAGAGCTGCTCCTATCAAGGATTCAAATGATTAAATATCCCACCATAGAAATACTTTTAACTTCACTTACAGTACAATTTCACTTACACGCTGATGCAGTTGACAGCGCTAACAAAAGCTGCTTGAGTAATATGGGGCCTGAAGAGAGAGAGAAAGAAGCTGGAGGAATGAGAACAAGGGATAGAGACAGAAATGGAGGGAGAAAGAGAGAAATGGGATTAGATACTGAGATGTAAAGAGAGGAAAGGAAAGGCAGGAAAAGAGAAGGAAAGAGGAGGTTGGCTCTCTCTGCCTGCAGCATTAAAAGTACAAGAGCTAAACCAATTAAACAATGAAAGGAAAGCAAAGGATTAAATGAAGGGCTATGTAAAACAGCTCCTCTAATCCAGCTCATTTACTGCTCTTTATTCTCCATTTCCCTCTCATGTTGATCCTCAGATTCAGCAGCACCAGACTCGCTGTGCCGTGCCCACGCAGGGCCCTGCTGGCACCGTGGTGTGCCCTGTGTGCTCCTCCTCCTCCCCTGCGCCCCCAGGGCCCCCCAGGCTGGGGGACAGCGGGGCTGAGTGGTGACAGCACTGGCCTGGGGATGCTCCGTGGCAGGGGGAGCCTGTCCCGAGATGTGGCCTCACCCACGGTTGGGCTGCTCCTACTCCCTGGCCAGGGACAACCTCAGCAAAGCCCCGAGAGCTTTTCTGTGAGTCAGGGCTGCCCTCCACCATCACTGCCAGCACAGCAGGGCAGGGACTGCTCCGCTCCAGGTGCTGCTGGAAACCCCATTTTGGACAAAGACTCTGAGGTGCTGTGGCGATCCAAAGGACAAAGAGGAATTTTCAGGGCAGTTTCTGCTCCTGCCTTCTCTGTGGCTCCTCTTTTCCCTCGGGCCCTTCCTTTTCACAGATGCTCGGGCACAGGAGCTGTGAGATTGGGAGCAGACAGCCCCAGTGACACAGGACTGCTGCACCTCTCCCCAGGGCACAGCCTTCCAGAGGTTCCAGCATGGGAAAGAGCATTTCCAGTCCCTGTGCCACAGCTCCTCCATGCCCTGCTGATGCTGGGGTCCACCACAGCTGCCTTCATGTGCTGTGTGGGTCAGGCTGTCCTGCAGCAACCACAGCACTCACGGGGAAGGTGGCTGGTGGCTAAACTGCAACAAACACGGATGGGGACAAGCATCACTTACCCACCTTCTCCTTTCCCCCTCTTTCTCCGCTTGTCTGATGGCCAAGAATGATTGTTTCTTTTCTGGTTCCTTCCCACAGTTCTGATCTCAGCCTCAGGGAGAGCAGGGGGAGCGCAGAGCAAGTCATTTGGGGAGGGACACTGGGGAAGTGTGGCTCCCTGGAGGAGGTTATCTGTGCCTGGTCACTGTCTGCAGGGATGCAGTTCTATTTGGAAATTACTTTTTTTCCCCTTCAGCACTCCAGAGCCACAGATCATTTGAATTCACCCTCTCCTTTCCTTTCAGGAGACAGAAAGGCCCCAGCCGTACTTGAAATGAGACAGATGCTTATGGAACTGTGGTTTTAAAAGCATTTTTCAGTTCAGTTCTCTCCTTTTCTACACACAGCAGTCCAATGTGAGCTGACTAATAAATGCATTATCTTTTTTTTTCCTTTCCTAGGAGGGTTTGATATGGCAGCTCCATAGATCAGCTTGGTCTCCAGGGATATTTCTGCCCTAAACAAAATGGAAATTGTCTGCCCCCTCGCAAGCCCTCAGTGACTCATACAATAAAGAGAACTCATAAATATTTGGGTAATTACAGTCCGTTCACCTAAATTCCATAAGAGGCAGAGCACTTTCTTACCGGGTCCTTAAACGGCTCTGGTGGGCTGCTGCTCGCGGTGCTGGGTTGCCATGAGCACCTGATTCCCCCTCAGGGGTCCAGCTCCAGTGCTCTCTTCCCAAGCAGCCAGCAGAGGTGGGGAATGTTGCACAGCAAAAGGGTGAAAAGTTGGGTAATGAATAATAACTTAGATCATGGAATCCCAGACCGCTTTGGGTTGGGAGGGACCTCAAGCCCATCCCATCCCACCCCCTGCCATGGGCAGGGACACCTCCCACTGTCCCAGGCTGCTCCCAGCCCCATCCAGCCTGGCCTTGGGCACTGCCAGGGATCCAGGGGCAGCCACAGCTGCTCTGGGCACCCTGTGCCAGGGCCTGCCTGCCCTCACAGGGAGGGATTTCTTCCTAATATCCAATCCAACCCCACCCTCTGTCAGTGGGAAGCCACTCCCTGTGTCCTGTCACTCCATGCCCTTGTAAATAGTCCCTCTCCATGTTTCTTGAGGGCTCCCTTAGGTCCTGGAAGACACAATATTGTTTTATTTATTTTATATCCAGTTCCCACAGAGCAGGTGCCTTTTGTCTCGTGCCCCATCATGAGTCACCACGACCCCTCTGTGGCCAGCTCCTGGAGCTGGAGATCAGAGGATCCCTGCCCCTGGAGCCAGGCTTGGCTGGAATCTGCTGGAGCCAGGCCTTCCAGTGCAGTGACAGCCCTGGAGATTAATGCATTTTATAATGATATTATTACTGCGTTGGTGTTAATATTTTATTGCTTGTTGTCACCACTCTGCGAGGCAGATCCAGCTGCACATATATCTGATCTGGATGGTCTGCAGCCCTTTGTTCCTTCCCTGGGAGGGTTACACCAGGCTCATGCTACAGCTATTTGCTAAAAATTACCAGAGAGACCAAAATGGGGAATATGAGACCAAAATGAATGGTTCAGTGAAGGTCTGGGCTGTTTTATTTCCTCCCCTCCCTCCCTGCCTCCTCAGGGAGGACTACAGCGTGTGCAAGAGCCCTTTTAAAAAACCCTCCTTGAAATCAGGATGTCGGGAGCTGCCCTGGCTGCACTGCCCAGCCCTCTGCCCCTTCCCCAGGGCTCATCTCTGCTCCCTGGTGACCTCTTGCAGCACAGCTGTGGGGACAGGACTGTCCCAGGTTCCCTGTGCCCAACCCATGGCAGTCACAGAGTGGATTCGCATGAAGTGTTTTGCTTCCTTGACGTTCCAGGACCCTGCGAAGAGCCCCTCCTCTGTGGGAACACCAGGGGCCCTGAGTGGCTGGGACCATCTGCAGAGCCACTGCTGCTGCCAGAGGGAGGGATGCAGGGCGCTGCAGGGAGGGCTTTGGGCTGGGCTAGAGGCGAGCTCTCGGAGGAGCTGGTGACTGCAACCCCAGCGTGGCAATGAGAAGCTGTTAAGCCTTTTTTCCCATCAAGGGCAGCCTCCTGTCTCCAGGAGTAACCAAGCCCAGCTCCCTCCAGAGAAGGTTTGAGCACTCCCAGAGCCTGGTATCAGACCTTGTCAGTCACAAACTTTTAATAACAAACTGTTTCATCAAATGCTTCATTTTCTCTTTTTTTCGTCCCTGCTTCCCTTTTCCTCCTGCTACTTAGGATTTTTTTCTTTCCTTGCTATGGGTGATGGTGCTTCTAATCAGCACTTTCCATGTCTAATTGCCTCATTGTGAGCTTCTCCCTGAACCTGTCAGACACCAGCTCACACTTCTTGCCTTACTTGTCACAAGAAAAATTGTTCTTTTAAATGTGTCTGGGAGAGACACAAGGACATGGAATGCTCCAGGGAGAGAGGAGGATGGAGGAGTGACTAACTGCAGTTACTCAGTGCATGGGATTTCTAAAAGCTGCCCTCCCCAGCTTACCTGGAGATACACAAATGCAGCAAAAAGACAATTCTCTGTCTCAAAAACATCACAGTCCAAAGTCTGTTGACACTGAAAAGTCCCTGCGGAAGCTGTGCCTGCTGTGATTATAGCAGAGGATGAGTGGATTACTCGGTGAAACAAACCATCCATGGCAGGAGGGATTATTTTGCATGTTAGAGGGAGATCTGGGGACTTTAAATACTAATACTCCATTAATGATTAATGTATCTCTTGCATACGAACCAGCTTGATGACCTATTCCCTCCCTGCCTCAATCACAAGTAGAGAAAAAAGTTTGCTGCACCGGGTTTGCATTCATGTGAGAAACTCCTGTCCTGTTCACGGGGCTCTGAATTCTACCTCCCACATTCAAGTCCTCTGTTATCCACCTAAATTAGATTATTTGTGAAGCAGGTTGATGCTCAGCCCTGGTGATAGCCGAGCAGTCTTTCGGGCCGAGGTATTTGTGGTTGTCATCTCCTGATAAGAAGATAACAGTGTTCCTCCTGTGACACATGAGCCTCAGCGCTGGCAGGTCTGCCTCGCACGGGCTGGCAGAGAGATAGAGGGGGACGTGTTTGTGCAGCTCAGCTCACAGCTCCCTTGCTAAGATAAATGATGACCTTGGTCTCACCTCCACCTGCTCTGCCTCAGATTAAGCAGGTGACAAAGCTGATGTCACATCTCTGGGTTTTGCCTGAAGTAATTTGGATGGTTCCACTTCATGGCAGTTATATGATAATGGTGACACATTGGTCTTGTCCTTTATGTTTACTCCCACAAGATTCTCTCTGTGAGCTGCTTCTGCTCCTGGTCCCTCTCACCTCCACAAGAATTAGTCAGGGGGTGGAGTTTTATTCCCAGTAAATAATATCTTTATGCATCCATGCCTTGCTTACAAGTGAAGAAATCACAGCAGTTTCCTTTTCCAGCTTTCTCTTTGTGTTGTGGAGGATTTTTTGGGGTGGGGCTCAGAGACCCCCATGGCAGTGGCATTTTCAGAGCCTGCTCTTGGGAACATTGGCAGGAGAAGGTGTCCAGGGGCTCTCAGTGGCATTGCTCTCTTCTTGCTGTCTCTCTCCTGGGGCAGATTTTAGGAACTTTCCCCAAGTTCTCCTCTACCTGCTGAGGATTCTGTGACTTTGTGACCCCTGCAGAGCTGGGAGAGCTGGCTGCTGACAGGTGAGGTGGTCACAGGGCAGCTCTGACCTCCTGGGGAGGCACAAGCACGGAGATGTTTAGCAGGGCACAATCAGAGGGCAGAGTAGAGAGGGGGAGAGGTTGACTGGGGGCCATGGGAAGTGACACACCCATCAAAAACTGACGGCAACCTGCACATTCAGGTGTAAAAATATTCCTTCAATCAAGGCAAGATCTGCGACTCGCAAGGACAAAGCTAAGGCAGCGTCTTCTCCTTGTCTCAGAAAATTAGTTTAGAATAAAAAGTGTGGAGGATTCAAGAGCAGGAGGGAAGGAAGGAAAGAGATCAAGCAGCGCCTGTGCGCTGCCCCAGGTCCCTGCCCCTCTTGTCTCTGCATCCCACTGGGGACGTGGCACAGATGTTTTTTCCAGGAGCAAAACTTCTGCTTCGTGCCGTACCACACAGTTACAGCCCCCAAAGCTGATTACAGCCTCAGAAGTGGTTTTACCTTTAAATCTCCTCCTGCCCTGATGCCCAGCTCCCTGCCCAGGAAGGCACCCAGCAGCTGCCAGCCCCATCCTCTGCCCCACAGCCCCCGGGAGCAGCCAGGGTCGCCCCAGGGTGACACCTTTGCCCAGCTCCTGCCACGCTCTGCCAGATTCTTATGAAGCAAAACAGAGCTGAGTTTGGCTTTTTTTTCTGATTATGCCAATAATTCTTTTGCTGCACTTTTCAAATCCCTCGCTGCCTGCGTGTGGGATACAAATGACTCCACCTATGCATTTCATGGCATTTGTGAATCATTAGGCCTCACTTAAGAGGGTTTACATCACTCCACGCTCATCTTTCTCCTCCTAGCCTAATTCTGGGCTTTGGCCAAATAGCATTCAGGCTTCACTTCCACCCCTTTACCTTCAGTTCTTTATGTATTATTGAATTATTCAGGCACTTTCCATTGGGATGAATTGGAAATACACAATGGAAAATGCAGTTTCTCAAAGGAAGAATTTACATTTGCTGGAGTTGGTTTGTTTATTTGGAAAAATCAACATGCAATATAAACTTTCAGCCAGAAAAAAGACTGATTAAAAATAGAATCATGGCTCAAATGTTTCAATTTTCTAAATGTTTTGCTTGAAAGCAGTCAAACAAAATAATGAACTTATTTTAGTTCTGACACACTAAACACTGCCTCATAAAATACTGGGAGCTGGACACCTCCAGCTAGGATCTCTGGAGAGGAATTCCTCTTGTACTTGTGGTTCACAGCGTATCAGGCTCATTGCAGCACTCCAGGATATTTTTTGGATATTCTGTGGAATTCTGTTATCCCTGTTTTTGCATCAAGCTGGGATTCTACAACTCCAGCACAGAGGGCATCACTAAAGACAGAGATGTTTAATGCTGAAATGTTCTGAAAAATTTCAGGGACATTCCGAAAGTCAAACCAAAACATTTCATTTCTTTTGGTGCTGCTTTGGTTTGGGGTTATTTTTCCTTTAATTTTTCAAAAGTGGAAGTAGTTGCAATGGGAAGATTAAAATTCCAGTGTTTTTTCACTTTGCAGTTTCTTTTTTTTTTTTAGATTTCCTCATCTATAATAAATGTCTAATTAAAGTTTTTACTGCAAGCTAAGAAAAAACCTGGGGTAGAAATCTAAAATGGAGCTCCACGCTGCTTTTCATGATGACAGAAAATGAAGACCCAGCAAAAAGAAGAATTGGAATGAGACTCTTTTCCCACATGTTGATCTCATAATAATGAATTTAAGAGGAATTTTGGGCAGGTACAAAGTAGGGATGGTCACTGTTTAGTCTGAGAGCAGCAGCATCGCAGCGACAGCCCTGCCTAGAGAGGAGCAGTGGGAAACTTCGGCTGTGCCCAGGCTCCATCTCCATCTCCACGGAGGTTTTGGCATTTCCATCACCACTCCGTGGTCTGGGGATAAAAGCCTGGCCCACTTCAGTGATTCCTGGGGGAATCTGCATTTTTAAGATGAGCCTGGCAAAGTGCACCTCATGACCCCAGGGAAACCCTGGATATCCTGATCATCCTCACCTGGTGCCTTCTGTATCCCACATCTCCCTCTTTCCCCCTGGAAACTGATAAATGCAGAAGGCTTCTGTACCCTCGGTGCTTCTGGGGGTTTTTATCACCAGTAGGATTCGTATTGATTTTGAACCAGTCTTGTTTGCCTGAACTCTGGGGCTGGCAGACTCTGGACATCATTTCAATCTCTTCAGCACTCCCAGGCATAGGGTGCCCTCTTTTTATTTTTAAGGCATGTAATAAAGAACAAAATTAATGCCATGTCTGATTTATGCCCAAAGCCACCATTCTTTGTTTTTCCAGCTGAGATTTGATTTGATTTCATTAGTTTCTTTCCCATAGAGGCAGATAATTTTCTTCAGGTTTATGTTGGAGTGTTTCTGGGTTTGTCTGGGGTTTGGGGTTGTTTTGTTATTTTTGTTAAATAGCTGAGAAATAAATTCTAATATTTGTCTGTGTGAAGCCATTCAAACAAAAATAAAGCACACACCTTTTTAAAGTCAAAAGCACAAAAGTTTTGCATAGATAAAATTGTCCAATAATTCTTTTCTTTTGCTATTTATTGACTCTCCTGTGTCATTAAAAGGTATTGTCACGAGATGCTTTTGGCACATTTATAACAGACCCAGCAAATGATTTACTGACCCCCTGTCTTGCAGACCTGCATTTTCTAACAATTCCAGCTTAGCAGCTTTCATCTAAAAAAAGAGTAAAAACAGAGTAGACATGCCTAGATGGGCTGGCAAATTCCTTTCCTGCCTGATGCTTCCAGAAGGAAATAAAATATTCCTCCCTGATCTGTTGATCCCACCTTTGAGAACAGATTGGCTTAAGGATATGGCTGGGGTTGGCAAGGCCAGGTTCTGGGAGNAAGTTGATGGGGGGAAAGCATCATAAGGTGATAACAGAGCTGAGTTTAACTCAGAGTTAAATGTTCTTCTACATTACAAGACCAACACATCCTTCATGTTCTCCTGGGCTCCACCACCCAGAGAAAAGATTTTTATCATGCCTTAAGGAGCCCANTTGATTTCATTAGTTTCTTTCCCATAGAGGCAGATAATTTTCTTCAGGTTTATGTTGGAGTGTTTCTGGGTTTGTCTGGGGTTTGGGGTTGTTTTGTTATTTTTGTTAAATAGCTGAGAAATAAATTCTAATATTTGTCTGTGTGAAGCCATTCAAACAAAAATAAAGCACACACCTTTTTAAAGTCAAAAGCACAAAAGTTTTGCATAGATAAAATTGTCCAATAATTCTTTTCTTTTGCTATTTATTGACTCTCCTGTGTCATTAAAAGGTATTGTCACGAGATGCTTTTGGCACATTTATAACAGACCCAGCAAATGATTTACTGACCCCCTGTCTTGCAGACCTGCATTTTCTAACAATTCCAGCTTAGCAGCTTTCATCTAAAAAAAGAGTAAAAACAGAGTAGACATGCCTAGATGGGCTGGCAAATTCCTTTCCTGCCTGATGCTTCCAGAAGGAAATAAAATATTCCTCCCTGATCTGTTGATCCCACCTTTGAGAACAGATTGGCTTAAGGATATGGCTGGGGTTGGCAAGGCCAGGTTCTGGGAGGAGAGATAACAGGGGCTGTAGCAACACACACCAGGTTATCAGAGCTGAGCCTGAACACAGCCTGCCCTGAAATCTGGCTCCAGAGCGAGTCCTCACTGCTCTTAACCACTTAAAAGGAGTCTGAGCGTGACCCTGGTGAGATGGAACATAAGAAAACGGAAAAGGAAGTGAAGAGAGGGAGAGGAGAGGAGAGGAGAGGAGAG
>VYXC01002592.1:55186-110491 GCA_013397175.1 Platysteira castanea | reverse complement strand
AAGTTGATGGGGGGAAAGCATCATAAGGTGATAACAGAGCTGAGTTTAACTCAGAGTTAAATGTTCTTCTACATTACAAGACCAACACATCCTTCATGTTCTCCTGGGCTCCACCACCCAGAGAAAAGATTTTTATCATGCCTTAAGGAGCCCAAAGCACTGTGTGCCCAGCTGGTACCTCTCAGCCTGCAAACTGCCATTGCCAGAGCCCAGTGCAGCTTCCACCCTGCCAGTGCAGGAAGGAATTTCATAGAAATCCACAACTTCTTAAAGTTCTGAGACCACAGCTTGCAACTAATTATAGAAATAAATAACTAGTGACTGGAGCCATCTGTTCTTTATTTGGCAGTGCTTTCCTTCTTCAGGAAATTAGCACACCTGGAACCTCTGTGTCTTCCCGAGGATGGGTCACTCTGCCCTCTAAACCACAGACGAATTGCTGGAGCACAGGCAACCCTCTGGAGACGGCGCTGCTCATCCTCCTTCTCCTCACCCCCAGGGGAAAATAATTAATATGCTCAATTGAGTTTCATTAGTTACTCAGGTTGAGGGGAAGCAGGGACGAGGAGGTGCAGTAGTAAATAGATATTTATCACCACAGTTTGAACCTCGTTATCAGCGCAGAGCTTGGAGGGTTTGGCTCCCCCAGGCAGGTGCATCCTCCACGGCAGAGCAGGAGTCAGAAGGTGTGGGGTAGACGTCACCCAAATACAGACAATTTAACACGAGGTTTCCCATGTCTCCAGAGGAGGTTAAATCAGAGCATAATGTGGGAAATTCTATTTTCTCTCTCTTTTTCCTCCCCGATCTCATATTTCCCTTGGTTTAATCTTTGGCACTGAGGTGTTCTGTACAACTACGATCATGGGAATGAATTTTAAAAGGATTATTAATTTTACCCTTTTTTTTTTCAGTTTGACTTTTAGCTTAAGTCAAAAATATTTCAGGTCTTTAGAGCCATAATTAGACATATTGTTCTTAACCAAATGCCAGATAATTTGTACGCACTTGAGGTAAATCTTTTGCTGGAAAGGTAGGCAAATATTGAAATATGTAATGAAAATGAAAGGAAGCATGAATAAAAAAACCCCACACACAACTATTTTAAATCTTTTAAATTACTTTCTCTTCTCCCTCTCTTTAGTAAATATTTTAGTTATTCTTGCCCTGAGCAAATCCTCCTTTCAGGGTTTCTGTGTGTCTCTTTCTCATTAGCATTTTTTTTCTAAGTAAGTCATAAAGACCTGGTTATTTTTAAAACGTTCACATCTTATACACGATGCAGATGCAGGGACCAGAGAGAGAGAGAAGTAGCAGCGTTGTTAATTCATTCTGGGCAGGGATTTTTTTTCTTCTTACCTTTAGATGAGAAGGAGTTTGCTTTTGGCTGAAAACATTCAAAGTAAGTGCAGCACTTTGGGAAATAGCACATAAAGGGACTTTAGAGGGAGGAGAAATGAAAAGGATGGAAAAGTCGAACAGTGACAGAGGTAGTCAGAGAATTTACAAATTATTTTCTCTGACAATGTAGACAGCTCCAGGAGGCTGCCTTCTCTTTCAGGATAAAGTCACTTGTCATTCCGTAAGGGAAAGACAAGGGATGTGTCAGGAGTTATTTGAAATGTAAAGTATTGTTTTTAGCTTCTTTCTTGCTCATTATTGTAGCAGCAAAGTGCTCTCTCTGTGCTGATGGAGAGGCTGAGATTGCAGCAGGGAAGGAGGGCTGCAGGACCAAGGGGGCTCAGAAATTCCCGGGGTTGGGATAGACCATAGGGAAAAAGGCTTTGGGGACCCACAGGATTGAAGATGTGGGGCAAAGGAGTAGGTTTGTAGCAGGACTGAGGGGAAATGGGGATTATGGATGGCTCTGTAATGCTGATCAGCTCAGGAAGGACTGCAGGGAAGGGACACAGCCCAGCATCAGGGACCCCTGGACACGGGGCTGCACTCACGAGGGCACCAGGAGATGCTCAGGTGAAGGGGAGCACTGGCTGTTTGTCTGTTTGTCTATCACAGGGCCCCTTCCGACAAAGTCTGCTCTGCCTCCTCCCCCAGCCCGGGTTCCTTCAGTGCTCTGCCTGTGTTAAACAGGAACACTCTTCCCAGAACACTCCTGGGTGAGCTTTCTCCTCTCTGCACCAGTCCTGCTTGGAAGCATCCCACGAATGCAAAGTGCAGCACAGACACAGAGCAGCACTGCTCTGTACAGCAGGATCTCTCTCCTCACATCCCCTGACCATTTCAGACTAATCCAACTATCCAAATAAAAAATCCCCCCATTCTTTCTCTGGGCACTTCAGATACTCCACGTTCTCATTTCCAATCTGCTCTCCCCTGATCCCACTGCAAAGGAAGTTTCAAACTGACTTTCTATTCAGTGCTGCAAACCCCGGCTGCTGAGGGACTCTGGAACCAATGGCACAAGGAACTCCGGGCCCTGGAAAAGTAGGTTTGTGGAGAACACACTCCCTGCTAGTCCGTGGAGTGCTCTGCTGCTCGCAGCTACCCCAGCTTTCCCTCTTTGGCCTCTCCCTGAAATGGCTGCAGTTAGCGGGAGCACACCGGTGGCAGATAAGCATCTGGTAACCCATGGCAACCAAGTTCCTTTAGAAAATGGTCTTCCGATAATTTCCTAAATGAACAGGCCTTTTTGTCTTGTTGGAAATGGGGCAGAAAAGAGGATAAGAGGCTGGAGAACGGCACCAGGTGCATTTGTGTGTGCAGGTGCCACAGGCATCCCTGGGTGCTGCACGGTCAGACAATTTGCTCACCTGTGGGCACCTTTCTCTTTCTAACCCTCGCAGGATCTGGGGGTTTGGATACCCCATCAGCAGTTTCTCCCAAATCTCCCCATAGCAGGCTGAAGCCGCGGTGACAGGCGGGGAGGGACGGATGAGCTCAGGCAGAGGCACAGACAGGGCAGCAGACAGCGAGCCGGGTGTTTGTGCAAGTCGCTGTTACAGGATGAGGCTGATTATATTCCATTCTGGATTTGATTAGATTGCATAAGTAGACAGACCAGCAGAAATGAGCTGCCTGGGAGAGGAGGACATTTAACTAAAGGTCAGACAAAATTGCCCTGGAAACTGGTAGGTAGAGAGAAGTGTGGAGATGGAGGTGGAGCTGTGAGGGCTGGCTCCTGGTAGAGACAGGGGAACAGAGCTTAATTGCTGGAATTTCTGAGAGTTTGTACAAGCCTCACCTCAGAGGTGCCCTACATAAACTCACCTGTACTGCAGCCCTCACACTGCAGTGCTCCCCTTCCACATGGCAGCACCCCAAATCCCCAGGGCACAGCCACCAACACTGCCCACCCTCCCTGTGTGGCCACGAGCATCCCCCGATGACCATCCCTTGTATCCAGCTGACCTGACCACAGAAGAAGGGACACACGGTATTTCACTCCTGCCCTCCACTGCTGGGATGGCAAATCCAGTTAACAGCCTCACCAAAGGGAGGTATTTTCCCTGTTAACAAAACCAAAGCAGTAGGGGAAGTGACACTCACAGACTCTGTTGACTGCATCTGTATTATTTTTAATATATTTTTTACCTCTTCTAAATTAACTTTTCCATAAATATATTTTTCCAGCAGGCCAAATAATTGGATTTTTCTTTGCTAAAAGAAGAGAACATAAATTACTCCTGTTGGGTGCAGATTAGGTTATGGGATTTCTTTTCTTCTGTCACTGTCAATGCCCCAATGTCAGAGAGCTTTAATATTTAATGCATTCCTAATTAGTCTCCATTGGCCCAGGGCACTTAACAAAACCTGACACCAACCATCGAGTCAAGTTCATTTAGAGAGCACAATTACCCAAGCACCATTTCCGTGGTGCAGCTGGATTAGCCATGAAATTCCCTTCCCAACCCCCAGCCTTGCTCCCACCTTCCCACAGTCGCAAGTTAATTATGGGGGGGGGAGGGGAAAGAAAAAGAAAAAAAGAGAGGATTTGATTCCAGTGACAGAAGATACAAATTATCTCATTTGGTCAGGGCAATGACATTTCCAAGATTCCTTTAATCTCCAGGAAGCTCTGCTGCGCTGAGCGGCATTTACCGAAGGACGTTGCTGCTTGTGGCACTCCTGTTGCTTTGCATGCTCCAAAGATCTGCATTTCATGTTTTCCCAATGCACTGGCTGATTACCTGGGAAAGGAGTTGGGGAAAAACCATCTGGAAATATATATAACTTTAAATAATACTTATTTGCCCAGAGAGACTTGGCTTGTATTGAGAGATTCAGCAGGCAGGACGGGGCACAGGCTGGGAGAGCTGGGGGGGAGAGATCGTGATGGCAGAGGCAGCAGAAATGAGCTGGGGGTGAAGGCAGAGCCCAGTTTCACTGCACTCAGGCAGAACACGGGATATCCAGGCTCTCCAGCTTTTGGGAGCTACCCCTGGTGTCACCCAGGTGCAGCTCCGGATAAATCCGGGCTCTGAAGCGCTGTCTGGGATCGCTGACCTTTCGCTGCTGGCTCAGGGGACACAGCAATGCAAAGTTCAGCTGCATGAGCTCCCATCTCGAGAAAGACTTCGGCTTTTTGGCACAGAGAGCCCTGAGTATAACTGAGCTGGGTAAAAAAAAAGAAGCAAAGAAATGTCCCAGGACTGCACCACTCTTGGAGCACAATAATAATCCAGACTCCTCCGGTGCCAGCTCTTGTTGCCACCAGAAATGACTCTGTGTGGCCAACTTGGCTAAAAATTATCCTTTAAGTGGCAGAATGTTATGAACTGACCCTTTTTAGGATGTCAGTAACACTGAAACCAAACTGCTTTGTGGGATGCATTGGCTTGACCTTCATTTTCAAAGGATAACCACAGGAGCTTCCCACGGACAATATCAACAATTACAGAAAAAGATAATATCTGTAAAATCTGCCACCCCTGTGACTAATTTCAATTACAATGACAAGTGCAAAACGTATGTTGCATGCTGGAGGATAATTTAATTTGAGACCTTAAAAATGGTCAGTTCAAAAATATATGTTATATGAATTAATTAATACTTAATACCGGTTTCCTCCTCATAGTTTCCACACTGGTGATTGAAGATAAAATTTACCAAAAATACTTTGCTAAATAAACAGGCAGTGGTTTCACCATGCCAAACTTCTAATTTCTCAGTCAATTGCAACATTCTGAGAACATTCTGTTCTCAGAAACCACACAGTGCTGCTGCTCTTTGTATGTTGGTGGCCTGAATTGGAGTTGGTGCAGTTGGAAATGTTTGATCCAAACTCATTGATTTCAATGGAAATTTCTTCTCACCAGTACCATGGAAATACTTTTTCTTTCCAAGAAGAACCAGAACCACCCAGCTCTGCTATCTGTCTGTATCTGTTCAATATTCAGGAAATAAATCCCTCCACAGCTTCTAACACTTCTTAAACTGAGCACTAAGGAAGCCTGTTCCAGGAAAGGATGATATTTCTCTTCAGTGAGTGAGAAATAACCACTTGTTGTTGATCCTGTGAACTCATCTTCATCCTCCTCGTGCAAAGAGGCAGCAACTGCAGGGTTAATCTGAACTATTAACTTGTTAGATTGTTGATCTGCCCTGGGGCCATCAGGATCTTAAATAGCCAACAGTTAATTAAAAATAAACTGACACTTTACTTTAAGGATAGTTTTAATAACCATTTATAAATGTTACATTAAAAATTCATGCACTGTTATCAACTCCTGCTAAGGATTTACAGCACAATGGAGGTGTCATGAATGTTTTATAGCTTCTGTGGAAAACCTCTTCCTGAACAGACATTTTTGGAGGTCTGTGTGTCTTTCCAGGGCTGCAGCAAACACCCAACACAACTGCAGCACGGAAAATATAAGGAGGTTCCCAAGATGCCAGGGCTTGAGTTTAGACTTCGCTCTACAGCCTACATGGCCAACACATCAGAGGCATCAAATACTTTAAGAAAGTGTTAAAAGCTCCTCCTGATTTCTGATCTGAAGCAGCCCATCCATCCATGGGCTTTAGGAACAGCCGCACAGATTTCCCAGCATGGACTGGATTGGTTTTCTCAGTCAGAACCCCCAAGAGTGTCACCATAAACAGTCAGGGGCCTCCAAAAGTGCAGAAAATCGGATTACAGTCTAGAGCAGGGAGAATAACTAATGCTGCAAGGTAATCATCAGCCTCCCCAAACTCACACACACAAGCACACACCCAGACACAGACACCTCCTCCCTGTGCGTGGGTATAAGCTGGTCTCCGGTACACGTTTTACTCCTGTTTGCAGCTGAGGAGAGGCAGCAAAGCTGTTGTGCTTGGAATAAGTGGTCTTTGACCTGGAGAGCACTGAGAGATTCATGCTGTCAAGGCTCCCGGGTCTTCCCTTCCTGCCTGGCTGTGGCTGCAATGTGTGATGGTTCCTTCCCTCCCCATCTGCCAGGAGGGATGATAATCCCTCCCAGTCATGATGGGCTTGGACAGATAAACCCATTAACGAGGGGGAGGTGGCACAATACCACAATGATAACTGCTCCTGAAATTATTATGGATAAATTGGCCTTACTGTCATAATTAGCTACCTCAAAATGAGCTTCCTTTGACAATGTTGCTGCCCATTTTGTTTGAAAAACACACCAACACCTGCATGATTGAAGCTGGCTGTCTACATGCTTCTGGAAAACAAACTCAAGCTCATGGTTACCTGCTTATCTGTGTTGCTTCTCTCTCGCTCTCAAGTGCTATTAAGCCGGGGAGATGCTGAGTGAGGGGAGGAGGAGATGTGGCTTCCGAGGCCCTGTGTGGCACTGAGGCACGGAAGTGATTAAATCCACAAGGTGAGAGCCTGACCACCTCCCTTGTACTTAACACCAGCCATGCAAACACAGGCACTCGCTGTGCAGGCGCTGATGGAGAACAACCTTCAGCCTCCTCAGCCAGCCACCAATCAAACTGGCATTAACCTTGCTTGCTTTACCTTGCCTTCTTTTTTTTTCCTCCTGTTTTGCTGTGTTTTAGGGGAAAGCTTCCCTGAGCATTTGCTTCTCTGGCATAGAAAAGGTTAAAAATTAATGAAAAATACTGGGTGTCAGGCAAGTGCCAAGCTCTAATTAGGGTAATTGATAATACAATGTTCGAAGGTAGCAGAAGCCCTCAGGCTGCCACGAAAACACCCCTGAGGAGCAGATAAAGATGAAGCAGGCATTTGGCCAGGTTCATTTCGTCAAATTTGCACCCTTAAAGGCAGCCAAAGCAAGGCTGGATTTTATTCTCCTGCCTGCAGCTGAGGTAGGCTCCTGGCAGGATCTGCCAGGCGCCCGCTCCTTCTCTCGCTCCCTCTCCAGAACCAGGTGGGTGAGGGCAGCATGCTCGGAGACCAAAGTTACACCAAAGTCAAACCTCTTGGGGCTGCAGGAACTTCTGGGCCTGCAACCTGTCCCCTGTGGCAGTGTCCGGGTGGGCCTGGCCCTGCTGTCCAGCTGCCCTGGCACTGCCAGCCCAGCCTGCCCAGTGCTCCCCAGGCTCCACTGCCACAGCCAAGGAGGGGACAAAACGTGGGCTGATTTTAGTGGGTCCTTTAGATTTTAGAGATCACACCTTTTAGTGATTTTAGAGATCCTTTAAAATGCTGCCCTCTCCATCCCGTATTCCCACTCACTCTTCCTCTGCGCTGTAATCTGAGTGATTACTTTCATTCAGGGCAACTTCTCCTCTTTTCCCTCCAGTGACGCCAGTTTTGCTCCGATGGAGTTGTGAGGTTCACTAAATACAGTGAAGGGCTGTTTCTGCAAGGACTTCAAAAACCTTGTGTCATTTGCTTCGTGCCTTTCATCCTTTGTTGTCCCTGGTTGTGTTGGGCTCCCAACTGCTCCCCAGCCTTATCTGCTCAGATTTCTGCTGAGGACTCAGAGGCAGCACAGTCAAAACCCACATGCCATGCCCAGACTGCAAACTGCTGCTCCCCAGCTCCCACACATGAGCAAAGGCTCAAAGGGGCTCCATGTGACACACAGGGACACACACAGGGACATGCAGGGACACAGAGACACACAGGGACACACACAGAGACACACACAGACACACAGGGACACACACAGGGACACACAGGGACNGACACACACAGGGACACACAGGGACACACACAGGGACACACACAGGGACACAGAGACACACAGAGACACACACAGAGACACAGAGACACACACAGGGACACACAGGGACACACAGAGACACACACAGGGACACATAGAGACACAGAGAGACACAGAGCCTGTGGATGCCACCACCACCCGCTCCTCAAGGGTTCCACCTGCTGAGAGAGGAGGATGATGTGCCGGGGTATTCAGAGGATGCACATCCCATGCACTCCCAGTTCCAGCTGCTTGTGGCCACACGGACTAACCCTCAGAGAAGGTTTTTTGGGGGAAACTGGGCACTAAATATCTGTCTGTGCACCCCCTCCACCACGCTGCAGGCACCTGCTCTCTGCAAGTCCCAATTCCAGCCTGCCTGCATGGGAATTGTGGCTTTTGGCACTGCCTGTCCTTGCAGAGGCCACATCACACCCTGCAACACCCATGCACTCACTGCTGTGCACATCTCTCCCACACCCCCACCCTCCACTTCTTCGGGAGCACAGAAAAAAGTTAGAAAAAGAAAAAACTACACAGCTTTGGGCTGAAACTAGGCCAGGACATCCCATCCCATCCCATCCCATCCCATCCCATCCCATCCCATCCCATCCCATCCCATCCCATCCCGTTCCTCTCCAGGGTTATCCCTAGCTCTGTAAGCTGTGCCAGCAGCTCCTGGCACTTTCCACAGCACCCCATTCTTGCTGTGACTGTGCTACAGCTGCTGTGAGCCAGGGAAAAGGGATGTTTTGTGGATCCAATTTGTAATTTTACACCAGATCGTGAGAAACTTGATGCCTGCACTTCTGCCATCAAACCCGGGCTTGGGATAAGCCTCTATCCAAGCATGGATTCAAGGCTTTCCCACCCAGAAAAATACACACTCTGCAGCATTCCCAGCCCCTACCTGAGCCAATTTGCTCCTTGTATTACTGCCACGGGAGGATTGTTGCCATGTGTTCACTCACCCAAATCTCCCTGCAGCATTTTTAATCTAATCCTCTGTGTAACTGCAAGGCAAGGGTCATTCAGAGGTATTTTTCATAAAAACAGTAACCCCAGTCCAAATAATAATAATGCAGAAGGAAAAAAAACCAGAGAAGTTGTTGGAGAGGAGAAAACAGGCCTGGATTAAGCTCAGAGACTTGTCTCCCTCTACTGGCTCTCAGACAGGGCAGACAGGAGTCAAACTCCTTTTTCAGGAGAAAAACAGCACTGAACACACTGTCACACCATCCTTTTTTTTTTTTTTTTTTTTTTTTTTTCACTTTATTAGTGCACACACCTCTGAAAGAAGCAAGGACAATCTGAAGAGGTTTTATGAAACGTGTCTCCAGTTCACTATTGCAAGTTAGGAATCAGCACTGGAACATCCCTACCTGTGTTCTCCTGCTCTTTTTTCCCAAGGTAAGGTTGCTTCCTGCTGAGTATTTTCCTAGTAATCCTCCTGATCTCATTTTCAAAGCTCCAGCTCTAGATTTCCCTCTGATGTAATTAATCTGCCCTTGCCCCACAGCTTTCCTGCAGATCCACTCCAGCATAATGTGCAGCATCACTGCCGTGCTCCCCTCCAAATCCCTCACCCAGCCTCGCAGGGAAAGGGATTTTCCTGCCCAGGAGCTACGGGAAGGCTCTGCCAAGCTTTCCTGTGTTTTGCTTGGTGTGGGAGGACGGGGAGGCGAGGCAAAGAGCAGCCACATGCATGGATCTGATTTCAGGATGGAGCCTTGGGGGCACTGGCACCACCTCTCCCTATAAAATATCATTTGCAAATGAATTCTCTGCCTTGTACCTTGAACATGTGGGAGGGGGTGAGGGAAGAATCAAAATCTATTAACTAAAAGTTTTTGTGAGAGAGGTTTAAAACTCTGGACTGAGCTGCAGTCTGCATCAGGGTCTGAGACAAGCCACAATTACTATCCCTGTCCTCGTGACTTTTTTGGGTTATTTTCCATAAAAACAATATTTCAGTCCAAATAATAATCATGCAGAAGAAAGAGAAAAAAAAGAAAAGAAAACCCAGAGAACTTGTTAGAGAGGAGAAAACAGGCTAAGGTTGCATTGTACTGCTAATATTTATATGTACAGAGCAACCAGAGGTTTGGGGTTCTTTGGTACAAAACTTGGCTGAACGGTTTGGATCTTCAACATTTTCTAAGTCTCTTTCTGCTTGATAATCTGCCTCTTGAAATCTGTAAGAAAGGGAGTCTATAATGAAATGAAATCTCTCAGAATGTTCCCTGAGTCCTGTGATCATCTGTACTGCAAACAATTAGGCTCTCTCGGTGGCTTGACTCTCCAGAAACTACTCTTCCTACTTCTTTCTTTTGGTTGAAATGTTAAAGGAAATCAATGCTGTTAAGAAAAAGACATCATAATTTGCAGCAGGAAGGGCAAACGTGGTCATTTTTAGCCATCATGAAAACAAAAATTGCTATCTCCAGCTTGAGTAATATTGTGATGAGGTTGTTTTTCCAATCAAAGCCCCATTTGTGCTGGACACTTTACAAAGATCCTGGTTTGCCTGCAGGTAAGAGCTCATTTTTACTAATGTGCCTGGAGGGGAAGCAGGGCAGTATAATTCTGAAGAAAAATAGCTGTGAATTTTGCCATTTCTGTTGGTTTTGCTTTTCAGACATTGTCCTGTTCGTACACCATCCAAAAGGCACTGAAGCTGCCCTAGAAAGTTTTCAGCCATTACACAGAAATGCAAAAAATTGAAAAAATGTGAGAAAGGAACATGGGACCTTTTTGGCAGCAATACTCTCACAGCATCATAGAATTATTAAAGGTTGGAAAAGACCTCCAAGATCATCAGGTCCAAGCTGTGACCAATCCCCACCTCATCAGCCCAGGGCTCTGAGTGCCACCTCCAGCCCTTCCTCGGACACCTCCAGGGATGGGCACTCCAAACCTCCCTGGGCAGCCCCTGCCAGTGCCTGACCACCCTTTCCGTGGGGAAATTCCGCAGCACAGAGTGCAGCAAAGAAAAAAACTTGCCCATCTGAAACTGTGAAGGGCAGACTGGGGAGAAGACATTAAAGAGTCACAAAGGAAGATAACAGGAGTGGCACCAAATTCCTCAGTGAGGAGGTAGAAGAGAATGAATGGACAACACATGATAGACAGGGAACCTCGTGTTTAATATCAGGAATGTTCAGGATTGTAGATGCTGGGGCATCCACAGGCTTCCTCTGGAAGATCTGAGTAAGCCAGCAGAGGAAAGTGAGCCAACTGCAAGGGCTTATTTTAGACTTCCACCTCCAGCAGGCAAAGCCTTAGGGGGCTTCAAATCCAAAAAGGATGGAAATGAGTGTTTTCTTCCCAACCAGGTCAGCCAGAGCCCACCAGCACCACAAGGTGGGGTTAGTCCAGCGTAGATCCGCCGCCGACAAGCGCCAGGTAGTGAATAATAATTGCAGTCCCACTTCCTGCGGCTCCTTCTCCACAGAGGTTTGTTATTGACCCAGCGCAGTTTAGCTTGTGAGATGTGATGAAATCAGCGCCGCAGGGCTGATGGCAGTGGCTGCAGGCTATTAAAGCTCAGATGCCATCCTTAACTTGTGCCGGGGGCTCTTCTTTATTCATGACATGACAGCCAGAGGATGAGGTGTCAGGCGTAACACTAACATTTCTTGGCACCCACTGGTTTGAATCGCTCGCAAAACTTTGCCTTATTTAGGAGCCGATTTGTGTATTTATAATTAATATGGATTAGCTGTTATTATCTGTGCAATATGGCAGGCAGGCGGTGGAGAGAGGCTCACAGCTGTTCAACCATGCAAATGATGCCCACAGAAAGTACAGTTTAGTACTGGGATATGATTACCAGCACACAGAAAAAGTTCAGGACCAGGGGTGGGGAATATAAATAACCACGGCTTGGAAACTTTCCCAAGATTTCCCTGGACACGGAGTTGAGGTGCAGGGCATAGACCCAGGCATTGGTTGCTCCTGTATTCTCCAATGGTTCTCACTGTTCGCAGCAGTTATGAATGAATGAAAAAAAAATATCACAGCTGGCCTCAAAACAACCATCTAAGCTTTCTGTGCTTGCTCCCAGCCAAAAAATTCCCAATACTTTTGGCTGCACCTGGAGTTTTTGAAGAAAAGCATCGGATTTGACAAGCCTTTAGTTGGGAAGGTTGATCTGTTCTAAAAGTAATCCTCAGGGAAGGCTCTGGCTGCATGGCCCATTCTCTCACATTCTGCTCAGTGGAAGAGGTGCTGCATCCCTGATGGGTCCGGGGTCAGCCAGAAACCCCAACGTGCTCAGCAGCCCCTCCCAGGCAGCGCAGGTGCACGGGACCTGGATTGATGTGCTCATCCCCCTGCATGGGCTGTAAATCCAGGGCACTCTGAAAAGGCTGCGCTCCCTGTCTGTGAACCTCACCCAGCACAGCACATAATTCCCTCCAGGAAGTACAGGATGGAAATCCCGGCTCTGTTTTTCTCTCCACTCACAGAGCTTCTGCTTTTAGACACTGAGTTCTGCCAGAGAGATGCCCTAAGGTGAGGCTTCTCCCCGGATTTTGGGCTCAGCAATACCTTCAAAGCCTTTGCTCCTATGTCAAGCCTGGCTCAGAGACTCCTCGTCAGCAGCACTGTGTTAAAAGTCCCAAAAAGCTCCAGCTGGAACTTATGCCTTATTAGAAATCAAAGCCAGTCAGTGTCCAAGAAACCAGGACTCAGTGGTTGTTGTACCTTCAGGATTCCTTATCCCACAAACGCCAGGATTTTGTTCAGGAAAAAGTGCCCCTTTTCTGCATGGGAGCATGTCCTGCTCTACCAGCACCTATCTGACTGTACCTCTTCCAGTACAGGACTGGGACAAGATGATTTCCAGGCCTGCATCTGGGAAGTGCCAAGAGAAGTAAGTGAGGCAGAAAAGCACTGAGCTCCAGCGTAGCCTCCTCCCTGTGGGTGATGAATGCAGCAGGGTTTGGCATCAGCACTCACACAGCTCCTCTTGGGCTTGTTAAGCCTGCCTAACTCTATCAGATATACTGACAGGAGTCCTGTTAACAGAGCAAACCCAAATCAGCTCCTCTGCCAATATCCCAGAAAAGAAGGAAGGAGTGAGAGAGAGGTGAGACACCACAGAAAGGCTTTGATTTTGCACTGCCTTGCACAGAAAGGGCTGTTTGGAGATACTGAAATGGGGTGAAAGGTGGGGAGCAGGAGATATAACAAAGTGGATAGAAATTGCACCTGTCTTCAGGTCTAAATCTGCACAGGACACACATTTATCTTCATGAGTCAGAAGCTCAGCCTTTGCCTATTTCCTTCGCTGAATCCTGCTGCAAGGTGCTTTACCTCAGCTGTGGTACCCAGTGACACCTACTTGGGGTGACACACAAACTCCACAGGTCTCTTCTCCATGCCAACTTGCCATTCAGCCTGTCCTGACACTGTGCAGCACAGGGAAGTGTGGCACGTGCCCGGTGTTGTAAGGCAGGCTGCGCCTTCTGACAGCACAGACCAGGACTGACTCTTGCAATGCTTGATCTGCTGTGTGGGCAATTTATTAAAAGTGATATCTAGGGCTTTAATCACTCTGCCAGGCTGCCATCTGCTTCCCTCATGTTCCATCCTGGCTCAGGCCAGGTCTCCATGCAGGAGAGGAGAGCACTTTGGGGTCTGTGTCATAATTCATGTGTGCACGGCCTGTGCTGTTTGGGGCTGTGGATCCTGCCACACACAAGCAACCCCTGTGATCCTTCCTGTGCAGTTAGAGGGGGGCTGGAAGAGCACAGGGGCTCCCAAGGTTTGGTTTGGCCTCTGGGCTTAAGCTGGGAGCAGAAGTGATGGGGGGAGCTAGCTCCCCTAACCTCACTGCCATGTCAGCAGGGCTCGTGGAAAACATCTGGCAATATTTACAGAGATGTTATTCACAGATACGAAGTCAATTCATCTCATCCACTTTCTTGCTGTGATTCTCAGTGGCAATAGTGTTCTCCAAAACCTGAGCTCTCTCTGTCCTGTGCACAACCTTAGAAACCACATTGCCACTCTCCAGGTGGCTTCTGCCAACATCTGAAAAACAGGACTTCAGCGTGCTCCTGAGAGGGGTTTGGACTCAGTTTGACCTTGTCTTCTTCACATCACCCATCTGGACCAGACTGACAGCACCCAGATGTGGCTTGGCTGTGAGGCCTCCTGTTAGTGCAGACCCTTTTCCTCCTCAGAGCATCCCCAGCCAGCAAGTCAAGAAGGAGAGGTCCCTCATGGCTCTTGCTCTCCTGGTGGAGAGCACTGTGCTACATGGAGGAGAAGGTCCCTTTGACTCAGAGATCTTAAAGGTTACTAAGGTTTGAGAGCATTCCCCAAATGAGTTATCTGCACCACTGGCTGTGGACTGTGCAGTCTGGGAAGGAGAATTCTTTCTACCCCTGAAGATGGGAATTCACTTGAAGAGTTGCTTCAAAGCATCCTGCAGTGCTCTGTGGTTTGTGCCACTGAGAGCCAGGCTGAGCTGCAAATGGTTCAGTGTCCTCACTGCTGTCCCCTGAGTGAACTGAGGGTCCCCAAGAGGCAGCAGAGAGGTCCCAGAGCACAGTCAGTACCCCCCAGCAGCTGATGATGGAACCCACACACAAACCAACAGTAGAAGTTTTCAATAAATTCAGATTCCTCTCAAAAGACTGGAGAAGGCTCCCAGAACCATATGCCAGAGGAATGGAAAATATAAATATCTCATAATGAGATAGGCACTGGAGTCTCAGGGAGATTAAAAGGGAAGTGCAGGGAAAGGAACACAGTCTGCAGCGGGGCAGATGTGGAACAGGAAATATTTCTGCCTTAAAGACTAAGGATCCCATGGGTGACAAATTAAACGTGTTGTTATTCCTGAGCTAGAAGCTTTTGTTCGTGAAGACTCCCAATTTTCTACCCACATTTTCCAACAGCTAGTCCACATGGGGAGCAGCTATGGCTGGGCTGAACCTCGGAAGGAAGGGATCCTCAGGAAGCTTCGTGCCCGCTGGGCAGGGGATTTGGGTAGACTCGACTGAAAACAGACAGATGGTCTTGGAGTCTGAAGGAGCTGAGAACAGGGATTAGATAGAAACCCCTTCAGTCTCCAAAGATAGATTTGGGTTTATCAAGATGCACATGAATCACGGGATGAGACACGGGGCACATCACTTAAAGCATCACTGGATGGAGTTCTCTTGTCATCGTGCACAAGGCAGTGCAATACTGGGTCAGAGCACAGGATTCTGCCTCCGCTTAAATAAAACATTAATACTACGTAAAAACAGCCATGGGATTTTAGTTCCATGACAGATGGTACCCACCCCGTGTCAGGGACCAGGGGCGATTGGAGAACTGCCACCTCCCTGCTCCCAGACCTCCTCCTGAGAGCAAACTCATCCACCCAACTTCCCCGAGGAAACTCCACAGACACGAGGATTAAGGAAGCATTTAGCCAGCCAGGCAGGAGCACTGTCCCAGTGAGAAGTCCATCTTAACCAGTAGGGGTTCAAAACTAATTTGTCCATTTGATTTCCCAGAAGTTGATGCCTTCAGTGCAGTAAATGAGTCTCGTAAATGGAGGTCACAGCAGGGCCTGATGTTTGCTTTTGCTCCTGTCAGGAGCCAAGCGTAAGGGCTTTCACATGCCACTCTGCATTTCAAACCAGCAACGGCAGCCTGGGAGCATTTAAGTGAGCCCTAATTGGCACTGATAGATTTCAGGGTGCTCCGAGCTGGCTGAGCAGCCTCTGCAGGGCTGGGAGCAGTCTCCTTCACTGCCTGAATGACAAACAGGTTCTCTGGGACTTGGGTTTGAAACAGCTCAATAAAAGCAGTTATGACATGGCCACAGGCCTTGAATTAACAGCTGATCCAACAAAGAAAAGAGGTGAAACAGCAAACAATTAATGCTTTTTCTTGTGCCATTTCCTAAAGACAAACTCCCAGAGAGCTGCAGGTTTGGAGTTCAGCTGCTTACCTGAGTTTTCTCCAGTCCTTTGGATCTGCAAAGCTGGGGATGGTTCATATTAAAAATTGTGCCAAGTCATAAATTCCTGCTACTTTTAAAACTCTCTGTGTTTGTTTGGTACTTTATGAACTGTTGCAGAATTATTCTGATTAGGTTAAGTGTCTGTAGCTTGTTTTAAGCTTGGCATGTCTCCAGCTGTGACAAAGACGTGTGGGTCAAAAGGATGTGACCTGAGCCTTCTACTCACAGGGCTATAACTCTGCATGGCTTTTGTTCGGGGGGCGAGAAATTAAGTCAGTCAAAAGAAGACACAAATCATTCCGTAAGAACTAATAAATCCATATATTTGTGTCACTGTTTCACCCCCAACATTTTCCCCTTAGAGACACCTTGCCAGAGGCATTTTTGGCCTTAATCACCCCCATTTCATAATTAGCTCTGGCATTCCTCCACCCACAGTAGCTCTTTCCTGTGAGCTGGATGCTTTCTGTGGAAGCTGGGAGGTAATTTTATTCCACCTGAACATGAGGAACTACTTCTTTCCTGTGCAGCGACTGAGCACTGGAACAGATTGCCCTGAGAAGGTGTGGAGTCTCCCTCACTGGGGATACCCCAGAACTGTGTGGACACAGTCCTGGGCCCTGAGCTCTGGGATGAGCCTGCAGGAGCAGTGAGCTTGGGCCAGATGGCCCTGCTGTGGTCCCTTCCAACCTGGCCCATCCTGTCACTCGGAGACGTCTTTGCCTTTTTTTGTTGTCTCCACACAGCCTCCAGATGCAGCCACTGGGAATATGTGAAAGACAGTGAAAATATTTGGGCAAACTCATGAGTTACCAGTCATTGGTCTGGGTTCAGAACTGCTCTAGGCCAGTGGCCATGGTCACTTGAAGCCATGGGGCCACTCACCTGTGGCACAGGGCAGATATTCTGATGTCTGCACAAGTTCAAAGAGGGTGCACTGACTTTCCAATGTGAAATAAACTGGAATCCCGTGTTTCTGTCCCCACACTGCAGTGACATTAAACAACAACAACAAAAAAAAACAGAAAAAAAAAAGTGATGTGTTTGGAAAGTTAGTGTAGAAGGGCAAAGGGCTTTATCTACAAATGCAAGGTGTGCAGGAGGGAAAGAGGAGAGCAAAAACCTCAAACTTCCACAGCTTAGGGGGAAAAAAAGGGCAGTTAAGAAGGGATTTAATTGATAATGGTTTAGATAATGTCAAGTGAAATTTCTATTCTCAGCCCAAGTGCAGATGATGAGGCAAAAGGACTAAATGTAGAAAATAAACACCCATTCAAAGTTAAACTGAGAAACCTTTTGTCACACAGAGAATCATAAGTATGTGAGAAGTCCCAGCAGGAGAGGTTCTCAAGGCAAAATAACACTGGGGGCATTCAGGAAATAATTAGCTGACTTCCTGGAGGGAGCAAGTGAGGAAGGCAGGAGAGTGAGAGGAGAAGGACGACTGGAATGAGATAAAATTCTCATAGAAAGAAGGGATGAGGAATGTGGGGCCTTTAGCGCATTTCCCGAAGGGGGGGAAAAGTAAGCGAGTGAGTAAAGGAAGCAGCAGCTCCGCTGTGCCCGGTTTAATGAGCTCCTCTGGAGCGGCAGTCTCGATCGGAGGAGTGAAGCGAGGCTCCTGCTCAGTCGGAGCGGAACCACCCCAGCTCACAGCATCGCCTCTCCAGGTGGCCACTTAGCCCAGACGAGTGGCCCACGGGCTGCTCCCGGTCCCGGCAGCCAGAGCACGAGTGTTGGTGGGGGCTTGGTCTTGTTGGAGCCATCCCCAGCCGGGCCCCCCAGCCCAGACGGTTCCACGGTTCCGTGACCTGCGGTGCTCCTGCTTTGATCCCCATCTCGGTCACTGGTAGCTGCGGTTGCCAACGTTATTGCTGCCACTATCGACGCCGTTGAAAGTCAGTTTTCAGCAGGAGCTTCTTCCAGCTCTCGTGGGAGGAACCACCCATCCCTTCTGGCTCGGACACCGGGTGTGGATCCAGAGAGCTGCCCTCTGAACACACCTGTCTCTCTCAGCTGCCTACAAATAACCATCACACCGCCAGGGCCTGCTTTCGGAGGGTCCAAACTGAGAGAAGCAAATGTTCAGCCTCAACCAAAGCCTCGGGGACCTGGGCTTTTTGCCTGGAATTTCTTCTGAGTACTTTTGTGTCATTACCCTTTTGCAAATAACTTTTGATTATTCTTGCACAGGAAATTTCTGCCACAATTGCTGTAATCTCACTGGTTTCTCATTTTTTTCCTATAAAAGTGATAAATGATGATGCTTTTAAAATTAATTTCCATTCCAGCAGCTCATGACAGCCCCTTTGTCTGTGTTACTCGGGACAAAGCAAAAACATTAAGAAAAGGATTTCGTGGGTTTTGTCCTCAGTGCTAGCACACAAGGAAACCTAAAACAGAAGGAAAAGCTAAGCACAGCCAAAAGGTGAAAGAACCACAAAAAGATGTTTTTCTGTATCAAATACATGTTTGATTTTCTCCTTCGCAACCATACCCAAACCAAAGGATGTCCTTTTAAAAAGAATATGTGGAAGGTTTCTGAGCTCTAGCCCTGAAATTCCTTCGTCTCCTCTAAGCAGGATAGCAAACATCTTACCCCGACTGCCTGTCAACCCTTAATTGGAGCACCCAGCTTTAAGGAAAAGAGCTCACGTTTTGGGGCTATTCCACAAGTGACTTTCCGGCAGTAACTGCTAAGAGGACAACAATTAGCACTCAGTGTGCTGTGGCCTTTGCCAAGTAAGTAGAGGTCCACCAGGAACCAAAGGGAACCTGTCTCAGGAGCTGTCTTCAGCTCAGGCCACTGGGAGATGCCAGAGGCTGACCACTGTCACTGCCACCTGATCACTGTCACCTCTTGCTGTCTCTGCTGGATCTGAACCACGGGCACTCATGTGCTCAGACTGTTTGAAAGACACAATCTGTGCCACTCTCAGCCCTTGCGTGGGTGCAGTGCTCTTGTTTCCATTCCTTCCTCTCACAGCCTGCCAGTGCAAAGAGCAGAAGTACAGCCTAGCACCAGACCCAGCTAGGAAAAGGTCACTGAAGCCTAAATCACCCTCTGGCTATCACTAAGGGGGTGAAGGGGAATAGGGCACTGTTGCTGCAGGCTACAGATGAAATGGGACAGAAAGACAGGAGGAAAGCCACAATCCTCCCTCGAGACCCCTGACAGGGGGCAAATTAGTGGGGAGATAAAAAGACTGGAGATTAACGTTTGGGCTTAGTGAAGGAGAAGAGATTGTAGGAGGTCTAGGAGGGGACAACAGAGAGTGCACAAACCCTTTAATCCACCAGGCAGTGGCTGTCGGGGAAGCACGTTCCAAACCTGCTCCGTGACACTAGCTCATGTTAGCCTTTGTGCTGGTTTAATTGGAGCTTTGCAGTTGCCCTTGGTCACTGCTAATTGCCTCAGTTGAGATGGCGTGAGAGTGCGCAAGTGGGAATATGTGTCCGTGTGGGTTTCAGAGGAAAATCCATCCTCAGCCTTCCCAGCCACTGTCCAATGACTTGGGCTGAATTATGTGATTGCATCAGCTGCCTGCTGTGCTTTAGAAAAGCTGGGTGGATTTATTGCAAGCTTATAAAGACCCAGCTTTAGCCTGCACTGGTGGCACTTGATTACTTAAGGGAAGGGGAGAATAGAAAGAGAAGGGAGCAGTTGCTTGGTTTTGTCACATTCACCCTGCTGAGGTGGGATCTCCACCTGCAGCCCCTCTCCCCCCACTCCGCCTGCCTTCTCCAGCTGGGAGGGTTTGTGTATGCACCAAACTGGACTAGACCAGGAGACCCCACTGCGTGTCTGGATTTTCTCCAGGCTGAAAAGATGAAATGGGGTAGAACTGGGAGCCTTCAAAGCATCACGGTACGTTTGAATGCAGGAGGAGACAGCAACCTATCCGTCCTCTTTACCTCACGCTATCTCATCAAGAAATTGAGCACACATCTCAGTGCACCTCTGTACCCAACTGGGAAATATGGTAACTGGCCTCAGCACAGGGGCAGGTGTCCTGGCAGGGGTCCCTTCTCCCCAGCAAGTGCCTTTACTGTAACCAACGGTCCCTAATGGTGTGAATCCCTCCAGACAGCAGAATTCATCACTCCACCACCTCGTTAAGGCTCTCATCTCTAAGAGTCACATGAAAGCCATGACCTGAGTTAAAGGAGTTCCAAACTTTGCAGTGAGAAGTCCAAGAAAAGGGCAGGACTTAAGAAACACCTCCATATATGGCATTCCCAGAGTGGCAGCTGATTGCCTGGGATCTTCCAGGGTCTTTTGCTGTCCCTCATTTCACAAGGGAGATGAGGTGCAGAGCTCAGGGCCCTGGTCTCAGCATGTGGCAGTGACCCAGAGCTGGGCTGCTGTGACACCCTCCTGTGATATCTGTGTCTGAGACTCTCCAGCACTGCAAGGGCCTGGGAGCTTGCACAGGTTTTGGCAGAAGGAAGCTTTGGCAGCCCACAAAGATGCATCACTTTGAGTTAATTTATAAGAACTTGGACAGGGAGAGAGTTCATTTAATTGAAAGATGTAATTATCAGGTGTTGGAGGCAAAGGGGCTCATTAATTTCTGAGACATGCTGTTGACTGAGCTGTCCTCATTTTCATTTTTCACTCCATATCAAGGCTGAATCCGTGTGTCAGAGAGGCCGGGAGACACCAGACCACTGTTATCTTCCACAGGGCAGAGGTTCCTCTTTCTCCCAGCAGGAACCCCAGGTGTGCAGTCCTGCCCTGCCCTGCCTGACACCAAGGGCTCCCAAGGGGATGTTGGCATTATCTCACTACGGCCTGGACCTGGAGGACTCGCCATGACTGATGACAGCATAGTCTGGGCTCAGGTGGAAGGTGATGGATTATCCAGGCCACCTCCAGTGATGGGAATGAATCAATGAACTCCTTTAACACATTTTCTTTCTCTGGTTTCAAAGTTCCAAACTCTGGCAGTGCCCAAGGCCAGGTTGGACAGGGCTGGGAGCAGCCTGGGACAGTGGAAGCTGTCCCTGCCCATGGCAGGGGGTTGGAGCGAGATGAGCCTTAAGGTCCCTTCCAACCCAAACCATTCTGTGGTTCTGTGGTTCAGCCCTGAAATGAAGAGGGCCACAGTGCTCAGAGGCTCCTACAGGAGGGAATCCCACTGGGGACCAGTGAGAGGTGGTGGCTTTAGGCTGGTCATGTCCTTTGACAAAAAAATCCCAGTCACAAACCTCTTCACTAGGATTTTTACACCCATCCCACTATTACTCCCTCCTCACCCCTGCCCCTCACAGAAACCAAAACTACCCTGCTGCCACCCTCCTCATATTGGTATTCCCCCCAGCTTGACAGTCGGCACTTAGATTTATGATTTATTTAGAACTGAATTACACCAAGGCTCAGGGCCAGCACTCCCTAATCCGTCACCGTCCCCGCCATGGCCAAACACAAACATTTGTTTTAGCTGCATCAGCATCCTTGGCTCTTGGAGAAGCACGCATTGTTAATTGCTATAGCAACCACGACTCAAGGTTTGGGTTCCTTTCCTATTTTTTTCATCCTCCTTCCCCCGCTGAGAAACACTGGCATTGTCAAGTGATAGGTATTTATAACTTCATATAACAGTGGCATGTCTAAGTTATGCCGTTGAAATGCATCACAGCCAGAGTGCTTCTGTTATTTGTTTTTGTGCTGAAAAGCAGCAAGAGCTTTAAGTTATTGTCCTTGCATATCCATAAAGAAGGGAAAAGAAGGGATGGATAATTGTTGCTCATATTTATAGCGACTGGGCGCAAGAAAGGCTGCTCCCAGCAATGTCACCCAAGATGATCCTGAGGACCATGTTCCCGTCAAATACGCTGATGGTGGATGTTTATTTAAGTTGGGAAATTAAGGTTTTGGGCTTGGATGAACGGACTGATTATACCAGGGATATTTTTGGCCCCAGCTGGCTGAAGTTTGATGAGCTAAGATACGAGCACGCTCAAAAATGTGGAACCAACACAAAAATAATGAGTAAGCCCTTTGAAATTACTGAGCAGAAGCATGAACCAGGAAACAATCCATCTTTAATGCACCATGAAGCACATGCAAAGAGTTTGCACTCAGCCTTTCTGTGCACTTTTCTAGTCAAGACCTTGTGGAGATTCATTCTTCACAAGGCTCAGTGTTCTGACCCCACACCCACGACCTGCTGGGACAGCCCGCGGAGCGCAGGACAGGAAACCATCTGTGGTTTCTCCTCATGGACTCTGCAGTTTATAAGTCCACAAAAAAAATCTCCTGTTGCAGGGACTGGAGGAAAGGCAGGAAAGCCAGAGTATGAGAAACAATTATGGCAAAACAAAGCTGAGGGCAACATGGATCAGGTGGTAGGAAAGGCTTAGAAGAGGAACCTCCTGACAAGAAATGCAACTCTGTGTTTCAGCCCTTTGTGTCCAGGGTCAGATATTCATGCCTCATCTTCCCAGGATCCCAAAGTCTGTGTTCCGTGACAGTGTGAGTGCTTTGGTGACCCAGACTGGTGGGGCAGGGAGTCCTGCCAGACCTTCTCCTGTCTGCAGGGAGACAGGGAGGGTAAGGAGAGCTGGGGTGATGGACAGAGGCCATGGTGCGATGGCAGGGCATAATGAGGTCCTGCCTCAAAGAAAAGGAGAGACATTCCTCCTTCTCCTGGACCCATTTTGGGGTGAAACCCATTTGTTCTTCTTGACACTGCACACCCTTGGACGAAACCTGAGGAAGACACCTTCATCTCCTCCAGAGTGCATTTGCCCCTGTACTCACTGACTATTTTACTGCTCAGCTTTATCCACTCAGTCTTCCCCAGTCTGTCGTGGTTTTGGGGAGTTTTGGGCAGGCTGGGTCACCATCCTTATGCTGAAGGGGAAACCTCCCCAGCTCAGCTCATGTCAGGCACCTGCTGCTGTTTCCCTATAGCTGCAGGGTGGACTGGGGACTGTATAAGAGAGGGCATATGGATTTGGGATGAAACGAGGTAGGGCATTTTCTTAAACAGCTTTGAAAGCCATCAGTGATTTGATTTGCTTCCTGAGAATGGTTTAGCTCAACAAACAGTTGCAAGCTACACAGTGGCAAGGTAAAATGGAAAGCCCATGGGCATTAATTATATATATAGATATTAAAAAAGAAGCTACTGCTTAATTATTGTTTGCAAATCCCGGTATTTAAATTGACTTATTTGCAAATGTCTGTTTAGAAATTGACTTTGTAATTATAAAGTCAGTGCAGGCATATCACAGGCCCTGGAGGGGTCTCTAACGAGGAATGATAATGTACCAGCCAAAGTGAACTATCCTGAGCTGCATTTTAATAACCAAGAGGTGCTTGGAAGGGGGAGCGGAGGGTCCACAAGAAATCCCAGTGCCAAAAAAAGAAGATGCAAGAGGCAGAGGAGAGAGAGCTGGCTCCACAGAGCAGAGGGCCAGCGTGTTTGAGAAGGGGCTTCAGGGAACCACAGCTCTTCCTGCAGCCCCTGCAAGCAGGGCGAGCTGGCAGCAGGCTGGCTTTCAGCTCAGGAATGCGAATGAGGCCGGCTGCTGGCACGGAACCGCGGCTGCTGCGGAGCCCAGCTCCCTTCCAGAGGAAAAGCCTCCGTCCAGCACAGAGCCAGCCATCCCTTCTCCACCTGCGCTCCCTGCGGCTGGTGGCGTGGGCTCGGTGCTGACCCCTCAGCCCCCTGATGGGCGTGTTTGCAGGACTCACGCTGCCCATTCACCAAGATATTCGTAATTAAGGTGATTCCCAAAACTTACACAGCTTTCCTGGACTTGAGGCCATGCTCACCAAACTCTGTGGCTGAGGATCGTCGACACGAGGGTGTGGAGAGCATGTGTGGCTGTGCTCTGTCACGTGAGGCAGGGGCTCTCCAGTGAGATGCAAGGTTTTTTGGGTCAAGAGTGGCTTTTTTTACCAGACCACAAATTCTTGTCCCTCCCAAAGCAGTAACTCTTTAACTTCAGCACATGTCCAAGAAATGTAATTACACCATGGGTGATACAAGACCCTTCTACCTTTTTCTCTCCATCATCTTTGACAACAGCACTGCTTGGTCTCCAGATCCAATGGTCTGGGGCATTTCTGCTTCATGGACCATTCAGTATTAACTTTAAAACCGGCCACTGGCCAGCGATTTTTTGCCATAGTTCATTTACCAAGAGGGAACAAAACTTGGCTGCTAAGCGGCACATTAGCAAGATCAACAGCTGGCAGGGTGCAAAAATAATAACAAAAAAAAAATATCATAAGCAAAAGCTCCAGGTTTCTGACTCATCTGCTATGCACAGTCATGTTATCCCTTATTCGTGAGCATTCAGATGGTGCCAGTATATTCATGAAAATGTGGCAGCTTAAGACAAGGTCTGAAAGCTAAATAGGATCCAGCATCCTACTGGAGCAGAATAATATTAGCCTTTTGAGTGAAATTTTGAGTGAAAGTGTGGTCCTTGAGGAGTCAAAGGCAAACACCCAGACACATTTTTTTTTTACCCCACTATGAAGGCAAAGGAACTCTGTGAATTAAAGCCCAAGTGCCTCCCTGGCCAGCAGAGCTGTGGCAGTGTCAAAGCACGGCTCTGATGGACTCAACACCCCCTGATGTGTCTCTCTAAATGCTGAAGCGCTGCTCAGTGTTTGCTGTCTGTTCCACTGTGCAGCTTGTGCCTGTTAAATACAGCACAAATTCTGCTTGGAACAGCAGTATCTGCCTTGTCTGGGAGAGATAAGAAACCCCACCAGTTAAAACCAGTGACGTGGAAGATCCAAAGTCCTTTATGTCTGCTTGAGCTGGCCAGAAATAAGATATCTCTCATCTGGGAGCCAGGCAGTCATATTAGGACAGCTGTAAACACAAAATCTCCACGGAGGGATCTGTTCCCAGGCACAAGGCCCTGCACAGTTGGATCAGCCTGTGTGGGGAAAGCAGCCCGGGCTATGACACTGGGATTTGCTGCTTGTCCTGCTCACTGCTCCAATGCATTTGTAATTAAGTCAGTGAGGAAGGAAAAGAGGAAGAGGGGAAGACCGAAAAAAAGAAAGAAAGGGAGAGGAAGAGGAGAGGGAGAGGATAGGAGGGGAGAAGCAGCTTGAGTTGAATCAAAAAGAGAAAAGAACCCCTCCAAGCAGCTTGATTAGATTTGGAATTGAAGCATAAGCTGTTTGTCTCATTAGTTTAAAAAAATGTGCTTTGCCTCTCAGTATCAACTTGCCTGTTGTCCTCAGAAGATCTTTGTGCTGGGATGAGGTGTGTGCAGCCACAGCAGATTTCCCAGGCATGAGATCCAGGCTGTGGGATCAGGGCAGCACCGTGTGAGCCTGCACAGACTCACATGTTCCTTCCCAGGCGGTTCTGCTCACAGATCTGTAGCATCTCATTTACTTTTATTTTCCCCATAATCCTTTAATTCAAGGGTTGTGTTAGGACAATAATTGTTCAAACAAGAAGCATATTACATCTCATATTCCTGCATTAATTAAAACCGTCCAAAATCTCACGAAGTTTGTCACTGATTCAGAGCAAATGGGACTTGCTGATAATTAATGACTCTCAATAACAATTCTTAAAAAAAAAATTGGTTTCTGGCTGCAGTCAGCACATACTGGATAGATTTCTATTTTATAAACCTGTTCCGTTCTTAAAGACACAAGAAATAGTGAAAGCATGCTGTTCTTTTCAGTATTAATGAGGCCATTATTTATTTGGAAAAGAGGTTTTTTGTGTCAGATATTTTCATGTCAGCTGAGAATTTCACCCTTAAGTGGCTTAATATTTCATTAAGAAACACTAGTGATGGCTAATTATTTATTACAAATTCAGAAGCTGTTTACTAGATAGCTTTAGTTTTGTTAATTAATCAGATTACCTTTTAGATCCCAAACTCATGATGCCTACGCTGACCCTGTCATGAAAAACAACATTTGTGGAACGTGGTGCATTCTACGTTCTCCTTTTTGGGTGGTTTAAGTCCTGCCTAAGGAATATGGGTGTTCTGTGCCTCACTGTGGACATATCATTAAGCCCCATTACAACTAGCAGCTCCTAATAACAAACACTAATGAAGGGCTTGATTTTACCTTGAGGAGCAATGGAGCTGCAGGCTCGCTCTGCCCGGCACAGATCGGCACTGCCAGCCCGAATCAGTGGTGACAAGTTGTGACACAGCGTGGCCATGGCCTGAGTCAGCCAGCTGGTGAGGTAAGGCAGCCTAGAGCTCAGCTCAGGCGTCTCCTGGAGTTCAAGACCACCTAATAGACCTGAATGAAGGCTGAGCCAGGGGCCTGATGGTTCCCTTTGTCCCCTGATTAAAAGAAGAATATTTTTTCCCTAGGAATTTATTCACAAGTTGAAATCACAAGGGGAAGTGGAGGGGCAGGCACTGATCTCTGCTCTGGGACAGGGACAGGAGCCAGGGAGCGGCTGGAGCTGGGCCAGGGCAGGCTCAGGCTGAGAGCAGGGAAAGGTTCTTCCCCCCGAGGGTGCTGGGCACTGCCCAGGCTCCCCAGGGAATGGGCACGGCCCCGAGGCTGCCAGAGCTCCAGGGGCGGTTGGGCAGCGCTGCCAGGGATGCCCAGGGTGGGGCTGTTGGGGGGTCTGGGCAGGGCCAGGGGCTGGACTCAGTGCTCCCTGTGCATACCTTCTATGGTTCTATGAAATTCCAACCCTTCTCCCTCCACACAGCCATTTCCCACACAGTTAAAGGCTATTTTAAACTTCTACATCCAGGCTCAGTGCCTTGCCCTGATGTCCCAGCTCCTCTGGAGCAGCTGCTCCTTCACAGGATCAGCCGAAGCCTGAGCCCCCGAACCCACAGGCTCCCCAGCCTTCATCCCCCTCAGTGGCTGACCTTGAGGAGAGCACCTTGGACTCTCCGTGTGGAGACAGCACCACGTCTAATGAAAATCCATACTGAGAGGGTATGCAAAGATCAGACTTGATTAATTCTTTCCAGAGGTGCCTTCACAATGTCAACATTGATCTGCTTCCTAGACGCACAGTTTTCTCTTGGCTGACAACCATATGCCAGTCAGAGCTCTGCTGTACTGTAAATTTAAACAGATATGGAGATAGGATCATTAAAATACCCTGAGAATACACAGCAAGTCATTGTTTGGCTGCCTGTCCTGAGAAAAATCTTGCAGTAGCACAGAAGAAATAAATGCTCTGGGCTACTCTTATGGCAAGGAAGTTAATCCGAGAATGAAATTGGATGAAATGCCTGAGGATAGGAATCAGGACGTGGGTGCCTTGTGCTGTCTATGCTAAAAAGTTGCTGCTTTATAAAGGACAATTGCAGATGCATTTTATTTCCAGCCATAGCCAGCCTGGTCTCTACAAGTGGTCCCTCCCTCCCAGAGTGCCCGTGTTTCGGGCTGCCCTCGGATGTTTTTCCATTAGAGATAGTTTAGGGAAAAATCATTTCATCTTGCCAGAAGGCAGCAAGCTCCACCACCATCTGTCTTCCTCCATATGCAACAGGACCTTTTGGATTCAGCCTGTAGTTCCACTAGTCTGCAGTCCTGCAGATACACTGGCTTTGGGTTCATGCAGCTGAGACATTCAGAGTGACTCTGACAGACTTCACCTCAGCCTGGGGAGGGGTTTAGCCCCAGAGCCCATCAGCTGTTAATTTCCTAATTGAATTCAGGTGCAACCAATCTTTGCTAATGGACAGGTTATCTTTCATTATGAATACAGAAGATTGTACTCTGAGGAGGTTCAGTTAGCATCTCCAACCAATGATGAGCTGGTTTTTCTTATTTTTATTAGTTTATTTTATTAATAATATAGGTTTACTATTATTGTGACTATTATGAATAGTGGCTACTATTATTAATAAAATACACAAGTCAGAGCTAGTCATTTTAATGTCCTTTTTAAGGCCAGCTTCACCACTACTAAGATGTCTTCCTGTTTCTTTTTGTTCATCTTCCCTTCTGTTTGGTTTAAATTTAAGTCAAATTAAACTACAAAATGTAAAAAAAAAATTAAAAATAGAGACTTCCTAATTAAAAAGAAAAAAAGCTTAGAGAAGGAGAAATAGAAAATAAATACAGAAAATCTTTTTTCCTGCGGCTCAAACTTTGAAATCAAGGCTTGTAAATAATTACCACATGACAAGAACAACACATGCACTGAAGATGTATCGATGGCTCTGCTGTCCTAAAGGTCACAAGCACACATGAGAGATCTCCTTGCCAGGGGGAGCGGTGCCCAAGAAAAATACATTGAGAATTACTCACCTTTCAAAGAAGTTGCAGACAAATGAGAACGGCCTTTCAAAGGGGCAGCACAATTGGAACTGGATGCCTTCCCTAAAACGCCTCTAAAAGGCAAATTAAACCAGCGGCTCGGCAGCATCCTTGCTACCCATCATGCTGGCATTTCTAGAGAGAGGAAGGTTGAAAACAATCCATAACGAGCTGTCTGTGCAGAACTCGAGCCCTTCCCATGTGCTAATCTATTCCATTCCCTCCTCGTGCCTCACCTGTGCCTTGCCTCCTGCATCTCCCAGCCTGGCATTAAACAACACGTGCACGTCTCTGAGCCTTCTGCTCCAGCCTGAAAACTGCTCTGACTTCCACAAACACCCGGCCAAGAAGACATCACAAAAGTACCTAACTTCATCTTGAGAGCGGGAGAGGAAGAGTTATGAGAACAAGTTTAAAGGAAAAGAAAGGGAGAGAGAGAGAGACAGAGAGATTTTATTGCTCAGGGGGAAAAAAAGAGATTATAATTGAACTGCAGAAAATTCTCCACATCACGGGTAATGATGCCTGGGTTACCTCTCTTTATCTCTGCAATAGAGATTAGCAGACGGGGTCATAAAGGGAAATTAAAGTCAAATAAATTCTGGGCCAGCACTTGGTAAGTACTGATTTCCTACCATTTAGAAAAAGGAACATCCGATGAAGTGGCACAGCATAAGGTAGCAGCCAGTGGAGAGAGCCACGCTGCCATAAACATCGAGCTGAGGGGGGCCAGCCCCCTCCCCTGCCATGGGCTGCCCTGGGGAGGACTGGGGGGGCTTCCCCCAGCAGCAGGGATGCTCCGAGGGGATGCTGTCCGACTCAAGCCCTGAACCTTCCAGAAGCTGGGGTCTCAGGCAAGGCAGGCATCAGAAGCAGCTCCAGAGATAAGAGATATTATCTCCCCACTGGCTTTTAGTGCCCCTGCCCTGCTGGTTCCCACTTTTCCCTGAAAGATGGAGGAATGTAAAACATCCCTGTGCTGTGACAACTTCCATGAGGAACTGGCAGTTCACCACAGTCCCTCTCCCACCCAGACCCCACACACCCACCCTGCCTCTGGCAGCTTGTGCTGAGCCCTCAGGCCTGGCACTGAGCCACTGTCCCCACTCCGCCATGGCTGTAGCTGCCAAGACACAGTGAGGGGAGGGGGACACTCCAGGGCCCCCTGGCAGAGTCTCCAGTCTGTGTTTGACAGACCCCTTGGGACCACACGTCCTGCTCTGGCTCCGTGCTTCACCTCTGCAGTGGGGTGTGTTGCGTGTCTGCAGCCAGCACTGGCAGAAAGGACCAGGGTTTGGAGGACATTATCCTAAGATTTCCCATCCGAGACCCCTTCCAGAGGCTGATTCTCTAAAATTACTGGAAAAAAATCTCTGGGAATTACGTTTCTGAAGGTATGTCAGAAACAGAGTAAATAAAACACTTGGAGAAAAAAACAATCAAAAAAACAACCTGAAGCAGGCATTACTACAAATCACTTTGGATCTGTTGAAAGCTCTTTCCTGCTCCTATTAGGAGTGACTGTTGCTTGTTACAAATATTTTTTCTTTGGCTTTCTTAAGTAATGTGTACTGACCTTCACAAAAATATTGCAGCATTTCTGGCCAGTAAAATATTCAGAGAACTTTCTGGAGGAAAGGTGATGTCTGTATTGAGGTATCTTTATTCTTTTCTTGAAGTGTCAAATTAAATCAGCATTCACCTTCCCCTTGCCAGGATGGGCAGTACATGGAGAAGAGGAAGAGGGTTTGGCTGTCAAAAGCTGTCAGCTGGCGAGAGAGCTGGACAGCCCAGTTCAGTTGCCCACTGGACAACCTGTCCAGTGCCTGTTACTTTGATGGTGAACTGGACCTTACATCTCCCCAGCAGTGCTCGGGGCAGTTGAGCACGAAACTGGCTTGGCAGCCGATAGCAGAGGAAGATTTGCAGCCAACAGCCTCATGCTTATTCCTCAGAGCTGGGGCAGTCGTGTTCCTTGGGGAGTTCAGACTTTCTTTGCAGTGAAAAGAGCCTCGTTAGGTTCAAGTGGGGCAAGGAAATCGGTCTTGCAAGAGAGGACAGGGACAACTGGAGGGGTGTGGGTGGCAAAGATGGACAGAGATCAGAGAGAGAAAGAAGCCCGTCTGCACTCATCTCCACTCACCCCTTTCAAGGGAATGTGTTCCCAGCCACTCATTCCTCCACTCCCTCCCTCTCCCCCTCTCCATATTCTCTCTTGCCTTACTTGATGCTGTTTGAAATCAAGCACTTGGTTTACCCTTCTCAAGCGGAGCTGATCTCTCCCAGCATGACTCTGACTGCAGCGGGAGGCACAGCGGGGCGCTGGATATGGAAACCTGGCATTAGTATCACTTTCAGATGACAGCAGATCAGAGAGCTGGACCTAGGAGCGAATTAATACCGGGCTAGGATTCACTTGGAGGGTTTGCTGCTGTCATACTCCTCTCAAGATGTGAGAGAATTAATGCGAGGGGCTGGGATTCTCTCCGAGTGCTGCGGTGGCTGCCTGACATCCTCGGGGAGCTGTGGGACCCGGGCTGCGAGGGAGCACAGGGGATGGCTTTGCTCCAGAGCCAGCAGGTATCCCAGAGAGCAGGAGGGAAGGTCACTTAGCAAGGTCATGGGTCACTGGTGGCCTCTCTGATCCCAAATCCACCAGTGCAGGTGACTGAGGGTTGGTTTAACCTCAAACAAGCAAGCAGTTGGCAGGGGTCTTCTTGCTCCAGGATTCTCCTGAGGGATTCACACTCTTCACTGGGGGTCTGGTGGAAAACCATAGCAATGCCCCAGATCTACAATTAACCAGTCACGCGTGGAACAAGGCACCCTCAGATCCACTGGGACCATCTTTAAATGTCTTTGGATAAAGGGTGGAGCTGAACACAATGGGCCCCTAATCCCTGACCCTCTGTACAGGCGGGGACAGAGCAGGTTTCTCCAAGGAGGCAGAATTGCAACTAAACTTCCCAGCTCTGGGTAACAGAAATTGCCTTCATGTGCAGGAGCTGCTGCTTATCCAACAGCAGAACTTTTTCCATAGACCCTCATCCCTGAAAAACACCAGTGTCTGACGCCCTTAAACAATTTCTCTCACCCTTGGGATCACGGTGGAATCACACTTGGAGAGTTCCTGGTTTTGTTTTCTGTGGCCCACAAAGAAGCTCCCCTCTCTGGGGAACTTTTTTGCCCAACAGCAAGTTGGGCACATTCACAAGAACTCGTGTGCTGGTGTGTTTGTAGCCAACAGAAAGAGGTGCAGGAACAATCGAGAGATCTGTCATTGCAATAGAAAGTGACCCACATTTTGGGGAGGTTAATGGTTATTTCAGATAATACATCCCTGAGCTAGTGGCTCTGCAGGGCAGGAGGCAAAGGGAGGATTTGCTCCCTTTTTTCAAAGGGAGAAAGAGGTTTGGAGCCTGAAGCATAAACATAGCTGAGAATTCTGAAAATAGACAATATCCTTCAAATGCAGCCTAGGGATGGGATCGAATCACTGCATACACCAATTTCTCTGGAAGAGAAAACAACCCAGACCAAACCAGAGAGGAAGCAGGGCCTCGGAAGCCAAATAAAGACAGAACAATGGAAAAGGGAACACTGGAGGGAAGCGCTCCGGATAATTACATTGTGCAAGCACCACGCTGGGGAGCAGCATATGCTGGAGGAGCCTCGCTGCGGACACAGGATGAGCAGGCAGGAGGGTGGCCAGGCAAAAACCAACTCCTTCAGAGCAGCACACGCCAGGCCAAGCTCAGAGCAGCTCCAGCTCCGGTGAGCTCAGCACAGCCATGCCAGGGATGAAAATATCCCTGTGCTCGAAACAAAATCCCTTCCTCCCACTGCCAACAGCACCTGGTAATAAGCAGCAGGCGAGGGACTAATATTGTAACAGATATTTGGGTCACAGGCGAGGTGGGTGTGCGTCACTCGGTGCCCCTGCGAGGAGCAGGGAGGGGGCTCAGCTCTGCAGGGCACTCGGGGAGCTGGGAAATGGCACTGAATTGTTGAGATCAGAGGTCGGGGCTCAGCTCACCCAGCACTGAGCACAGGGGCTCTGCTGCTCGGTTTCGAGGTACCAGCATCATGGGGTTTAAGCTGTGACTTCCCAAGGAAACAGGTGGAAAGTTAGGAGCCAGTCCTTTGTGGGAGAGGTGAAAACTGTTTGTTGAGTCAGAAACTGCATTGCTGAGACCGTGCTGGCAGTGGGCTCGGTTTGGGGAGCAGGGCTGGGTCAGGCCGGTGCTCTGCTGGTGGCCAGGTTTGTGTTGCTGTCTGGAACAGTCTGACCAATGCTTTTGTCCCTTTTTGTCTGACAACTCTGTACATTTTATATTTAAGTTTTTAATTTAAACAAGATTTACAATTATTTTGGGGATTTTTTAATGGAAACACCTTGACCTTGTTCGATAAAGATAATTAAGCATGTTTTTTGAGAAAGAGAAATTCCATCTTCTGTCCTGAAACATTCCACTTACATTTCAGCTTCCTTTGTGGAGGGATTATATACAGAAAGCAACAATAGATTTGTAGCTTTAGGGTCCAAATTCTGCTAAGCTGTGGGACCAGCACTGTAAAGCCCCCGTGGACATGCCCGTGAGAAGCAGGACTTTGCTGAATAGGAGCTGCCCTCCACCCAAGAAATTCCTCCTCTCACTTCCTTGTGGAGAGAGTGGCACAGGAAAGGGATGGATCTATAAATCTATAAATCAAATCTATAAATCACCTCGTGGTTTTCCACCTGGAGTTTGCCAATCCTTGGAGGGCCTCCGTTATTTTGCTGATGGATCCATGAGTGGTAACTACAGAGATCAAGTCTGTTGTGCCAGAGCTCACATCTGCCATGCAGGGTCTATGCCTCCCTTGGGGGAAAACTTAGGGAGCCAACCAACTGCAGGATGTGCAAAGCATTGCTGCAGGCAGGCTGGGTGTCTTCACCCTTTGAGCAATATAAATGCAATGAAGCTAAACAGGCAGAGATGCCCCTTAAATACCTGTGTTACTAACTCAGCTCCAAGGGCCCAACTTACCTGCGTAGATTTACCTGCTCTGGCTGGCTGTGACAGCTTTCAAGAAGCACAGAAAGCAGCAAGTCCCACCAAAGGGCTTGAAAAGTGCTCTGAGAAATACTCCATTAGCAGCAAAAACTGTCCTCAGAAATACATTAGTGATGCACGGGGCAGAGCATTAAGTTTGGACATTTTGTCAGGTTTTCTGATATGGCAAATACCTTACCACGCATGTCTTCCCAACCTCCCCCCACCCTGGCTCATCCTCCCTGGCCCCAAAATGAGGAAAATGTCGTTTGTGCAGGACACTTCAGTGACTCTACTATCAATCCTGGCAGTTTCATTTCAATATCGACCGGCTCTGTGATGATAATTGATGAGAGATGCAAGTGATGGAAGAATGAAGAGAGCAGTGCTGAGCAGATCTTCCAGCCCAGATGGCAGGAAGCCCCTTGCTGTGCCTCATCCCCATCCCATTTGCTGTTTCAGAAGGGGGAAAAAAAAGAAAAAAACCATTTATTTCCTTTTTTTTTCCCTAGGAAAAGGCCACTGCAATTTTCCAGATTCCAGTTTGCAATCAGCATATTTTGAGTGTTTGAGTTGAAAAGCCATTCCCTGAGAGAGAATAAAGCAAAACAAGGAAGGGCAGAGGGAACAAGGTGGGATGAACATACCATTGATGATACAAAACCTGAACAGCCGAGCTTAAAGCTTGGAGGGATTTTGTCCATTTTTTAGATACAAATCTCTCCCCCAGACACCCTGCTGGTGAGGGCAATCTGGAAAGCACAAAGAGACAATAGGTCAAGAGTTAAACTCCCCAGCTCAAAAACCAACAGGTACATGATCCAAAGGTTGCACTGAGACATCCAGGAGGAATAAACTTCTCTGAAAAGCCACTTGGTTAAGTGCTCCGTGAAACAGAGACTGAATAGCACAGCCACTGCTTCCAGCACTGACTCTCCTCACTCCATTTCAGCATCCTGGCCACCACGGGCATGTTGGTTTGCATTCCTAACGCTGTTCCTCTCCAGCTGCTCAGGATGGGCTTTTAATATCCCCATCCTAAGAAACACTGCACTCAACTTCTTTTTGGTGGTGTCATCCGCACCGAGGGAAGAAACCTGGGAGCACGGGGTGGCATTTCAGCCTTGGCTGGGAGAAACAAGGGTGGCGTTTGGAGGAGTGCCCAGGCCGTGCTGGTGCAGGCAGTGCTAGCAGCTCTTCTCCTGGGCCCTCGTGCAGGGCTTGCTCCTGGAGGCTGCTGCTCTCCTACTCTGTGCTGGTGAGGCCACTGCGAGGGGAACCTTAGGAACGGGGCATCTTAGAACCCAAACTCCAACGTGGCTCCCCTCAGAGCTAAAAGTCACTCTGGGAGTGGGTGAACAAACAAATGGTGAGGTTTTATATAGCTACACGCACATGTGCACCTTGAGCTCCTCAAGGCTGCTTTCAGAAATGGCTCTGAAATGTCCCATAAATAGGAGCAGAGTAATTGCAATGTATATTCTAATAACTGCAGCTATAATAATACCCCCTCCTCCCCACTTTCCTCTTTAGGGGTGATCTGCCAAAATGAGAAACAAAATTACTGTGTCTGTTCAGCAAATTCTTACTGACAAAATCTTTAAGAGTTGACAAGAGTAATACACTGAAAATTAGTTTAGAAGTGTTTCAAGTTTCAAAAAATCAATCAAAATCAAATTAAGTTCTGAAGACGCTGTCTGTAGAGTTTAAGGAAAATAGAGATCAGCTGCAGCAACGTGAGATGAGGGGCTCAACTTCTGAGCAGGAGACTTGGATCTGCTCTGCCCCCTCTTCTGGCTTAGGGGAGAGAGTGACAGCAGTCACGAGGGTTTGCTGATGCTCTGGATAATCTGATGAGTGTGAGTACTAACAAGAAGAAACCCAGCCTAAGAAATCCCCAAGAGCCCTCAGTGTGGCACTTCCCCATCCTAAATCTGTCTCAACCAGTGAGCCATAAATTGGGGGTTACAGAGATGGGTTTCTCTCCTGCTTCCTGATCATTTCTTACATTCTAGCATTTCTTATATACATTCTCAATGACAGAGAGAAAAAATTAAATTAAAGCTCATAAAAATCCTCATCAAGGAGGAAAATCAGTTTATAAAGCAGATCTGTTGCAGAAGCTGGCAGGACCAAGCCTGGGCCAACCCAAAGCAGGGGCAGGGGCAAAGTTCAAGTCCATTTAGCACTGAAACCTTTTCATGTTTCCTTCTTGGCTGCATGATCTCAAATAAGTGACACTTCTGCTGGCCCTGGTGTCAGTGGAGAAGGCTGGGACTCAATGTCTTCTTGAGAATATGTGAAAAAAAATTATGTTAGAGTTTGTGGTGTTTCTGAGCAAGCAGAGCCTTTCTGGGGAAGCAGGAGCGTGGCTTGCTCGGATGTGTTGTCTTTTTTGCCCTTCATCCATATGGTACCCTGACCCCATCCTGGCCCAGCAGATCCAAGAACTGGTGACCTGCAAATCCTCAGCCATCTGCTTTGCAAATTCAGCCTCCGCCCAGCTCTCCTGCCTTGCTGTTTCAGCACTCACTTAGAGTGAATGGGCTTGCTTTAGGTTTCCAATTATGTCTTTCTTAATTATATTCCTCCTTGGGGTCGTAGAGGCCCTGGAAATTTTCCCCCACTCTGTCTTTTCCCATAACTGTGAGTCAACAGTTCAATTATAGTCTCTTTATACAGGCATGAGAATTTGTTTCTTGGGCAAAGTTCCTTGATAAGATGATATGCTACATAAATGTCTCTAGCAAAACACATTTCACAGTGAATTTATCTCTGCACAACTTCCCCGCCTTATAGCACCTTATCATTCCAAGACGTCTCAAGGCACTTTCCAAAAGGTGTGCAATAATAATACTTCACAGTTAGACACAGCCTTTCATGGAGTGTCTCAGGGCCGTGTGCAGGGGAGCACTCAGCTCCATCAAGCAGCTGGGAGCAGGGATGGGGGAGAGAATTGCCCAAAGGAATGCAGGACGTGTGGGGTCTGTGCTGGAGTCCAGGACACCAGGAAGCCTCTCCTTTGCCCCTAAAGTGCTCAAGTTCACTGCCCACCAGTGCTGGGAACCAGCCATGCTGTGGAGAGGAAATGCATCCTTGTGCTGTGGCCATGGGATGGGCACTCAGCTCCCTGCCCAGCCCATCTATCCTACACCCAGCACGTGTGGGCTATGCAAGGACTAAAAACCTCCAAAGCTGCAAGTGGCAGAAGGTTTGTGATATGCGTTGTGTCTATTCCTGAAATGAAGATGTTTGTGCTCTGCCAAGGATCCTGGCCCGGAGCAGAGCTGGGTAAAGACCCTGTTTTCTCTGGGGGACAGAGCTCTGAACACTGCTGGAATTTCCTGAGAGAGGAATCCGGATCCAGTCCGTGGCACTGGGCACCCCCTTCCCCAGCACACATCCCCCACCTTGCACTGAGCTCCCATCAGCCCGGTGTCCTTGGCTCCAGCCCTGCCTGTCACCTCCCTCCTCACTCCATCATGTTCAGCAACCTCCCCTGTCCCTCCTCCCTCCCAGCCCAGCTTATATCATCAAAAAATCACTTTGGCACCTTCACTGTCAGCAAGCGGCTGTTTATCTGCTGTATCATTGAAAAGATCTCCAAAGCCAGGCTTGGAAAACAGCCCTTCTTTTATTTGATGCAGGATCATCTGAAAGGAGGATGAGAAGCAGCGAGAATGTGTTCTCCATGTACAGATCAATATGAGTTTAACCTTCCCCCACAGCAGGGCCTGCCTGCCCACCTCCTTAGCTCACGTATTTCTTCTTCCTTCCCTCTTAGCTCACCCTTCCTGCATCCCAGTGCTTCCAGCACTCCTGGCACATGGACCTCTTGGTCCTGTGTGCATCAGGGCAGCATTTCCGCCTTGCCAGAGCAGGTGCTTTTGGTCCAGGAAGGGTTTCCTGGTCAGCCAGCTCACAGACTCAGTCACCCCACAGATTTCAGATCCTTTTTGTCTCCTCCTTGCTCCACTTCCTTACAGCTCCCATGCTGTACCCTACACAGAACTCCTCTTCTGGCTGTTGAGTGTCACTGAATGAATTTTTCATCTCTTCCTTTTCTTCTCCCCCTCTGCGGAAGAAACAATCATGTCCTTCCCTCATGCCCCCTTCACCTCTGCCAGGGGCAGATTTGGTTGGCTTCCTGGCAGCTGCTGCAGCTGCAGCCCTGAGCAGGGGATCCGGCATCTTCCCATCCCAGTCTCACTGTGCTGCATTCCCAGAGGGACCAGAATTAGGGAGGGGAGTGGTTTGGGTCCTGTGATGCAGCTCTGAAGGCCCAGGGTCAATTTAAGAGCCACCTTGATCACAGATCAATATTATCACTTTATACGCAGGGAAACTGAGGAACATTTTGGTGGGAGGACACGCCCTTGGTGGCATCAGCAGGAGGTTACATCCTCCTGGCTCCCATCACAGATGGCTTTGCTAACAAGGGAGGCAGTCTGAGACAGGGTAAACACCAGGATGGTCCATGCTGCGGTAGGATCAGCAGGTCCAGATCAATCACCACTCACCGGGCTCAGCCAGCCACAGGAACCACTGCTAAATTCATTTTTAAAGGATAAAGGATAAAGGAAAAGCCTGAGTCCTTTCTCAGCTCAAAGTCCAGCAGCAAACCCATCCTGCTATTCATACCCAGAGACGGACAAGCACTTCTCTCTTCTCAGGAGATGGGAGGGGAGCAGACAGGTTGTTACTATAATAGCAGGAAAGACGCCCACCACTGTGCTAAATGATATATTTATATGTACCACGTAACGAGAGACTGTTCCTGTTCCCAGAGCACTGACAGCCTGAGGGAGAAATGCCAGCACCTTCTCCAAGGTCACAGGGATGGCATCCTGGTTTCAGACAGCAGAGGGAAAGATTCACTCCCTCTTCCTCTCCACCTCCTTCTTCAGAAAGCATGTGCTTAGCCAGGCTCTGAACCCCTTGGTTACCTTGTCCGGACTCAGGGGATTTATTCAGACAGACAGACAGGGAGAGTGACCAGTCCATAATCCTGGTCCTTCGTCCCCCACACAGGGCCCTCTTCCTGCAAGACAGGAGCTGAGAAAGCATCCCTGCACAAGCTAAAAACGGAGCAAGAGGGATCCCAAGAGCCAACAGGCAGTTTAAAGTCTCACACGCACAAAAATGAAATTAAAAATACAAAAGCTAGAGCTGAGGTGTTCTGTCCACATCCAGCTAAACCCAGGTGCTGTCAGAGATTAGATGCTTTTGCAGATAAAGGCAGGTAATAGGGCATGACGAGATAAGGGCAGTAAGAGGAGAAAAAAGGGGGTGGAGGAAAAGACAGAGATGAAAGGCCGGAGAGCAGAAGGGACAGCAGCAGATCAGCCTGACAGATCCATGGCTGGGGCTGTGCAGAACCAGGGCTCGGGAGCCAGGAGCTGGCTGGAGGTACCTGGGACATGTCCTGGTCCCCACAGCACTGGGGCCTCCTGTGCCTCCCCCCTGAGCTGCTCCCGTGTGGGACACACGTGGCACTCCCAGCCAAGCCAGGATTGCTGCTGTCCTGGTCAGGAATGTGGACAAGAATCACTGGTTCTGCTCACCCTTCTCAGGAGGCCCAGCACGAGACCACTCTGGAACGGCTGTAAGCAAACGCCAAAAGCACCCAGGGAGGCCTGGGCCGGGGGGTATTTCTCTGCTGACCACAGAGAAACAGCCATCAGTCAGTGTTCCTGAGCACTGTCTGCGGCAGTGCCATCGAGGATGACTCTGGCTTTGGAAGTCAAGCATGATCTAAGGAGTGTCCTGCTCCCCCCCATCCCCACCTGCTCTTCCCTTGCTCCTCAGGGCCCCGGCTCATTCTGCACAGAGCAAACGCAGCTCCTCTGCCCTGTGAAACAGCCTGCAGCCTCAGAAGCTGTGATTAGTGCCCGAGGGCAGCTGCAATGCCTCAGAGAACTCACTGTACAGCAGGAACACGGGCAGTGGTAAAGCTGCAGGGTCGGTGTCCCTCGGAGGGACCTCATCCCTTTGTGTGGAATTGTCTTTGGAAAGCCATAATGGAATACTGGATACATCATCCCCTGTTCCCTGGGCTCGCTGTGGTGTCCTATCCCCACTCCATCCCACCCTGCACCAGGGGGCTCTGCAGAGATGGGGTGAACTTTGCTTTCCTCTGCAGAGCATCTTGATGCTCTTACTTGGTTAAAATCCTATTATTCTATCTAGAGGCTTGGAAAAGGCTCAGCCTGCCATTGCTTTGCAAACCCTGCCTCCCCAGGTCAGGAAAGGACAGGGACACTTGGCTGCTCCCAAGGGATTACCTTATTTCACTTTCTTACCACTTCACACAGTCTGGGATTTTCTGCTCCAAAATCTGCTGCTGTAACTGCGAGTTTCATACTGGAGGTTGTGTTTTTCTGCTGTATCTTGGTACCACTTTTTGAGAAGAACTGGTAAAGAGTTTTCTTTTCCATACATATGTAGATATCGACTATATAGATATAAAAACCTGGATGTTTTCAGCATCCAAGAACACTCATCCCAACCACCCACCTGCCCGAGGACAAGAATCCCCATGTGAACTCCTCCGAATAAAAGTGGGTGAGTGGGAAAGAAAGGCAGAGCAAACCTGCAGCATCATCCTCTCTGCTCCCTCCCTTCTCCAGAGCCTTGCTGAGCTGCCAGTGCCGTGGGGTAATCCAGGAATTCTGTTTGCTCTGTGTTACAGGTGGCCCAGGTCTGTAAGGAATGGGCTCTCACTGAATGGGATGCATCAGCTCTGGCCACTCATTTACTGCAGTTAATTATTCTTGGGAGGGAAAGGGGCATGTTCATGTTGTTTTTCAGTCTCTTTCAAATTTCTGCCATCTCGATGGGGTGCAGGAACTCAGCTGCACCCTGCAAGCAGGGTGATAAACCCCGGGCCTTCAGCCCAGCAAAGGGAATGGCCCCAAGGGGAGACAGCTTCTCAGTTCCCCTGGCTGCTGGCTCCTCTTCCTTGGCAGCTATCACTTAATTCACCTCAGTTTCTGTTCTGCAACAGATTTCCTTTAAATCCCCATTGAAGGATTCAGCAGTGAGCTTAAACTGCTGGTGATTGGACTGAAAAACTTCCGTGAGATGCAGAAACACCATCCCTGCCTTGAATTTGTGGGAGCTAAGGGGGCCCAGCACACTGTGCTGCTTCCCCTGCATGATGCAGGATCAGGCTGTGAGCCCTGGCACTGCATCCCCCCCACATTCCCCCTGCACACAGCCACCACTGCTGGGGAGTGTGGTTTGTCCCTAGTAGAGAAATATTCACCTCCTCCAGTGATTTATCTTGTGTTTGAGCAGCCTGGTAATTCCCAAATCTACTGTTCCTTCTTACCAATGTGGAGTCCTCCTCACTTACCAGCCTTCTTGTTGACAGCTTAATATTAGGGGCTCTGAAGAAGATATTGAAAACCTGGAAAGATCCTGAAAACCTGGATTCTCCCAACAGGCTGTGCACTGTGCTGGCAGCCTCAGTGGAGAAAACTGCTTTCAGAGGAGGCTTAAAACACAGTGCTGGTCATTCCTGGCTAATAAATCTCCCTTTGTGGTTTTTGAGAAGCTGGTCCTGATGCCTGTGCCCCAGTAAAGCTTCTAAGTTTCTCCACAACCTCTTTGGTGGCAAGGAGAGCCCAGTAATTTGAATTAAAAAGGTGCTTTGTGCAAATAGTTCTTTGCCTGATGCTTAGCCCTCACCATGGCCTAGAGGTGGGTGCTTCAGCTGATAGCCCTCACATGAGCTCGGGCACGGTATAAACTGGAAAATTATCGCTGCATCTGTCCCAGAGAACTCAGAGGTTTCCAGGGGCAAGGAGAGGGGAGGGCAGTGGTCACTGGCAGAATAAATGGGAGAATCTATAGCTCAGTGAATTGAGTAGAGCTACAGAGACAACTGTGATGTGTTCATGGGCTCCTGGCACAGCCCAGCCCTGCCGTGGGAGTGGGAGGGCAGCAGGCACTGGTGTGAGTGTGACCCCAAAGCACATCTGCTGTGCACCTGCTTTGTCTCCTTCCAGCAGCCAAACCTCAGCGCTCTGCAGCTCTCTGTGCTCAGACACAGCTTCTCCTCCTTCCTATTCACCCCTAGGCATGCCCTGGGGAAACTCACACCTCAGGGTAATCCAGGCCCTTGCTCCACAGCTGGAGTTGTGAGAAAAAGGGAGAAGGAGGGAAAGAAGTGTTCAAGGGTAGTCATTAACCATCCCAAAACTACCGAGGTGTCAACATCATTCCAGCTCCACCTGGGCCCACACACAGCTGCAGCCAAGGGCCAATTTTTAAATTCCTTCCCCCTTCCCATGTTCACAGACACTTCTCTCTAGCTGGGAAAGACAGAGACCATGGGCACGTGCAGCATTTGACAGGAGACCCAGGTTATTGATTCACAGCTCTACCTCCCTGAACTTTTCTGGAGGAAAACAGGGCTGCTTTGCATAAGGCAGGCATATGCTGCAGCTTTGGCATGAGGAGAGCCGCTTGGCATTTCCTTGCCAGACTTTTCCCACCCTCCTCTGATGCCATCTGCCTCCGTGAAACACTGAAACTCCCATCTGTCAATTTTGCTGTAAACACACAATTATCCAGGCTGCTGGGGGGGAAAAGTGGCACAGCCAAATCTCGGCCATTTGTAGAGAGGAGCAAGTTGGGAGGACTGTCCCTCTCACTGTCCCACCAGGCAGCTTGGTGGAGGGAGCCATGCCTGTCCTTTTTCCCCTTCCTTCTCCAGGTGGCACACGAGCTGTGGGTGCCACCAATCCTTCTGTCCATGCCTGGGCCTCTCAGGACACGGGGGCAAACTCAGAGCTCAGGCAGGGGCTGGTGCCTAGCTCCATCCATTCCCAGCACCCAGGTCATGTTGTTCCCATTTGCTTCCCTTTCTGCCGTGTCACAGCAGCGAGGACAAACCCACACATGGCCACTCAGGCCCCTGCAAAGCTCCCAGGGACAGCGTCCACCCAGGAGCAAGGTCAGCACCAGGGAACAGCCGTCCTTCGCCAGTTCATGTCAGCAGCATCTCTGAGACCAGCTCTGCCTGTCCCCACTGCTGGGTTTCGTTGCAGCAATGCCCAGATCCAGCAAGCTCAGATGCCAGAACTGCAAGGGGTTTTTTTCTGCGTTCTTCCTGGAAATCTCCCTCTTTCTGGCTGGGGGCAGCTTTCTTTGACCACAGCAGACAGTAAAATGCTGACAGCAGCCTGTGGCATGAGCTGAGCCCTGTCAGCCCAGCTATCAGCAGTCAAAAGATCTCATCAGTGCTCTGAGATGCTCTCAACCCTTGCAGGGGCAGCAAAGCCAGAATTTCCCAGGCTGAGTCAATCTGCAGGATGAGCGAGCGAAGGGTGAGGCAGAGGGGAGGAGAGGAAGCTGCAAACAACCATGAGCTGGGGGATGTTTCGGGGGGTGGGAGTCGATTACGCTCTGTTTTATTAAATATTGGCCCCTGTGTGGTGTCTCCAGCCCAGACTCCAGCTCCACCACCTGTTTCATGTAGCTGGGCACAGGGAGGGGGCCGTGGGGTGGCGGAGGAGCTGGCAGATGGCAGCGTGTTCCCAGAGATAACACGGGGCTAGTTCAGAGGTTACTAATTGGGTTTCTGCTTGCCTTTCGTATTCCGTGCGGATCCAAATGAGAACATGCGGTTCGACACGCACACAGCTCCTCCTTCCCCCGGGATGCCGCCCTCCGCCCCGGGCCCCGCGGCTCCGGCACGGCCTCACCCCCACAGCCCGGCTCCCCGAGGTGTTCGCCATCCATTCAGCAGCCAGAGCGAAAGGGAGAGCGGGGAAACAGCAGGGAGGTTCGCGGAGAAGCAATTAAAGAACTCCTCATCCGGGGCAGAGCCTCAGCCCCGCAGCCCTTCTGTGCACACAGGACGGGATTCCGTGCAGCCAGCGTGGGAACGCCGCACCACGGGCAAGGGAGGTGGCAGCGAGGCCGCCTCGACGATTGAAGTGTGTGCAGGAGGAAAATCTGCTGGGTTCTGGCTTCAGGAGGAGCCAAAGCAGCCCCGCACAGGGTACCCCAATCTCCCTTTGGTGGCTGCCACAGTGCACTCATCTTCCTCTTCCTCCTGTGGCTGGAAAAGGCTTCAAGGGCAGCGTTTAGGGATGGTGGCAGAGCTGCAGAGGGGAATCCAACCACGGCACGTCTGGCAAAGCACAAGAACCACGGGGTGCTACCATGGTTTGGGTTGGAAGGGACCTTCAAGGTCAGTCCAACCCCCTGCCATGGGTAGGGACACCTTCCACTAGACCAGGTTGTTTAAATGCCACCCAGATGGACCCTGTCCTTTCCAGAATCCATCCCCAGCCCTCACCTCTGGCACAGGGCTACTCTTGAGGAAAACAAACTCAAAATCTTTGAAATGTGCCCCGAGGCTTGCTTGAACCTTTGGCTACAGAGGAAGTCTCCCAGCCAAGGAGGACAACCATCACCCCAGCAGAGGTTTGGGGAGTACATCGCCTTTGGGGGGTCCTTCTTCTGCAGCCCCTCACTCCGTGGGGTGTCTCACGCACATTTTGTGCTGCAATGCATCTCCCCGGCAGAGGCAGGGAGAGATATTCAGGAATAGAAAGCAGGAAGTGCGCACAAAATCATGGAAGGGGGAGGAGGATGGAAGTTAAACCGAGAAGAACACAACGCTCTTTGAAAAGGAAAAGTTAAAAAACAAAAAACAAAAAAACCAAACCAAAATCCAACTCTTTCTCCAAGCATTTTGCAAATATTGCTTTTCCTCCCCTCCCTCATTTTCTGACAAGCTGCAATCAGCATTCAATATTGTCACTCAGTGCCCAATTTCAGAGGGGATAGGTACCCACGGAGCTCTTTAAATGAAATAAATAAATACATCTGGCCACGTATGGCAGGGGCTTAGCTGGGAGCTCAGCTCTCCTGAAAATCTGGTCAATCACAGTGACATTGATTCAGGACAATTACTCCTGATTTACACGGGTGTAAATGAATAGAATGGCATTAAACTGCTGACTGGGGAGTCCGTACTCAGGCAGAGCTCATCAGAAAGCTGAGTTCCCATTCTGTAAAAGATTGAGATCAGCTTCCCCATCCAAATCAGGACAAAAATGGTCTATTTTTCTTAAAATGGAACAGAAAGAGGGGGGAAAAACCTCACTTGGGTTCAATAAAAACTTTGGGTTTGAATGCCTGGCATTTGTCATTTTGACTCTTTAAAAAGTTATTCATATCTAACAAAAGTAGGGAAGGCAGCTTTCCTGGTGTCATAATGCAACTCTTGGCTTTGAGTTTTCCTTTTGCCCAACTGCAAATTAATTTGGACTAGGGAGGACAGAAATCTGGGGGTTTTTACCAAACAATCAAGCCTGTCCTCCACCTCTTTCCCCCTCCTGCATTTTCCACTGTCACACTGTGGCAGTGAGGTTTCCAAGCTCATTCCCACACCAGCCAGGTGCAATCCCTGCCCTGCTTCACCACCCTGGCATGAGCAGGCAGCTTTGAAAATGCACTCTAGGCTGTGTGAGGAAAAGGAGAAATGTCAGGAACCTTTAAAAGTCAATTTTTTAGGGGTAAGGGGTCTTCTCAATGTAGGAGCTGCAGGCAGTGCTGCAGTGAGAACCATGGGGAGGAGGGAAGGATCTCTCTCACAGTGGCACCCCGGCATATTTTTAGGCAGGATTAGTTTGTGGGGAAGGAGAGGAGGGGAAGAGGCTAAAGCTCTTAGAGACCCACCCCCCTCCCCAGTTTCTAAAGTACTTTGTGCCTGGATATGTGCTCCGGACATAAATCACTGTAGCTCAGGATAAATGGGAGCCCGTAAGTGCCACGAACACTAATGACAACATTCATCAAACCCTGAGCCGCTCCAGATTGCACCAGTCTCCGGGATGCCTGCGGACATACGGACCCAGCTCCTCCAGCAGCCCCCTGCACCCTGCCCGCCCTGGCAGCAGGCACAGAGCCTCAGCCTCCCCACTGCCCGCTCGGAGCCCAGCGCGAGAGACCATCGGGCAGTCCCGGGCTGTCTCCTCACGAGTAAAAATACAGGGATAGCTGCCCTTGGAGCCCCATTTCACAGCACCTTCCCGTCCCAGTGGTCTGTTGTTGCCCTGGGTTTTGCTAAGCCTTCTGTTTTTAACCTTGGAGTCAGATTCTTTCACACAGATTCATGTAAATAATAGCCAATGTTTACTTAACGGTATTTTCTGTTTTTCATTCCTTTTGTGATAAGAGAACTTTGATGAGCACCTTTCTTCTCCAGTGGGATTGAGAAGGAAGTGACATGCTCTCCAATCCCTTGTGGAGTTGGGACGTGTATATGAATGTGAAATTGTAAATAATAAACATTCATTCCTTCCTTTCTGCTGAACCTGACAGGTGTAAAAGCGTCTTTATTGTGTCTTCCCAGACACAGTCTGTGCCAGCGGCACTCCAGATTCCCAAAAAACAGGTCTAGACCATGCACCACAAAAACCAACCCTCCATCAAAAGCAACACAGGGAATATTCCCTGAAGCAATCAGGTTATGGAGGCTCCATGGATAGTCACTCACTGGAAATCCTGCAAAGTGCAGTGCATTAGCTTAATTGACAAGGAAAGCTGGGCAAAGCCCTGAGAAGGGGGTTTGAGCAAACCAGAGCTGCTCCACAGCAGCACCAGGCTGATACCAGGGTGTCTGATGGGAATTGAATCCCATATTTATCCTCTCAGTGCTGAAGTGCCTCCCATGGGACAGGGCAATCCAGCAGAGTAGTTCCTGTCAGTCTATAGCAGCACTGGGGCTCTGAGGGAACATGGGGAGCACTGCAGATCCAATCAGGACAACCAGAGAAACAGGGAGTCGAGAAAAGGAAGGGCAAGGAGGGGATGCCTGCAAAGACATGGGGACAGGGAGGTCCCTGCGTGGTGAGAAGGAGATATTTGCGTGGGGAGAGGTCCTTGCACGAGGAGAGGTCCTTGCATGGGAGAAGGGAGATCCTTGCATGGGGAGAGAGAAGTTCCTGCAGGTGAAATCCGTTCAGTGGTCCTTGTGTAACAAGTCTGAAGGAAAAGCAAAGTTCCTGGGTCCAACATTTCACAGCACAGCCTCAATCATCAAATAGGTCACCCTGTAATTAATTCTATTTATTGAGAGATGTATTAAACTGAAATTTCTCCACTGATGTGTGTCAGGTTCAAGAGTAAATGTTCTCAAAGGGAAATTGCTGCTCAAAACTCGGAAGGACCAGAAGCCTTTTAGGATAAGGAAAGCCAGGTGATATCCATTGCATGATTCACAGCAAGAACCTAAACTGGGTCTCTTTCATACCCCTGACTGAGCTGATTTCTTGCTAGACCAAACTCTTTCCCTCTGAAAAGTCTGAAGGAACAAATTATTATTTCAGCCCTGGATTAAAAAAAAAAAAAAAAAAAAGAGCAGTGTAGCTTTCTCATTTCCTGGCTTTGAGCTTTAAGGACAAGGTGAGCAAGTGATTTCCTCCATTCCCTAATTTAGTTAAGTATGTTGCACAAGCTGGGTTCGATTTAAACACCGACAGAAGGGCTACATCCACAAATGACATGGTTTCCACTAGAAAAGAGGGAGAAAAGTACAACTCAGGTGGTGTCCTAAGGAAAGAGTTTTTATAAGTCTATAGCAGCACTGGGGCTCTGAGGGAACATGGGGGGTCCTGTAGATCCAACCAGGACAACCAGAGAAGAAGTGAGTTGAGAAAAGAAAGGGCAAAAAGGGGGTGTCTGCAAAGGCAAAAGGGAATTCATTTGCTTGCTCACTTGTTTTCTTAAAACCTCTCCAAAAGTTGATTTTGTGTCTGAGCTAAAGCAATTATATCTGGAGATGTTTACCACAGTCCTCTCACTGCTTTTCCATGGGCATGGAGGGGGGAATTTCAGCACAGACTGAGGGGGAATATGGCTTTACCTCAGTGAAAATTGGCATTAGTTTAGGACAGAGCTCTGAATTCCTCAGAATATTCATGAACAGGAAGATTCACTCAAACAGAAATAAAAAAGTTTATTGAAATATGAAACTGCAAATAGAAATGGCTGTTTGGGGCCCTTTGCAGCAATTATGGAGGAGACATTCATTTTCTAGCTTTTATATGCAACTCAAATGATGCTTTAATGTAATTTTATAATTTATTTACTCAGGGAAATCCCAGCTTAGTTGTAGCATCTGTTTTCTTTTTCCTCCTCCCTCCAAACCCCAGTGCAGACCGGTATGATTCCACACCCAGTTATGAGCTGGAAGAAAGGCAGATGATGCTCCTGAGGCCACGGGGGGAGCTAAAATCGCCAGTGAACTTGCAAGACCCCCATTGCCAAGGTCATTTTAATTCATCTCTTCCTGTGTTTTGTCCTTAGAGTTGTCAGACCTAGGAGGAGGTTGGGAAGGGGATGGTGGGGGGGACCAGAGGCACAGGCTGTGTTTAAGGAAGGCAGGAAGAAGTGGGGCACTCCACTGGGAGCCAGTGGGGTCAGGGTCTTTGGAGATGCAGAAAAGAGGAAAAAAAGGTGTCCTGGTGGGACGTGATTAGGAATTAAAAGCCACCTTTTGCCAGGTGTTGGGCAGAGATCACATCTGTCCGGGGGGACTGCAGCTCACACAGGCAGGGAGGAGCAAGAGGACACAAGGGCTTGAGGACGTTCCAAAAGCTGCTCCAGGAGGATGCACATCACTGGCAGACCCCGAAAAATGGCCCAGAAGTCCCAGTGCAGCAGCAGCCACAGCTCCCAGTGGGTGTTTCATGGCGAGGGGCTGTAACTCCCAGTACTGCCTGGGGACCAGACACCAAAACCTGGAGAGCACAGTCCGTGGGGAATGCTGGTGGAAGGAGCTTCCTGCTGCTTTTCCAAGCCAGAGATCTGGGGTTAGGGAAAGGGAGTGTTTGTGATGCATCTCCTCTTCCACCAGAACTGCTGCTCAGGGAGGAGTTAGAGAAGTCAGAGATGCAACGTAAGGGTTCTCCAAGTTTGAGCCCAGCTGCACCACACAGATAGTTTTAAAATATATATATCTGTAGGTGCCTACCATGGACCTTCATCTTATTAGACTGAGCCAAGTCAAGCTGAGTTCTCAAGACAGTTTTCATAATTCCTTCATTTCATGGGTGAATTTCATGCATAAAAATGCAAAGAATTAGTGGTATGAGTGTGCTTTGCGGGTATAAGACCAAATGAAATCTGTAAGGGAGACATTTTCTTCTATGAAAAATGTCAAGTTATTTTTAGAATTCTAGGGAGAAAAGAAACTTCATCGTGGAAGGTCAAAAATTTTATTTAAAAGTCAGGAAAATAAATTCTTAGAGAATGAAAGTTTTCATGTTTCTACTCCATGAGAACTTTAATAACTTTTTAGCCACTTTCTGCTACTGCCCCTCTGAGTCACCTGTTATGGGGGGTCTGTGTGTTCCCAGAAGGACAATCCCTCCAAAGGGTCTGGCTTTGCTATTTGCCCAGGGAGTCAGTCCCACAGACATACCCAAGGTGGCTGTGAAGTTTAGGAAAAGTAAACATTGCAAAGATTGAGGTACAGATAGTCGCAGGCTCTTTCCCTCAGTGCAGGAATCCTGCTCCTTGTCACTTCCCTCCACCTCCAGCCTTTCCAAACTGAGGCAGTCGTGATGTGAAGTGGCTGCCAAGATGAAAAAAAACAGACAAACAAAAAAACCCCAAACAAACAAACAAAAAAACAACCAAAAAAACACTCACACACAAAAAAGCCCAACAAAAACCTAACAAAAAAAATTCCAGCTACCTCCACTCAGTGCAAATCCCAAACAAGCAGCCTTTCAAACCCGAGAACATTTCTGGGGCCATTAATCACACACAGCTCACTGTACAGCAGCAGGTGACCCCAGGTTAATAAAAAGGAGCTGGAACTCAAACCCAAAAATGAAGTGTGATGGGAAGAAAACTCTCTTCCTCCTCCTTGGATGGCAGGAGCTGAGCAGTTCTGATGGTTCAGGTTTTTGGGGGCAGTATAGGGAGGTTTATTCCTCGAGGCTGTGCCCTTCTGACCACCAAAGCATCCGACCTGTGTTCCCTGCTGCCAAGCTGGACAGGGCTGTCACTGCTCCCTGAGCTCCCTGCGCTCCTGACTCTGGTCCCAAACCTCTTTGCATCCACAGGAGGTACCCGCCCAGCACTGAGGCTTCCTCTCCTAGTCTTGTAGGTGTTTCTGTCTGGGTTATGTTCCCCTGCCTTACCATGGTCATACCTCTCCATCCAGAAGTTCTCCTTCCAGTGCTCACTGACTGCATCCAGCTAGGTGGGATGTCCTCTTCTCTTCTTTTACATGGACAGGACAAGGGGGAATGGCTTCACAAGGACAGAGGGCAAGGTTAAATGGGATACTGGGAAGAAATCCTTCCCTGTGAGGGTGGGGAGGCCCTGGCACAGGGTGCCCAGAGCAGCTGTGGCTGCCCCTGGATCCCTGGAAGCGTCCAAGGCCAGGCTGGACGGGGCTTGGAGCACCCTGGGACAGTCGAAGGTGTCCCTGCCATGGCAGGAGTGGAACAGAATAATCTTTAAGGTCCCATACAGCCCAAACCATTCTGTGATTCTGTGACTCTCCCTGCCTCCCCTCCCAGCCAGGAGCCTGCCCTCCCTCCTCCCAGCGACCACGTTTGCATATTTATTCCATTTCAAGCAGCTCTTTGTCTTATTTCCCATTCATACAGAAAGGGTTCCTCAGGGGAAGGTCAGAAACTTTCCTTGGGGAGCATGACCTGAGTGGAGCCATCCCTGTCCCCCACCAGTGCTTTCTGGCTGGGCAGCCTGGGGAAGAACCAGGGGAGACGTGACAAACAGGGACAGGGGATCTGACACTGTGTGTGTGTGTGTGAGAGAGAGATCACATTTGATTCATTGAGAACTGAGGGACAGAGCAGTTGAGAGGAAGGGGAAAAAATAAATCAGTGGGAAAAAAACGCCCAGATAACAAAAAAATAAGTGCAAGTGACTGAGGGAGCACGAGGCACTTGTGAGCAGCACGGCCTCTAATGTCGTTACTGCCTTCAGCTCGGGAGGCTGATGTACCCCTGAGGACAGGTTGGCATTTGGATGCTCCTCGTTAGGGAAAACATGAACTGGGAGAAGCTGCATTAACGAGCAAATCCATTTATGGTTGGCTGGCACCAGGATGAATCTGGCTGTTTGTCGGCGGCACTTTCCTGGTGATGGATGGGCAGGGGGAGCTCTGGCAAAGATCCCTTCTCCCCCTCGCAGCCAGGGCTTGGTGGCAAGGGAGAGGGAAGGTCAGGGGATTTCTGTGGATCTCCCAGAGAATGGAGCTGAACAAACCCACCTAAAGGTGAAAAGGGAGGGTGTTTTGCACAGTGCACCACTGCTGACCCCGCACCCAGCCAGCCCGAGCCCAGGGCCACGGGGCCAGCAGGGAAGTGTCACTGTTGCTGAAAGAAGACATCTCTGATTTACAGCAAAAGTCAAAACCGCCTGATTTCAGCCTAGCAGGGGAATAAAGATAAAAATCTCTCAGTATCTGCTCAAGCATGATGCTTGGAGGAGCATCCCAGGAGGTGGGCGGGATGGATTCCTGGCAAACCTTGGGAGGATCCCTTGGACCCTTCCTGCTGTTGTTTGTCAGGCTCAGAAGGGCTGAGAGGGGCTTGGGGGCTTTGGGAGCTCTCAGGGGAGAGGCCTCGCTGTGTGTGTGTGTGAGATCCAGGGGAGCCAGGGGTCAGGAGGGACACCAGCAGTGATTTGTAAATCCTTGGTTATTCTGCTGAGGTGAGCTGCTGTCTCCAGAAAAATACAACTTCAGAAGGTCTCACATCTTTACACAGCGAATAGGGGAAAAAAACCAACAAAAAGCTGTGGAACTTGGACTTTCTCCACACCCCCTCCAGCAAAGGAAACCTCTGGCTCTGAAAGCTTCCTCCAAGGCACCTTTTGCAGAACAAGGGTGTCAATCACAGGGTTTTGTCTTGCTCTTTCAGGATCCAGATCAAAACTCACTGAAGACAAAATCCTTTTCACAGACATCCGTGGTGGGTTTTTCATCGCACTGTTATTTTCCATTTAGGAATCTGATTGAATTAAACCTTCCAACCCCTCCACAAGGGAGACAGAAAGGAACAGCGAGTACTGAACTGTCTCCTGGAGGCTTTGGGGAGCGACTGGCAGCAATTTAGCACTAACCATTAGTACAGAGGGGACTGTGGGCTCTGATCCTGTTCCCACCTGCACTGATGTTAATCGGGTGTAACTCCACCGACTGCAGCCCCATGGGCCAAGGGCACAGCCAGGCCACTCCATCCTTTCTAACTCCTAAATACCCTGTTTTCCAACCAAGCTGAAGTGGGAATTTATAGGAATAATAATGATGATTAATCATGATTTGCACTTTTCAAGCATTTTTCTTCTTGGGAACTCACAGCTCTTCTGAAAGTGAAATTAATTATGCTTTATAACCCCTCTCTGGAGTAGGTCAAGGACAGTCAGGGGCTGTTTCCACCTCCCAGGAAAGCAAAGGGAATGTGTGAGCAGCTCTGGCACAGGCTGAGACCAAGGACCTGGCACTGAGCAGAGACCACGAGGGGCTCAGGGGAGCAGCAAAGCACCACGAGCAGAGGCTGCGATGACCCTGAGATTCCCAATTCTCCTCCAGCAAAAGGAGCCTTGGCTATAGCTGCAAGTGAATTGTTTCTCTTGTGAGAGATGAATGAAGTAATGATATTAATAATAATATTATTATTTATTTGCTTCCATGGTGGAATAAAATGAGACCTTTTTAATTTTCTCGTAACACTTAAGGGAGAGTTGCCCTTGTGACTGATCCATGTGCTGGTCATAAAGAGGGATAAATGAGTTGGGAAAGATTGAGATTCATTTCCCTTCTTCTAATTAAGACCAAGGATTCAAAGCAGGTGCTCTGGTGTACCAGGTGAACATCTCCCTCCAGAGCTTCTCAGATATTCCGCTCCCACTCCCTTTCTTCTTTAACAGAAATTTGACCCAAAATATGAGAAACCTTTTCCAATAAAGAGTCATCAAATCAGGCAGAGTCCCCCTGAGCAATGGACTCCAAAGCCTGCACTTTGCAACAGAAATACCGAGCCTCTCTCAGCTGTTCCTTCTAATCAGGCCACGTGCTCCTTATGCTGGTGGAGCTGAAAGCACACTTAAAAGACAGTAACTTATTTCATGAGTGCTCAGTTAATTCACAGGAAGCCTAAAACCAGCAGAAACCTCAAGTTTCACAGGTCCTGTTGGCTGTGAAGGAGCTTAGGAAAAGCACAGCACTATGAAACCAAGGCACGCAAGCCAAAATTTATCAGGAGGCTGAGTCACCACAGGAAGGCTCCTCCGTGCCATGGAAGCTCAGCAAACCCCAGCCTCCCTTCTCAGCCCAGATTGCACCTCCTCCCTCCCCATCCTGCCTCCTCATTCCCAGCTCACCACAAAACGAGTCCTTGGCTGCTTCAGTCAGTCTGAGTTCAGTTTCCCCACTTGCTGGGAGCTCAGGAAATGGGTGAGGTGCTGTATTCCAGGTTTCTCAACATCAAAGCCCTGGTGAGTTCAGCTGGGTCACAGTGTTTCTGAGCAAGAGAAGTGTGGGAGAGAGCAGAGGAATGAGGAGAGAGGAGGGAATTTCAGTGCTGGGGAAATCCCCGTGCAGTCATGGGGTTGCTGCAGGTGGTGGCTCTGAGGTGCCCAGGAGCAGCATCCCTGGGAATCCAGCGGTGTGAGGCGAAAGCAGAGCACTTAGTGAAAAGGGAGCTCTCCTGCTCACACAGGTGAGGTGTTTGTGGGGATAGCCCCTGGCATCACAAACACGCTGAAGCTCCCTCACTGACAGCTCCACATGCCTGGCCAGGGGCTGGGGTGTAAAGAGGTAAATCCAGAAATGAACACAAACCCAGTATGATTAAACCTGCATCACAATGTCCTGCCATTGCAGGTGACAGGGATGTGCCCAGCCAAACCCTCAAAGAGCTGCACAAGCAGCCCTGGAGATAAATTCTCGTTTTCACACCCAAGTGCACTCACAGTCAGGTTGTCCGTGGATCTCAGTGCTCAGCACACCCTGTGCGTGCCTCTCTGGTTTTGGGGGGCCGTGGGAAGGACACAGTGAGATGGGTGACAGAGCTGGGAGCAGGAGAGGAGCCCACCACAGGCGGCCTGCCCTGGGCCTTCCCACCCCACAGGGAACGGGTACTGCTGTGCTCAGGCACAAGAAACGTCCTCAGCAAAATTAAGCTTGCAGGTATGAGGGGACAGGCCTTAAATTGGTTGATTTTCAAGGTCCTTCATATCTCTCACCAGCAGCATCTGTGCCTCAAAGCTCCTTCAAAGCCCTGCTCGCTGGGAAGGGCTGAAGGCAATGAACCCATGGAATAACTGCAAGATACCCACAGACATTACACCTGTTAAATCATAATTCAGCTGCTGGAAAAAAATTAAATTAGAAATTAATCTATAAATACACACATGTTTATATGCAAATATTTATGTATGAGTATGCCTTCATTTAAAAGCAATATTATAAATTACAATTCACCTGGACCTGAAAATTACATACACCCACTGCTCTTACCATGGCAAATGAAAATCTAAACAGAGCTGGGTCAAAAGGTGCTCCACCAAAGGTTTTTTCAGGCAGTGGATGTTATTCCATGAATGCAAAGTGGCTTGCAGGAATAGGACAATTTCACATATATTTTAGTGTTTTGATACAGTTCTACTTCACCACTTATTTTGGCTTTTTTTGGACTCTTGCCATATTATCACAAGTCAAGATGGAAGGGTCAGAATGAGCTATCAACTACCAAAAGCCCAAAGAGATCAACGCCGATGCTAATTGTTCTAGAAACAAGTATTTATCTTCAGGTTATTCTGTTCTTACAGAGAGACAAAAAAAAGTTTTATTCTACTTAGAAATTAAATAAACCCTAGGAATTTCACAGGACATAAAATCTGTTTTCAGCTCTATTCTACTTACTAACTCCTCTCATGCTGATGCAAACTTTCCCTGCACATTTCAAAACACCAGCCCCAAGTGCTATCCACTTCTATTCCTGGGAATATTCCACTCCACACAGAGCCAGCACTGTGAGGAAAACACTGAGACTCCTGCCAAAATGCACCCAAGCCTGTATTTCACCCAAAATTTCATTTCTATATTTAGTTTTAGTGCAATTCCTACTGCAGTGGTTCTGGCAATGTCCCCACAGCTTTTCTGAAGTTGAAAATTGAATAGTGTTTAAAAGCATAAGAAAAATTTAAAACAAGGATGAAGGCACAGCATGGTTTGGACACTCCAGGCCCTCTGCCTGCAAATGCTGCACAGTCAGGATGGAAGCAGGGACAGTTAAAGTGGGGTTTGTGTGTCTGTGTGAGATGGGGGACACTCAGGGAATTTAACACTCGTTTTAGGAGGTGTCCATAGTTTAGAAGTGGGATGCTCGCTCAAGGCGGGAGTGATGATTTTCCTGAACACAGACAGATTTCCAAAGGCACGTAGGGATAGGACAAGGGGGATGGATTTAAGCTGACAGAGGTCAGGGTAAGATTGTTTGGCTCTTAGGGAGAAATTCTTTATGATGAAGGTGGTGAGGCCCTGGCCCAGGCTGCTCAGAGAAGCTGTGGCTGCCCCATCCCTGGAAGTGCTCAGGACCAGGCTGGAGCAACCTGGTCTAGTGGAAGGTGTCCCTGTCCATGACAAGGGTGTTGGATTTAGATCACCTTCAATGTCCCTTCCCTTCCTACTGGGCTGTGATTCTACAATTTAGCTGAAATAACCCCAAACAGCTTTGTCTGGGATAAACCACCCACAAACACAAACAACCACGAGGGTAGAAGAGGCCAACAAACTCGGGGGAAATCTCAGGGAAGCACAAGAAACTCCCAGTGCTGGCAGGGACCAAGCCCATTCCCCTTCTGCCCAACCCGGTGAGCAGCACTGCACATCCCCAAGCCACATCCCCACATCCCTGAGATGCATCCCCTCATCCCCGCATCCCCTCATCCCCACAT